>BMAU01000672.1:0-320000 GCA_019973935.1 Trichonephila clavipes | reverse complement strand
TTATTTTGAGTCTAAAATCATCCAACTAAAATTGAGTCTGCCTTAATTTTTTCGAAAATTAATTTAATTTTTTGCTCCAATATTAAATTTGGAAAGTATTATTTTTAAGTTTTTTTGTTCTCCTAATTTATTACTTTAGAACATTTTTTTCCGCACAGGTAAGTTCCTACTAAATATATATATATATATATATATATATATATATATATATATACATACATATATATACATGTACATAAATATAAACGAAAATATAAAAATAAACAGATAGTTATAAACCTAAGATAACTAAAATTAGGAAGAAGGCACAGTAGTATAATGACAAACTCCTGGCCTTAGGAACCAGGATTGCAGGTTTAAACATGTTTTGCGGCCAGCCAACCTTCACCTGTAATTTGTCATACTATGTACCAAGAGGAAAGGAAAGAATTATATATGAGGAATTTAAATATTAAAAAATCATTAAACTAAATAACATATGAACAAAAACATAACCTACTATTATTTGGAGTGTAGACAATGGTCGGGAGTGCATCAACAAGTAATGTGTTCCCGCCAAATACAAGAGAGTGAGAGCAAAACCGCATAAAATTAATTGCGATAGGATATTAAGAAATTTATATATATATATATATATATATATATATATATATATATATATATATATATATATATGTGTGTGTGTGTGTGTGTGTGTGTGTGTGTGTGTGTGTGTGTGTGTGTGATGAATCCCCAACCCTTCAAGTGTCAGTTGAGGTAAAACCTACCAGAACAACTCAACCCGCTTTCCGCATAAGGACTTTGACTTCGACTCCGGCGAACTTATGAAGAACCACATGAACGAACGACGCACTGGCTCCTGATCGACGCTGAAAACAGGGCTCGTTTTCTCATGGCTTGGAGTGCAGACTGCTTTGCTGAATATTGAAATAAAATATAGTATGATAAACGGCTGCACGTTGCATTTCTCCTGTCAATCTAAGAATTACTACAATACCTGATATATATATATATATATATATATATATATATATATATATATATATATATATATTCCTATGATCGTGATTTACCCTCCTGCTCATTTTATAATTTCATTGTATCACATCACGCATGAAAAAAAAAAATATTTATTGAGATATCTACGCAACAAAGACATAGTGAAAAAGATTGTTAAGATTGTAAGCATGCTCATAGCGCGACCAGTATTAGTATACAGGCTGGAACGTCTGAAGACTTCTTGAGGCCCTGGCCCTTTCTCAAAAGTAGACCCTGGTCCTATAAATAAAAGTAGGTCCTGGACCCCTTCAGAAATGACCTCCACCCCCACTAGCGTAGCTAGTCTTGAGTGGGCCCTGTATCAAACTTCCTTGGGGACCCTTTTTAAGAAAATAAAAAAGGATGCATCAATAAAGCTTATTTTAAAGTGTACAAATATTACACACATGTTGGGGTCCCTGTAGTGTGGGCCCCCTATCATTGATACGGCTGTTATGTGGTAGCTACGCCCCTACCCCACCTATGACTCATAAAAGAACATAGCACGCGTTGTCAAATACTCGTACAAACTCTAAGTAAATAAATCTGCATGATTTACAATCGTACAAACTGGCTCGACTGACTACAATCTTTTAACTGAATGAGTAATGATGGTGTGTGGCGGTAGGCCTAGGCTTATATATGGATGACAGAAGCGCACACAGGAATTTTTCAAGAGGGGGGTCCGGGGCCGAGTTCACCATTCTTGCATCATGCTCCTTTTGATTTTGTCGATTTTCGGGAACCAAACACATTAAAAAACTAATTATAGAATAAATAATTAGCATTAATTAATAAAATTAATCATTAATAATAAATACTTAATTAAATGTTACGTACTATATACTTAGAATTATAATCAATCGGAAAAAATATCAAGGGCTTTGGGGGTCCGGACCCCCAGGACCCCCTTGTGTGCGCCACTGATGGACGATCATCATCATCCATATGTAGCCATATAACATATTCTCCGAAATTCCCAGTATTTCGGAGAATACAACCGGAAATAACATTTGATCGTTGAAATTATTCGAATCCTGATCTTATTAAGGCCGAGTCGAGAACTAGACGAAGCCCCCATTGTAGCCGAGGCCCTGGGACCGGGCCCAGTTGGCCCATGCCTTACGACGTTCTTGTATACAGGTGCGTCACAGCCTTTTTTACTGAATTAAATTGAAGTATGGAAATTTGATGTTACATTAAGAAAATTTGATAGTTAATTCGAGATAAAGTCTGTAATAGATTTATGGAATGTTATAATGAAATTCAAATATTTCTTTATATGATCGGCGAACATGACCTTAAACTCAATGATACAGAATGGATATTAAGACATTTCCTTTTAAGTCACATAATTAACTATTATAATGATTTCAGACTGTGACTAAGGAAAAATACCGCACAATTTTAGAAATGTACGGAGAATGGAAGAATGGTTTTGTGACACAGGCATGAAAAAGAAATATTTTCCCCCGTTCCTTGATAAAAAAGCAACATGAAGAACAAAATTTAAATGAATGAGTGAAAGTTATATTAAGGGCACCAGGACATGCTCGAAAGAGTAAGATGCCAAAAATAAGACTTTGTTTCTGGGACATATATCTTTAAAATTTTCGAATAGAGCTTAGATTTTTTTTATAATAATCTTACTTAAGATATTTTAATCACATTCTGTAGAAATACAAAAATAGTTTTTCAGTTAACTTTTTTTGTTTGTTTAATTTAAGTTGGACCTAATTTTTGAGATCTCATAATACATGCATATGTTTAGAAACCATTTTTAAAAAAGTATCCCTTAAATATGTAAAATATTGTTTGCAATTATATAAAACACTACACAAAATAGAATGAACCTATTTTTTTAGTAAAATATTATAAGATAGTTTTTTAAAAAACTTTATGAAACTTCGTAGTATTGAAATTTTTTATTTTTCCCCCTTTTTCATTCTAAAAATATTTTTTCAAAAACTATGTACCACTACGACTAAAAAAAAACAGGTTCACTATATGCACAGGTATCCTGTATAAAAGAATAAAAAAAAAATTGGAACCATATAGTGGAATAGTTTTTTTTAAAAAAAGTGTACCTAAAAGCAAAAAATTATGCTTCTAAGAAAAATGTGAAAAACTAAACATTTGCTTACATTTTTGTGTCAATTACGTTTTTCATACTTTAAGATTATTTTACCAACAAACATATAAGTGTTATACATTTTTAGATTAAGAAAAATAGGAACTATTTTTTAATACTAAAATTGAAAAATTTGATTTTCTGACTGTGTATGATGTTCTAGAGTAGCCGCACTATTAAGTAACACTAGGATTATTGGAGACGAGCCTCGTACTTGAATATTTCGATGAGAGCTATTTTAGTATGCCGTAAAATCCGCGTATAACGTGCACCTATACTTTCAAGCAGCACTTTTTAATTTTTAAGTATATTCGTCGCATAACACCCGTCCACATTTTTACAAAGGAATCTGAAATGTACGTGCGCAATGCTCTTATGTTTTGAAGTCATTGATTGGAGGCATTACTTCAAGCTCGAGAAAAAATAGCATACTTCTAGAAATACAATCGTTTAAGTTTAATAGGTACCCGATTTTAAGTTAAGTTAATATTGGGGGAGTGCGGCTTAGATTAGCATAAATACGGTACAAGTAAAGTTAATAAATATTTGCTTTTATAGTAATAATGATTTTTATGTTTAAAATTCAAAGCGAAAATTGCAGTATTTTTAAAAAATAAAATTTATCTTATACATAAAAAAATAGCAGTTGTGTGTAAAATGAAATATCACTGACCTGAAATTTCTCAATGTACACATTTTAACTGATTTTGTCCAGCGCCCAAAATAGGTCATCGACCCCTGATTTACAACAACATCGTTTTTAAATCTAAAACAGCAACATTGAAATGAATATAAGCAATAAAAATTGAATTGGAGCACAAGATGTATTTTTTAAATATCATAGCAATAAAAATATCGTGTAAAAAAAAATGCGTTCAATGGTTACTTTTTAACGTAAAAATCGAAACACAAAAGATCGCTTTCGATAAAATATTCTAATTTAAAATAAATACAGAGTGTTTTTTTTCCAGGTATAGAAGTTTAAGTTGGCATTACTTTTCAAGATGGCGACCGATTTAACAGCTGTCAAGTGATTTATTCTCAGTTTGGTTTGGCAATTCATCATGAATAGACTCACGCCTGAACAACGCTTTGAAATTGTGCAATTTTATTTCGAAAATAATGGTCGATTTTCATAAGCGAATTTTGTTTAGCCATGAAGCGCACTTTTGGTTGAATGGCTACGTCAACAAACAAAACTGCCGCATTTGGAGTGAAGCTAATCCACAAGTGTATGTCGAAACACCGTTACATCCAGAAAAACTGACTGTTTGGTGCGCTTTATGGGCTGGTGGAATCCTTCTTCAAAAACGATGAAGGCTACAACGTTACAGTCAATGGTGATCGGTATAGAGCCCTGGTTACTAACTTTTTCATTCCTGAATTGAACAATCAGGATGTCCAGGAGCTGTGGTTCCAACAAGACGGCGCAACATGTCACACAGCTCGTGCCACAATCGTTTTATTGAAAGACACGTTGGGTGACCGCATAATTTCACGTTTTGGACCTGTGAATTGGCCTCCAAGATCTTGTGATTTAACACCGCTAGACTATTTTTTGTGGGGCTATGTAAAGTCATTGGTCTATGCGGATAAGCCACAAACGCTTGACCATTTGGAAGACAACATTCGCCGTGTTATTGCCGATATACGGCCACAAATGTTGGAAAAAGTCATCGAAAATTGGACGTCCAGATTGGACTACATCCGAGCCAGCCGTGGCAGTCCTATGCCAGATATCATATTTAAAATGTAATGCCACAAGATTATCTTTTGAATAAAAAAAAATTCATGTCAATCGAATAACACATCGTTGTTTTATTGCAATTTAAAGTTCTATACCTCTCAAAAAAAACACCCTTTACTTTTGGATCTCTATATAAGTGTAGAATACAGTTGAATCTGTTTTTGTGCGATAGATAGGCACCGCATAAAAATAAACGCACACACACAAAAAAAATATTCGAAAATTTCATAATTTCTTACATATATAACAAACTAATTCGTGGAAATCCTTCAGAAATTTTTTTTTATGCGATGGATAGGGACAGCATAAAAAAAGTAGCATTTATAAAATATGCCAATTATTTACGAAATTTATGTAAGAGATTACTTCTATAACAAAATAAATAATTAAATATTACACATGGAAACATTTAGTTTCTCATATTATACATGGAAAAGTTTTCACACACACACAATATGCACGTACATAATCCACTGCTACTCATTTTAATCCAAGGCGCTCATTTCCCTGTGATGAATAAGTTCAAAATCGCTTTCGTCCCTTGAAGGTACAATTTCAATTGATTAATTTTTTGGCAACATAAGGTAAGAGAAGTTTTTGCTACGAAGGTCGGGTGGTTAGTTGCTTTTTAATGTCGGGATAACCAGAGATACATGATTGAAGCTCTTTTTGGAATTTTATACTCCTACCTTAATTGTGTGGTATCTATTTTAAAAAGATACTTTTCCAATTTGTTGGAAAACTGAATCCCTGCATATTTTCATCCGCTCTCAAAGAATCCGGTTCTTCTTGTCCGCCTGTATATTCCATCAAATCTTTGATAATGTCACTAAGTTTTGTCTTCAATCAAATGTGCGCTGCTATTGCGTTACGAGAAAGCAATGAAACGTGCATTGTCGAGAGAATGTTTACAACCAATGAACAGAGCGCCTTGAAGTGTATATATGTACACTGATAGAAAACATTATAGTGTGGTGCCAAAATCGTTGAAATTCATACACCGCATAAAAAAAGAACCGCACAAAAAAAATCGTACGAAAATAAAATTGCACAAAAAAGGACCGCACAAAAACAGGTTCTACTGTACAGTGAAATAGATTTAACACGATCCGGCTTGATGAAATATCGGTTCATACAAAATAATACACCGGTCACGACAAACGGTTATGTATTTGCAAGCAATTTTTCAACACGAAAAGCTTGCACCTCTGGAAATGAGCAAAATACGGAAATAATGAAACGTTTGAGAAATGAAATGAATAATGCAGCTCCCCAGTCCTCATGCCATCCAAAATGAGGAGCATCGTGAAAAGTATGCGCAATTATTTAGATGCACGTTCTAATGGTGAAATGAATAAAAATAATGGACGAAAATGAACAATTTTTTGAAAATTTGATGCTAAAAAAGACAATGCAAAGAAAAATATCAGATTATTTTCCCCCAAACTCACTAAATGTTTTGTTTTTCAAAAAACCTGAAAATTTTTATATTAACTTTCAAGTTCCTGTGAAGGCTTTTGTTTCATTGATTTTTATTAAATGCATGCATATGTACTCAGTTTTATAAATAAAATGTACTATAACAAACTTAATTATGTTGTATATGTCGCAGGAAAATGATGAAAGGAGATGATCAATTCACGCAAGATGTTAAAATAACGTCTGTTTGAGGTCATTTCCCTGATGTAAGTGATTTGATCAAATCCTCGAACTGTTTCAATGAAATGATGAAATGAACTAGTCAACATTTGTAGAGTTCTGTTTTTGCTTGTTCCCACTCCCTTTTACCTCCCCCCTCTCCTCGTCCGTGCCAGGCAACGCCGGGCTTCTGATGTGACGCACCAAAACAAAATGACCTAAATATCACTTTTTAATTTTATTTAGTAATATTCTTTGCATTATTATCTTACGATTGGTATATAACTTTTGTGTGGCTGAAAATTAGAAACTCTGGGTAAAAACTTAAATTGAAAAATGTGAGCAAACAAATTAGGTCCACGCCCTTTTTATAGATTAAAAAAACCTTTTTGATAATGGTGTTACAAATAAAGCAGGATATTTATGAAGCACTACAGAGTGTTTTTTTTTCCAGGTATAGAAGTTTAAGTTGGCATTACTTTCCAAGATGGCGACTGATTTAACAGCTGTCTAGTGATTTATTCTCAGTTTGGTTTGGCAATTCATCATGAATAGACTCACGCCTGAACAACGCTTTCAAATTGTGCAATTTTATTTCGAAAATAATGGTCGATTTTCATAAGCGAATTTTGTTTAGCCATGAAGCGCACTTTTGGTTGAATGGCTACGTCAACAAACAAAACTGCCGCATTTGGAGTGAAGCTAATCCACAAGTGTATGTCGAAACACCGTTACATCCAGAAAAACTGACTGTTTGGTGCGCTTTATGGGCTGGTGGAATCCTTCTTCAAAAACGATGAAGGCTACAACGTTACAGTCAATGGTGATCGGTATAGAGCCCTGGTTACTAACTTTTTCATTCCTGAATTGAACAATCAGGATGTCCAGGAGCTGTGGTTCCAACAAGACGGCGCAACATGTCACACAGCTCGTGCCACAATCGTTTTATTGAAAGACACGTTGGGTGACCGCATAATTTCACGTTTTGGACCTGTGAATTGGCCTCCAAGATCTTGTGATTTAACACCGCTAGACTATTTTTTGTGGGGCTATGTAAAGTCATTGGTCTATGCGGATAAGCCACAAACGCTTGACCATTTGGAAGACAACATTCGCCGTGTTATTGCCGATATACGGCCACAAATGTTGGAAAAAGTCATCGAAAATTGGACGTCCAGATTGGACTACATCCGAGCCAGCCGTGGCAGTCCTATGCCAGAAATCATATTTAAAATGTAATGCCACAAGATTATGTTTCGAATAAAAAAAATCATGTCAATCGAATAATACATCGTTGTTTTATTGCAATTTAAAGTTCTATACATCTCAAAAAACATCCTTTGCATTAATGTATAGTTAACAAAAATTTAAATTCTACTTGTAATATCCTTTTTTTTTTAAAAAAAAACCAGATTTATTATTTAATTATTTTGTTTATTAATTTTTGAATAAATATTTTTTAATTCTATGATTATTGTTATATTAATTACTCTACTTTAATAACGCACCCTATTTGTTAAATGAACACTTTTAAACTCTTGTCAATATTATTTTATCATTTCATTGAAACAGGTTAGGGATTTGATCAAATTACTTACCTTGCTTTGGGAAATCCCCCTACAGAGTTCTTATTTTATCTTGCGTGAATTGATCATCTCACTTAGGGATTTGATGAAAACCCTAATTTAATCATTTTCGTGCGACATACATGTGCTTTTTTTTTCTTGCAATGTCCTTTAACACTAAAAAACATTTCAGTTTCCTCAACTGTAATTTTAATTTGTTTTCTTATAATCTGAAGCAAAAAACAGTTATTGATGATTTAGTATAGATATTTCACCAAATGTCAGCGAATCTCATTAAACTTAGAACCCATTTTAAGATAGATCATCAGTTTATTATAGCAGGCCTTTAAAACTGTGTAACATTCTTTAAGATAGCCATTTTTCGTTCATATGTAATATGAATACTCAACTTAGCATGCGAGTGAGGGAGCCGAAATAAAGTACATGATTTTCTCAAGAAATAAAGAAAAAAAAAAAATAGACAGACTGATTTGAATAAAAGTTTTGTAGAACCGAATATAGAGTTATACCTCTACTTAACAGTCACTAAATCCCGAAAAAAGTAAGTTTTGAGGAAAATTCGTTAAGTAGAGATTCATCCTTTAATGTATTTTTTAGAAACTACATAAAACAAATTGTAAATTAATAAACATAATATATTTCTTAAAAAAAGTAATTATTCAGATATTTTTTGTTGATTAATATCTATTGTATGTACCTTTCCTATCAAAAAGAAATCTGCAAGGGGGAAAAAACACTGTCCAGGAATACACTGTATTTTTAAGTTTAAAAGTAATTTTGTGCTAAAATTAAGGAATATTAATGACGCTAAAAGTAAGGCATATTAATGACATTTTCTCATTTTAAGTTTACAAGTAATTTTAAGCATACCTTATTTTATAACCAGTAATTTTAAGCTTACATTACCACATATAACCTTAAATTTAATTACTAATAAAATCTGTTAATTTTATTTGAGTTTTTTATTTGAAAAATTAAAACAACTTATTGTTTTAGGTGAGTAAGGCATCTGGTAAAACTAATTCAAGGCCCTTGATGCCATAAAATGTATTAAATAAGAGAATAATTTGAAATGTCTAGAAATACTTTAAAAATAGGGAGAAAAAAATTTATTCTCAGGAGAAAAAGTTAGGTTAAATAGGAAATAGACTTCGCTATCTGGAGGTTACTTTACGAAGAAAATACAGTCGAGCCTCTGTATAACGAACGAATATAATATTGCGAATTTTTCTATATAGCAAACTTTTTCCTGGAACCTTGAACATTTCACGATTTTCTTCGTAAAATAACCTCTCTATAGCAAAGTTCATTTTCTTTCACGAACTTTTTCTTTTGTGATTCAGTTTTTGTTCTCCCTTTTTTTAAAGTATTTCTGAAAAAAATTCAAGTTTTTCTCTCTTTAACACATTTTATGGTGGTCATAAATCTTGAACTGCTTTTATAAAAACCTTACTCGCCGAGAGCAACAGAGTTTTGGACGTTTCATCTAAGAAGTGCAACCTTTAACCCTCATTGCTCAGTTCACTAGAAACATCTTCCATATCCTCTTTCACCCTCAGTGGAGTTGTCTCGTGTCCCCGTGTTCTAGTTATAAAATAATGTTAGTTTAATGTTACTTGTATGCTTTAAATTGTAAGATGTCCTTCAAATTCATTAATTTTGGCATAAAATTATTTTCTTAATATTGAAAATACAGTGAATTCTTCGACATCCTTTTTTCTGGTTTTCCTTGCAGTTTTTCTTTCTTTCTTTCATTTTTGATAGGTAAGATATATAAAACAAACATATATTAATTTTTTTAAAAAAAGGTGTGAATAATTTCTTTTTTAAATATATAGTGCTTATGAATTTAAAATTTGTTTTATGTGGTTTATAAAGTATATTAAAAGAGATGAAACTCTATATAACAAATTTTCCACATATAACAAACTTTTTTCCGGGATTTAGCGACTTCATTTTACAAAGGTCTGATTGTAGTAAATTGTTCTTAGTTCTATTTATAAGTTCACAAAATAGAGGTTTGTTAAATGGAGATCCAACTATATACATAGATAAAATCTAGATAGAGCGTAAGATGATTATTCTTTTATGTATCGAAGTAACAGTGATGGTGAAATGGAAACAGAATTTCTTATGATGTGCCTGAAAATATAACGGAAGACGAATATGGGGAAGTGTTCATGTTATCCAATTATGAAAGTTCATACCGTATGCCATCTCTTTTAAATAAACTGTATTCAGATCTATACAGAAATCTCACTTTTTTCCTCTCATTTCTTTATTGTTGAAGCTATTATTTTATAGTAAAAGTGCGCGATATACGCCGAAATATGCGGTAATTAGAAAGAGTGTAAATAATCATATTACGGCAAAATCAGAAAATAAAGTTTTATTACAGTTAATTATTAACTGTCTTTTAATCGATTGAACTAACAAAATGAAATTAAAACATCAAGTTTTAATAACAGCATTTCATGTTGAAATTATTTCTTAATTCCTATACACACTGGTGCAGTGTTCTACCACTTTCTAATCATCAAAATACTTTAGTAAAATATTGCAGAATACAGTTTTTTTCCCATACAACAAAATAAATATTGACCAAAATTTAGAAAATAAATAGACTTGACATATCCATAGATAATCCTCTAGGTTGTAAAACTTGGTGCACGTATTCTTAAAATACATCTAAGCTTTCAATATTTTTTCAATAGTTCCCTGAAGGAAGAATTTAACCAACTCTCTGTACACCTTCTGTAGTCCCTTTGGTGCCATAAAACTTGGACAAAGTTTGGACGGGCAAAACTTCAACAAAAGGTGTCTCGAAGATTGATTGCTTCACAGCAGTTGTCAACTTACCGTACTTTTACTTGTTCCGCTACTTTAGAAGTTTTATCTGGTTCTCTGCACCTAGAAGTAATTTATTCTTTCTTTCTTTTTCTTTTTTGAAAAGGAAGGTGGGTACACTTTCCTTCCCCCCATAAGGAATGTAGACGCCTAAAGGGATAAATACTTCAGAGCACTTTTCTTTCCTTTTATTTGTACTACGTTGTTGTGAATATCGTAGTCTAATGTTGGGTAAACTATGCCCCGCGGGTCTTGTGCGCTCTACTTCATGTTATATCTGCAGAGGCGTGAAACTCTGTAATACAAAAAAAAAAAAACTCAATTTCAATGCTTTTTATTTATATTTATTTATTTCATGGCATAATTATTTGAAAACTTCTTTTTTAAAAAAATAAATTCTATAGATATTTGAAAATTTTTTAAATGTTTTTGCAAAGAAATTCATTTATAAACTTTTTAAGAGAAAAAAGAGAACCCCCAACAGAGTAAGATACCGATTACCAATACCAAGTATGAGCCAGAGGAACAGAGAAAGAAGTGGAATTTTGAACCTCTCTTTATCTTTGTAATGATAAGGGATTATTCTAGGGACCTCCCTTATTACCATATTCAATGCATATATTTTTGAACTTATAATTTAATTTTGCTGTGTATTTAACGCTTGTAGTATTTTGTAGTTGTTCTTATATTTGAAAACAATTTTTCCACCCTAATAAAATATCTGTGTGTATTAGAAGAAACATTTGAAGATAAAGAAATTATTCTCAAAAAATATTTTAAATAAAATGTACGGGTTTTTATTGAAATGTTCTTCATGGTATATTTTTCTATTTTTTTCTTTGTAAGTTTATATTGTAATTTTGAAGACATCTGGTTAAAATTATTTTACATTGGCTTAATACTTCATCAGATATGTAAATATTTTTGGAAGCGTTTTTTTCTTCTTTTTTGCTGGTATTTGTCCCTCTTGTCCCAAAGAAATTGTCTTTCTAATGTATGAATGAATCAATATGTTTTACTCGTATAAGGGGAACTTTCCAATGAAGAAAATAAACATTATAAATAAACAAACATGGATCTGCGACTTCAAATCAAATAAACATCACGAGCAAGCATTCATCGATTGAATTCGAATGGCAAACGATTTTCTGCTTTAATAAATCACCAGGAAAATCTGCTCAAGTTTTTTAACCCCATAACTGTCGCATTATTTTGAAGAAAACGGTCGTAAAAGTTCCTATTCCTTTTTATTCAAGAAAATTATGTAAAACGAAGCGCATGTTTAATATATGTATTTATTTTTTAATTTTGGGCAAATTCTTAGCATGAAATACAAAAATTAATTTTTTAAAGAAAAGCTAACATTTAGGGGTATTATGACTTAATGTTGGCTCTCCAGTGCAGAGAAAAAATTAAAAAAAACATGTGTTTTAAATTTTTCAGGATAATTTTATGACACTTACGCAAAATGCAAAAACACATTGTCAATTTTTTCTTGTGAGATAAATTTCGAAGCATGAGATGCAATTGCCATCTCAGGTAGTAGTACAGATTAATCATCACTGCTCTCAGATTCACTAACTGAATTTTCAAAACAATCAGTTACTTCAGAGTCACTCGCAGATCCATTTATACTTAAAATAGAATCCTTTTCATAATGTACACAATATTATATATATATTATCACAGAATGTGCTACCTACGTGTATTCACAAAGAACGGAACTAAGTAACTGAGCCAAGGTTACGAAAACATATCGCTAATACATATGCTTGATTGTGCTAAAATCTGATTTAAAATAAAACAGTTATCTCTAAACATATCACTAATAATCTGGTATTGTAATCTGGTAAAAAATAAACGTAAAAAAAATATAAATAGGCATAAGAAATAAATGGGCATAAGAAATAAATAGTTTTAATATTTTTAGCGTTTTACTTTTGAACACTCCAGCCCGGAAATATCACGGGCGCGAGAAATAGAGGTAAAAATTTCACCCCGTGATTTTGACGAGAGCGAAAAGGAAGGGGTTAAGGAACCCTTTTACTTGGGTATACGAGATACGTGAATGAATGTAAATCACTTGATTGGTTGCTTCTCATTTTAGCCCGCATCCTTATTTATCTCTGAATAGAAGATTAAATTCTGAATGAGTAGATGGCAACAGCTGTATGAAACCTGTTTAATGGAATAAAAATACAGGTTACTTTCTAAGAATACATTAACAATTTATTCAATCATTTTGATGTTTTAAAACAATACTAAAATCTCAACATTAAAAATATCAACTGCAGTTGCTGG
Organism: Trichonephila clavipes; assembly: GCA_019973935.1. NCBI lineage: Eukaryota > Metazoa > Arthropoda > Arachnida > Araneae > Nephilidae > Trichonephila > Trichonephila clavipes. The sequence continues at coordinate 306,712 of BMAU01000672.1, read as the reverse complement.
TCTTAAGTTCATTCCGCTACAGACTTAGAACGTTATAGGTTTTTATAAAATCAAAATTTTCTCTCAGTTGCAGCTAGTGATTTTGTCTGAAAAATGTGTGAATTTAAATGAGATACTCTCTCTTCCGGGTGTTGGTGTATACGTTATCCTTTACGTTTTGAACAAGAGACGGAAGATCACAAGAAGTATTAAAAGTTTATAATTAGTGTATTTTATTACATCTAAGGTATGTGATAAGCTGTGGCGTAACGTACACCCTCGCATTGCGGAGGGGGGAAGGGAAGCCTGATTGAAACCAAGTTGCAATCCTATGTAAGATCCGACTTGGGGCCCAAAACCTGACTTTGCAAGAGGGCCGAACCTAATATTTTCCGTTACTCCACTGGGAATAAGATACATAAAAAGAAAACACCTTTTTATTTACTATTCTGGGTGTATTAGTACAACGATTACAAACTTTCAGGACGGATATAGTAAGTTTAGACGCTGGAAAATCAAATAGCAATGCATGGTCGGAAACGCTTTCCTGGCGCCGCGAGTGAGTGAGTGAGTGAAGATTAACGTCGCACTGTTCAGCTGCACGAGGGCTTTTGGCGACGGACCACGTAATTTTGAACCATGGTCAAGTGACGTGGACGACACCTGAGCTGGCACCCCCCTCTCCTAACTACCACACCACACCAACGGGAGGACGTTTCAGCTCTCGACAGATTTAGCGTGCATCGCTGCCCTACACGGCGGGTCTTTAGTGGTACTGGGCTCGAACTCGTGACAAAGCCAGCCACGATCCGATGCCTATACCACTCGGCTACCGTGGCCACTTCCTGGCGCCGCAGTGACGACACAAAACACAAGAGGGAGAAACACACGAATAAGTGGAGAAAATAGGTTTGTAATCCTTCGTACAGAAAAAAAAATTACAGAGACAATGATCGTCCTCAAAGTACATGTTAAATGTGACAGGGGTGCATGTCGATAGCATGCAGAATCCGCCAGAAGGTCAAACGGGAAATTCCGACCTGACTGGCAATAGCTCCTTGCTGGTACCGGGATTGTTCTGTACCACATCCAGAACTATCTCCTTGTTGTTTGGCGTTCTTACTCTTTGTTCCTGTTCCTGTATATTCCTGATGAAGGATCCGCTATAGGAAAATCTCTGATGGAACGTGGGATTATATCTTGCAAACGTGTAAAGAAACTTTGGTTGGGAGTTTTCCTCCTGGGGTAACGCCGCACATACGATTACTGTGAGGCTAGTCCAATGTTTTCATAGGCCCCATATGCCAGATACATATCTGCGAGCTCAGCGTTCGTGTATTGTTCCATCCTACAATCACTCTGTCGGTAGGCGAAATGATGATTCATAGTGAGCGAGGCAGTAAAATCCGCATGTGTGCATGCTCCGTCAGCTAATACTTCGGTTTACTTAGGGCTATCTTTCGCATGCGCCAGACAAAGACTTCCCAGCATTTTTGCTGTATTAAGAATAACACAAGCATGTTTTCTCCTCTTATTCGTGTCCTATCTTTCTTGTGTTTTGAGTTGACACTACCACGCTAGAAAAGCGTTTGTGACTGTGCATTGCTGTGTGATTTCCCATCGTTTAGGTCAGGGGTACTCAACTTTTTTTTCTTCTGATGGGCCGCATATGTACATATATCAGCTATTTCACGCGGGCCGAAACATGAGGATAAATGGGGGAGAAATGCTTTAAGACCAAGATAACATTGGAAATTTAAAATGTGGAAAATTGAATAAAATATTATAACTCCTGTTTCTCGCTTTTTTTTAATTATTATTTTTGAATTTTTTTTATTTTTGTCACTAACACTAAATTAGAAGTATTTAAGAAACATTCCTTCACAATTTCTGCATCAGTAAGCGGTTTCATATGATTACAAATAATGTAACAAACTTCATAGGATGTCTTTGTTACCCCGCTGTGACATTACCACTGCCAAAACACTTTGCTGCTCTGTTGCAAAGATTATCCAAGAAAGTCTATTTATTATCTCTCGAAAGAGATCTTCGAGGAAAAGTGTCATTGAACGATTCCTGTTTATTGGTATTTTTTAAATACAAGACTTTTGTGACAAATCAAGCAATTACTGATCCATGCTTGTTTTTCACTACAAAATAGTCAACTTCCCAATCGTCTTGAAGCAACCTATTTTTTTAGAACATTTTTCGCTTGCAAGATATGAAAGATAGTTAAAAATTAGTTCCACTCGTAAAATGGTTGCTACTCCACTGTTGTTTACTATCACTATTCAGAAAAAACATAGAAATTCGCACCCATACGACATCAACAGCAAAAATCAAAGTTGATGTATATGATTTCTTAATAGAGAATTCCCCACCAAATTTTCATAAATAAATGAATTTTTCGGAGCACTGGACCCCATGACCGGGTCACAGGTTAAGTATGGCTGGTCTAGGTATACTTTATTTGGCCGGAGAGTTTGTAACCGCTGTACTGATACCCCAATATATTCTTACCAAATAAAATCGCACACCACTCCGTTAAGTGTGATTGTTCTCCTTTGGGGGAAATTTGTAAGAGACAGTATTATCGATAAATAAGATACTTTTAAATTCTGTAGTTGAAACTATCCTGGGTTAATCCCATTCTTGCAAAATTCTGGTGATCAAATTGCTGTTTTGCAGAAAATAGAATGCAAATAAACTGTGCATACATACTACTTAAACCAGTGCTTCTCAAAGTTTCAATATTTGCGACCCAATACTCAACCATAATTTTCATCACTCCTCCTTCCATGAAATAACGATGTATTAAATTCAATAATACTATACTCTGAGCTAAAAAGCCATAATATGACTTCAACCTCTTGAGTACCAACAGCGTATATAAACGTCTCTCTCAGCCAAAGCGTTAATTGCACCGGACGTCAGCTGCGCTCTATCTCCACATTGAAAAAATACTCGCCTATTTTTCTGCTTCGAAAACGACCATCCAATATTTCTTTCATTTCGTTCGCGCGTTTATTAATGAGCGTAACAGAAATGGAGCACCATTCTATTTAAAATATCATACACCGTTAAAATATTATACGCCATATCTGATACGTTTTGCAAAATCGAAGCCACCATCTTGTTTATGACATAGGGCACCGAAGAACCCCATTGGCTGAAATTTCGAGCAACTTTTAATTTGGAATAACTTTTTCAGCTCACTAGCAAAAAGTTCTTCGAAAGCCGTTGCTATGGCAACTGAGTAAAAGTTGCACTAATTGGACGAAAAATTGCTCCAAACGTGTACGTGTGATACGGCCTTTATACGGCTGGCATAACAGTAAACACTTTTTTTCTCTACAGCGGCAATGAACATGTTAAGCGTCATCGTGCGCTTCCAATGAGGGTAAATGGGTCGTTCACATGTGTATAGAATCATTTGCTTAAGTAAACACTGTCACATCAATTGTGAATAGCCATACTGGCTGGCTTCTTTGGTTCGTAAATATGTTTCATTTAGTGTATTCACATCTTAGGTCTTAGTAAAGGCGGTCACCCCAAACTGTCTTAATTGTCCACCAGTCGATCGCGATCGACTCAATGCACATCCCTGCCATAGACAACAAAACGGTATGTCTATGACGATGGCGTTTTTGACAACAAATAAGCAATGCGAGTTTTATCCCCCAGTATGCAAATATTGCAATAATAATAAAACAAAAGGACAGATGGAATCTTAGTAAATTCACCAAGAATTACCACTTTTAAAAAGTAAATATTTTGTTTTAAAGTAAAGATTCTTTTCAAAGGTTTAATGGCCACTTGTTAGTGTGTTTGTAGGATTTTGCAATACATCAGTACTTATTTGTACTGAATATGATTTCTAGTTTATCAGTATAACGCGGAAATGCCTTTCAGTCTCGACAGTTTTGACATCAATTTTTTTTTTTTACCTGTACGCGGTTGGTTCACCAAAACCCAAACATTCCTATTTGACGCAGAATGAGTGAGCGAATATCAACGTCGCGTTGTTCAGCTAAACGAGAGCTTTTGGCAACGGACCTCGTTATTTTGAACCATGGTCAAGTGACGAAGGCGACTGCTGGTTTGACGCAGAAAGTGGCTGCTGTATCCTAGTGGTCAAGGTAATGGACTCGTGGCAGGGGGGGGGAAGGCGTGTCACGAGTTCGATCCCAGTACCGCTGAAGACCCTCCGAGCAGAGAGGGCCGATGCACGTGAAATATGTCGAGACTCAGGATGGGGGCGCAAGCTCAGGTATCATCCTTGTCACTTGACCATGGTTCAAAATGACGAGGGTCATCGCCAAAAGCCGTAGAGTAGCTGAATAGTGCGACGCTAATATTAGCTCACTAACTTGAAGCAGACAATCCAGTAATATAGTATGATTACGTAAAGAAACTGATCTCGAATAAATGTCATTACTTCCAATTGACAATCGTAGCGATTATGTTTGTGAATTCTTGGGCTGCGTAGTCAAATCACGAGTTCGAGTCCTGATGCCACTGAAGTACAACCATGTAGAGGGGTTGATGCATGTTAAATCTTTCGAGGCACAAAGTCCTCTCGTTGGGCCGGTGGTTCTGAGAGGGGGTTGCCTGCTCAGGTGTCATCCTCATCACATGATCAAGATTCAAAATTACGAGTTCATTACCTCGAGTTACCTCGTAAATTTGAACCTTGATCAAAGAATGAGGGCAACATCTGATCTGGCACCCTCCCCCTTTCCTAGCTTCCACACCACACCAAGGGGTGGACTTTGAGCTTCGACTAATTTAACATGCATCGGTCCCCTCTACAAGGTGGGTCATCGGCAACACAGACTCGATCTCATCACACGCCAGCCACAAGTCCGTGATCTTGACCACTAGGTTACCGCAGCAACAGTGGACGTTAATAGTCACTCACTCAGTCAACTTTGCTCCGTATCCGAGAGGTCTTTATTAGAAATTCATGGCAAGCATTGTTTCTGCCTTCTTCGATTCCAGGTGCCATTTAAGATCTGTCGTGGAGAGAGTCAAAAATGCACGTTGAAGTTAATTCTGTCTAACCCAGTGCTTTTCAAACTGTGGGGCGCACCCCCTAAGGGGACGTGATAACCCTAGGAGGGGGTGCAAGACTACTGAAAGTCGGGAACAAAAAATTATTTTTAAAAATAATTTTTTATTCCCGACTTTCAGTAGCCTGACTTATTAATTTACTGGACATAAACAAACAGAATACATTCCAACACAATGAAAAATAAAATACACATTTACACTGATATAATATACTTATAAATACATAAGTAGAGCACAATGTATTTTACAATTAATTTAGCTAAACTAAGTTAAGCAAAAGTTTAATAATTACCAGTGACACCATGGGCATATTATAAATATAAAACTATGTACAAAAATCCAACACTTACGTTAATAATGTGTACAGTTTATAATTAATCTCTTAACTGCCGATTAAAAGTTATGCGATTCGCTTCCCAATATGCCACGGTTTTCAACGTAGGCGAGCATATATCATGTAGGGGGAGGAATAAAGAAGAAAATCCTCTGAAATAAAGGAATCCTTCGCAATCACTGTCAGGGGCCATTTATTACATTCCAAAGCCTTGTGCATAATTTTGTGGACAGCAGTGAACAAAAAATATCGTATTTCGAAAAGACGTATATATACGCCCTGGGTAATTTACGCACTAGCTGAGAAAGACGTCTATATACGCCCGGGGTAATTTACGCACTAGCTGAGAAAGATGTCTATATACGCCAGTGGTGGAGAGGTTAAAGTTGTATTGTAGCTTTTTTTAGCCTCAAAGTATCCAGTTATCGAATTCAAAACATTGTTATTGTATGGAGGGGGGGGGCGCTGAAAATTGTGATTGAATATTGGGTTGCAAGTATTCAAAGTTTGAGAAGCACTGGTCTAACCTCAAAATCCTCTCATCTGCATAGTCTGTAAGTTTGAAGAGTGAGAGACAGCAGCTGATGTGGCGAACTCGTCATTCGACTGATTCAAAATTAAGAATCCCCCACCCCCACATATATACAGTCGACTGACGTTGCTAGCTCTCAGGGGCCCCTGTAACAAAATTCCTTCGGGGCCCTTTTTTAGATATAGTAGCCCCGTTAGTGGGACTGTAATTCCACTTGTTGGAGCCCATTGTCGAAGTCGCTAAATTCCGAAAAAAAGTTCGTGATATGGAAAATTCGTTATATAGGGGTTCATCTCTTTCAATTTTCTTGAAAAACCATTTAAAACAAATTTTAAATTCATAAGCACACTATACATTAAAAAAAAATATTCCCACGTTTATGTAAATTAATAAAAATTTATTTTATATATCTTACCTATCAAAAAAAAAAAAAAAAAAAAAAGAAAGAAAGAAAAACTGCAAGGAAAGTTGGAAAGTTTCTTGACGCCTTTATCCAATTCCTGAAGAATTAAATTTTTTTCTTTGATGCTCAAGCAATTACGTTTTGGCATTTTCGAACTACAAGAAACGAACGACTACTACGACTAAACTACGACTGATCAACACTACAAATGAACGAAGACTGGTTCAAGGACACGGGGACACGAGACAGCTCCATTGAGGGTGAAAGGGGGTATCGAAGATGTTTCTAGTGAACTACATAATGGAGGTTACAGGTCGCACTTCTTAGATCAGTGATTCCCAAAGTGGTCTATATGGACCCCCAGGGGTCGATGACGATTCACAAAGGGTCTACGCCAGGGAAAAAATAAATTGGGAGTCCATGAAGGGTAAATAGGGGTCTACGACAACATCTTCAGGATATTTTTTCCCCCTGTATTTACATGGACATTCAAATATTTCTGGTTTACGTGTTTACACTTTTTTTTGCAATTTTCTCCCGTTCCTAAAGTGGGGTCCCAATGGAGATCTCTAACGCTCACAGGATGTCCGGTGTCATATAACTGACTAAAAAGGGACGGGGGAATTTGGAAGTAGGGACCCCCACAGTAGATGTTTTACTTTACTTTTGAGGGTTACTTTAAGAAAAACGGTTGTGTTTTCTAGAATCAAGACTCATTTTTCAAGAAATTGGCCAACTGAAATATATACATCAGTGGCGCACACAGGAATTTTCCAAGGGGGGTCCGGGGTCGAAAGTTCACCATTCTTGTATCATGCTCCTTTTGATTTTGTCGATTTTGGGGGAAAAACACAGTAAAAAACTAATTTTTGAATAAATAATTAGCATTAATTAATAAAATTAATCATTAATAACAAGTAATTAATTACATTTTACGTACTATATACTTAGAATTACAATCAATCAGAAAAAAATCAAGGGCTTTGGGGGTCCGGACCCCCCCCTTTGTGTGTGCCACTGATATACATATATACTAAAGCTAACTAAACTAAAGCTGATAGAATACATAGGCTTTCAAAAAATATGTTCAACTAATTATTTTCAATAAATTTCTGTAAGTACAAAATCCAATTGATTATTTCAAGCATGCGATAATTAAATTTTTTCAATTAGGAATTTTCATTTTACATAGCTTCAAATTTAAAAAAAATACTTGTGACTAAGGTACTACTTACTTATATATAATTTATTTAAGGCCTGATAAAAATGGATATCAGAAATTCTGGCTTCAAAAAGAGATATACCTCTTACTTATCCCATATTATATAATATCACTAGAAAATTTTAAATTGCTTTTCCATCCTCTTACCTAGTAGAAAGAGGTTTCAATGCGGTTGCCAACCTCCTAAGAAAAAAAAAAGAAATAGACTGGACATTACTAACCGAGGAGGTTTAAGATTGATCCTGACTAAATTGATGCCAAATGCTCAAAAATTGTTATTACAGCATCAGGTTCATTCATCCCATTAAAAGCATTTATTTTTTGCTGATTTATTTTTTTTGTAACAAATTGATTTTAAATTTTAATTTAATTACTTGATTCAAAATAAATAAATTAATTGTGGTTTAAACTTAATTGTGATTTTTATTTATATAACTGTGATTTTTATTTAATTTATTGCTTATGATTTTTATTCAAATATTTAATTGTGATTTTTATTTAAATAATTACTTATGATTTTTAAAAATAATTAATTGTGATTTTTATTTAAATAATTAATTATGATTTTTATTTTAATAATTAATTGTGATTTTTATTTAAATAATTGTGATTTTTATTCAATTAATTAATTGTGATTTTTATTCAATTAATTAATTGTGATTTTTATTCAATTAATTAATTGTGATTTTAATTTAATTAATAAACGTTTAAAATTAACATGAGTTTTCTATGATGAATTTGCAAAAATTCAATATTTAGTAAGCACGGGTCTACCCCAAACATGAAAGCATGACAAGGAGCCTATGAGACAAAAAAGTTTGGGAAACTATGTCTTAGATGGAATATCCAGAATTCTATATTGCTCTTTGTGAATAAGGCACCTAATAAAAACAGTTCAAGATTTATGACCACCATAAAATGCGTTAAAAGAGAGAATAACTTGAAATGCTCAGAAGTGCTTTAAAAATAGGGAGGAAAAAAATTGAATCACAAGAGAAAAAGTTCGTTATATAGAAAATGCACTTCGCTATTGGAAGGTTATTTTATGAAGAAAATAGAGTGAAATGTTACTCGTTCTAGGAAGGAGTTCGCTATATAGAAGAATTCGCAGTATAGAGATTCGTAATATGGATGTACGACAGTTGATGTAAATAAAGTTTGTTATTTTAATATTTGAGCTAATGTATATACACCAGTGACACGCACAGGAATTTTTGAAGGGGAGAAAATCGAGGATCCATCATTATCGTATCATACGCCACCAAACATATTCTTTTGATTAATTTTATCGATTGTCGGGAACAAAAAATAGTAAAAAGAAAAAAAAGAAAGAAAGAAAGCGTGTATCAGTGTGAACACGCGTTAGAAGTTAACTTCTTTGGCTTATATGTATTCAATTGTATAATAAAGTTTTATTTTGAAGTAATCTTATATATAATTAACAAATTCATTATGATCATTATTATTTCAAACTGTATTTTAAAAAATAATTAGCATGGAAAAGGTATAAGTATAGACAGAATTTTCATTTTCTATACATAATACTAAAAAAATTTTACTGTATGTATTTTGAGAAAAGTATCATCATTATTAGTCTATTTCCATTATGCTTATGGATGCTTCAGTACACACTTTTGTTATCAAAGGCTTGTGGTAACTAAAGTAAGAAATGTAGGTTTTGCACTGAACATCGCTTAAGTATCTCGAAAAGACTGCATCAATCGTAGTACTTGATTTTGTCGTTGATATTATTCTGTTGTTTTGTAGAGATAAGGTGAAATTGTCTTTTAAAAATTCAATCAATTGTAGAGATTTGTCTAAAGCAAAATTGACATTAAAATCTACACTTAAAATAATAGGTATTTTATCATAATTTTTACTAAGTAAAGCAGAACCTCTTGATGTATATGGTAATCAAACTCGATAATGTCATCCAACTTTTTGTTCGGAGTAATATATACTGCTACAATTATCATTTTTTGTCCATTATCTATTATGCATTCAGCCAGGCACAAATCCCCACTGAAGATTGTATGGTACCATAAATATTGGATTGACTGACAGAACATTCCATTGATGGAGTTAACATCATCGCTAGAATTTTGATATATCGCAACTCCTCCTGCTCTCGTATTTATTTGATCGTTTATTCTTCACAATGCAGTTGAAATTTGGAATAGGTATATCACTTTCATTGCCCAGCCAAGTTTCTGATAAAACTAAAATATTTGAATTTCTTATTACTGAATCTTGTAAGTCTACAGCGTGGGCTGTAAGACTATGGCAGTTAAAAGTAAAAATCGATAAACCTTGTCTGTTCGTTATGAAATTAATCAAATCTTCATTGATACACTGGTGTGCAAAAATTAAGGACGAAGTCGAAAAAATTAGCATATCAGCTGAACGAAGAGGCAGAGTGGACAGAAAGACCAATCAGGAGATTAAGTAAGGTGATGTACGGTAGCACATGCGCAGATATGCAGGTAGACGTAATGGGGCAGTGTCTGAGTAGTATAAAGCATGTTGTCGGTGTAAGATCAGTATTTCTGGCAAAGAGATTGCACGCCGTATAGCAGTTAAAATCACACCGAGTTGCTGCCTCAGCGAGAAATGGCGAATAATCAATCTGTTAGACGACATCTGGATGCTTTTACCCGAGGTCGAATCACTGGGAAGTTGGAGGAAGGCCGCAGTGTGACAAGTGGGGCTGCAGAGTTCGGAATTGCTCACAGCATCGTTTCACGACTTTGGAGACAATTTCAAACTACAGGAACAGCTATCCGGGGGTTCAGTAGTGGTCGTCCACGAGGAACCACACCCGCAGATGACCGGTACATTGTCTTACAGGCCAGAAGAAACAGGCGGCAGACAGCGGGAGAAATCGCTAGACAACGACACAGGCGACTGGACGACCGATATCGCGTTTTTCCGTGGCCAGAAGACTGCACGGTGGTGGTCTGTTTGCACGACGCTCTGTACGGTGTGTACCTTTAACGCCTGCCCATCGGAGAAGGCGTTCTCTGTGGTGCCGGGAACACTGGAATTGGAGAGACAATGAATGGGGACGAGTACTCTTTACAGATGAGAGCAGATTCAGTTTGAGTGGCGATTATCATCGCATACCCATCTGGAGAGAGCGGGGAAGCCGCAATCATACTTCGAACATCATTGGAGGTCGCGGTGTTCTCGTTTGGGGAGGCATCATGCTTGGTAGTCGTACAGACCTTCACATCTTCGACGCAGGTTCAGTCAACGGGACCCGTTATTGTAACGAGATTCTTCTTCCATATGTGCGTCTTTTTAGAGGCGCTATGGGTCTGCAGTTCCTTTTCATGGACGCCAATGCACCATGTCATCGCACAGTAGCTGCCGAACAGCTCTTGCAGAGTGAGGATATTGAACGTATGGATTGGCCGGCACGATGTCCGGATCTCAATCCCATCGAACATGTATGGGATTTTCTAGGCAGACGCTTGGCAGCTCGTACCTTACCACCAGTAACGATTCGGGAGCTTCGATTGGCGCTGCAAGACGAATGGGCAGCAATGCCTCAACAACTCATTGACACCCTCATTCTCAGCATGGGCAGACGCTGTGAAACCTGCCTAGCAGTCAGGGGAGATCATATCCCCTACTAAAGACCGGATGTTTCTTGCTGGACACCCATCACAGGGATGTTTCGGCCTTCAGTCGCATTGCGCTCCATGCTACTTTTTCAATCAAGCTTCTTTTTATCCCTCTGATTTCTCTTTTAGTAAGTGTTGCTTACATTACACATGTCCTTACGTATTGGGGATCTTACGGTATTAAATGTGTTGATTTGGAAAGCTTTTGTACAAAGTTATATTGAAAAAACCGTCTCGTCCTTAATTTTTGCACACCAGTGTAGTTTGTAGTTTGTTCAATGAAAGTCTATGATTTAAAAACTCACTTCTTAAACTGGATTTAGAAATTCCATTCGATTGAAAATTTAGTAAACACAATCTTTTATTGCCAATCTATTGGAAGAAATGTTGTGTTGCCATTAAATTTTAAAACAATAGATTGTTTGTATTATTTCCTTAAAAGAATTTTAAAACTATATGTCCAACAAACTCACCTTATACTAATTTTTGACTGATTTTGAACCATTTAAATGCCTACTTCGGGTAGATTAAAGACTCACTTCCGATTTTTTTTTAATTCATAAAATGGATTATATTTTGACTTCTAGGTAACGTAAAAACAAAACAACGTATGGATCACAAAGCTAAAAGAAGAAAGGCTTGTTAAAGCTGCTGTTGAATGGTTAGAGGGGGGTGGGTACTAGCTCAGGGCTAATAGACGAAAAACACAAAAGAAATTTTAAAAGCCGTAATTTCTAATCTATTTTTTCAATCTTTGAACAGATTAAGGATAATACTGTTCTACATATGGAAAAAAAGTTTCGTTAGATTATTTTTATAAATAATGAAGTTATTAAATATTTAATTAAAATTTTGAGTACTTTTTGAAAAATCGCAAAAAAAAAATTTCGTCATTTTTTTATTTTTATAAGGGAGTCTAAAAGAGAAAAGCATGAAATTGTTTAGAATAAAATATCAATTCATTAACTCGAAAGAAAACTTAAAGGGGATGATTTGAAACCATTTTTATAAAAGCGTATCAATTTTGACTCATTTTTAAAAAAAATCGTAAAAAATAGAAAATATCATTATTTTGTTAAAAAAAATATACCATATCGTGGCGAAAAGAATGATCTTTCCGATTCTGTAATTATTTTTTGTCTGAGATAAATAGTATGAATTAGATGGAGTTTTTTAAAACGAGGGGAAAATTCGGAACTTCATTCATTTCTACCTTACATTCATCGCTAACCGTAACTGGTAACGCGTCACGGAAATTTCTCCCTACCGTGCCATAAGAAGTTAACTTCAAAAATAAATAAATTATTGAATAAATAATTGACATTAATAAAATAAATTATTAATAACAATTAATTTACCAGAATTGCTTTTATTTTACATGCTTTATACATAGGGTTATAATCAAAAAAAGAAAAGAAAGAAACCTGTTGCCGCATGCGTGCCAACGTTATGAGTGTCTATGCTTTTATTCTTTCATAAATAATTAAAAGTAATCTCACTCACTTTCAACATCATTTTTTCACACCCTAATGATTCTTAAATTTTCACGTAATTTTATTATCATCATGTAAATTCTTAATTTTAACTTTTAATTTCATTTCTAACTATAATTATTTTAAAGCAGAGGCATAGGTAAAGCCGAACCAATGTTCATTCCCCATTTTTCCAAGACAAGAGTTTAAGCTTTCCTGAGGGAAGCAGGCACTTCATCAACCATTCAACTTATATTCTTTCTTCCCTGTCGTGCTGTACGGGCAGATGAGAACTTTCTGTGAAACAAGCAAGACGAGAATTTTCTCTGTGATACGCTGACGTGAGCATTAATAGGACTCTTATATTCGAAGCTCACAATAATAAAATGATTAAAATTTGCTGCGCTTGTAAATAGCTTATAGATGTTGTGGGGTTAATAAAAAGTAAAAAAGAAACAAGCGTAGCTGGTCCGTCAATGAAATAAAACAACAAAAACAAACTAAAATAAACAAAACCTAAGAGAGATGGGTGGGGGTCCGTCCCCCCTTGTGGGAGCCATTGATATACACTAAAAAAAAAAGCTTCTCTTGGAAAAATTTTAATTATCTGAATTTTTTGAACCTGTTCAAAATATTGTACTTACAATTGGCCAAGTTATTAAATGACTTGGCTATTTGTAACTATAATGTTTAAAATCAAATTTTTATGCGGTAGCAAGGTCAAATATTTCTCTTTCTTAATTTTCACTACATGCATTAAACATTTTGAAAAGTGTTTTAAACTCATAGCGTGCATCATCAAAACTCAGATTTATTTAGTTGAACTGCAATAAGTTTCTATATTTTAAGGTGAGACCTCCTAACAGGTGCGTAGCTACCGCCGTATCAATGATACTGGGCCCCAACATGTGTAATTACAGTACAACTAAGAGGGATTTCGTTTTAAAAAACAAGGGCCCCGAAGGAGTTTTGATACGGGGCTCAAATTGGAACTAGCTACGCCACTGATGCCTGAGTTGAGTGATTAACTCAATAAATAAATATTATTAAAATCTTTAAGAGAAAATTAAGGTTTATGCTGTTGTTTGTGAAGAAAAGTTAAATCGCGTGGAAGAACATTAAACATATCTCTCACATAAAATTGCTAAATGTTTTTCGTGTGCAACAGAATCCTCTGAGCGCACGCCATTATTTATAGAAATCATTTGTTTTTTAATACTGTGCCGCTGATAATGTGCGAAATTTTCATTCGAATTGTTTGGTATGAAGAGCTTTAAATTACTGGTAAATCTATACCTTAATGAAAGAAAGAAAAAATTGAAGTCCCAAATACTCGTTTGGATGAGAAACAGACTTCACAAAACAAATTAAGGGGAAATTCTATCAAGTCTGGCCAAACGGTTGCAATGTTTTTTCAGCAATTTCATTCGTTCTTATTTAGAAGATGAGCGAAATATTTAGAAAAATAACTTGAATTTTCAGTGTGTATGATGAACTATTAGGACACAAGTAAATTTATAATACTTATAATAATAAGCCTACACACATTGATAAAATCCGTTACTACAACGTACATGTAGTTCTAAATAATTCAAAACAAATTTATACTGCGGTATTGCACCGCCATCTACATTCAGAATCTAGCTTTATTTAGATTTTAAGGACTAATAGAATTATATGAATATGTTTATGTGGTCAATATATCTGGAAGATAAAATTTTTATTGAAAAGCATTTAAATAGAAAAATTTTAACTTTATGTAACAAGTAAAAAATTGTGTTTCTTTACATTTTACTTAAAATATGGTACTTTTCAGTTTTTTTATTGTACTTAAAGTAAATTCAATTCCAATTTCCTGCAAAGGCATTCAAGGAATTCATTTATTTATAAAAATTTTAGTTTAAATAATAAAAATTATTTAATTTTAAAAGTAAACATAAAGTTTCAAAAGTATAACTATACTACTTTAGCTACTTAAATTATACTAAATGAAATTTTTTAAAAACGTTAATTAAACAAATAAATGAATACATGTTACAATCATATCCCCACCCCAACATTTACGAATAAAAATATTGATATAATGTAATTCTTTCTACAATGGATGAAGAAAGTGTTATATACTACACAGCGCTGTAGTAGCGTAGCAGAGAATATTAAAGACCCCTGCTAAGTCAGATTTTGCCTTTAATACATAGGCGTAACGTGCACCCCTGCAAACCCCGCATCACGGGGGGCCCAGGGTTCTAAAGGGGCCCAAAGCCTGACTGACGCAAGTGCTGCTTTGAAAAATTCAACATGGGAGCCCCAAACCTTACTTTGCGGGGGGAGGGGCAAAAGCTCTCCGTTACGCCACTGCTTTAATATTTCAGTTTTTAAATAAAATACTTTCTGTGTTAATAGCTGTGTGATCCATCACGCTACCGAGTAATGAAGTAATTTTAAGGGAACACGACATTACTGTGAGATCTGCTCTTACCTTTTTAACAATCATTGAAAATAAGCGTTAAAGTTGTCTTCGGTAAAAGTACAAGTGCTTGAACTAAACGCGAAGCACATTTGCAGACAGAAAAATGCCTCAATTTCCATGGAAATTTACAATATCTAAGCTCATACCTCTGTTAACAATACTGTGTTTTTAAAAATTCCAAAATATTCCATGAATATTTTCTTTTTCGTTTTAATACGCGAAGGCGTAGCCCATTTAACATTACGTTATAGGAGAAAAAACACGAAACACATTTTATACCAGAAAAAATGAATCAACTCGGTTAAAAATGGGAAGTATGATGAAAAATACTGCTCTCTAACGGATAGTGAAGCCAGAATTTTCATATTAATTTTTCATTTCTTTTATATCTGAAAAAATGTTCCATCTTCGGGTCCTATTCTTTAACATAGACCGAAAACAGCCTTAATAGATAAGAATTGTACCATCCTAGACTTTAAATGGCTTAATGCGGAAGAGTGTGTGAGATCAGATATAGTATTCAGGGACGTCTTAAAACATGGATTAACTGGGTCCGGGTCTAGAGTGTCACCCTTAGAAGAGGGCTCGTTTCGTTCTCGATTCTGTCTTAAGATCCTGATCCGGATAATATTAATGGTCAAATATTATTCCCGTACATATTCTAAAAAAAAAGGGAATTTCAAACTGCATGTCAACTGACAAAAGTGGTAAAACTGTATTATTATGTGATGCCCGTTGTCCACGTCTAAGTTAAGGCCTAATAGTATAAGGAATCAGTCAACTCGGCCATCGGTCGAGCCGGTTTGTGCCGAGAAATTTGAGATAGTGAGTCGTGCACATTTATTTGTTTCAAATTTCCGTTTGAAAGAGTATTTGACAATGCATGCTATATACTGTCTATTTTTAGATATCTTAGGTAGGGCCTTCTTTTGCATGGTAGCCCAGGGCCTCTAAAAATGTTAAGATTTCTCTGGGTCCCGGGCCTCGAAGAGTTTTAAGACGTCCCTGGTGGTATTTATAATTTGCCTCAACTCAGAATTATCATATCTGTCGCCAGTGGCGCACACAAGGGGGGTCCGGGCCCCCCCAAAGCCCTTGATTTTTTTTCCGATTGATCATAATTCTAAGTATATAGTATGTAAAATTTAATTAATTACTTGTTATTAATGATTAATTTTATTAATTAATGCTAATTATTTATTCAAAAATTAGTTTTTTACAGTGTTTTGTTCCCGAAAATCGACAAAATCAAAAGGAACATGATACAAGAATAGCGAACTTTTGACCCCGGACCCCCTTGAAAAATTCCTGTGTGCGCCACTGTCTGTCGCTCATTTGTAGTTCTTAGTACAGTATTTAGAACACCCGTCGCGACGGCGTCGTGAAGAAGTTCTGATGAACATTTAATCTATCTAAACCAGGGGTACTCAACCTTTTTTTCTGCTGGGCCGCATACATATATCCGCTATTTCACACGGGCCGCATACATATGTTAATTATTTCACGCAGGGGCCGCAACATAAGGATAAAAATGGGGAGGGGGGAGAAAGGCTTTAAGACCAAGATAATTTTGGAAATTTAAAATGCTTAAAATTGATTAAAATATTATATAACTCCTGTTTCGCTTTTTTTAATAAAATTTTTTTAAAATTTTTTATTTTCGTCACTAACACTAAATTAGAAGCATTTAAGAAACATTCCTTCCCAATTTTACCGCTGTGATATTACCACTGACAAAACACTTTGCTGCTGTTGCAAAGATTATTCAAGAAATCCTATTTATCACCTCTTAAAAGAGATCTTCGAGGAAAAGTGTCATTGAAAGTGATTCCTGTTAATTGGTATTTTTAAATACAGTACTTTCGCGACAATTCAAACAATTACTGATCCATGTTTGTTTTTCACTACAGAATAGGCAAAAGCAAAATTGATGTGTTTGATTTCTTGACAGAGAATTTCCCACCAAATTTTTAATCCAATGTTCTTAAACATGTAAATTTCTAAGAGCAATGGGTCATGCCTGGGACACTTAAAAAGGCTCGGGGGGCCGTAGGTTGAGTATCACTGGTCTAGACTCAACGACCCCCCATCACTATGGAGTGGAAGTTTAAGGAGGGGGATGCTGGCTGAAGTGTCTTCCTCGTCTCTTGACCGAAGTTCAAAATTACGAGGTCCATCACCAATAACTATTGAGTCGCTTCAGAATGCGATGCAAATTAAAATCCTGTGGTGCTCTCCCGAGTTATACAAGCAGCGGAATGAGTATTGGTGTGGTGTCGTGAACCCTTTAAATTGCTTCATAACATGGTACCGTGATGGACCACACAGCTATTTAACAAGAAGGCATTTTATTCCAGATTAAATAAATATAACAGCAAATTCATTATAAAAGTGATAAATTTCAAAGCTTTTCCCTGTAGAAAAGTTCTAGTTCCAAGTCCGTTTATTCCAGCCGTTGCTCCACCGACTCCGGCACTCCATTTTTCACAAGCCAGCAATGTTCATCTTCCTAGGTCCTTGAGGTGCAGCTTACCCTGCAAACTCTACAGAGCGTCTTCGAAGCGAAACAAATCTGATGAGTGAAGTAATTCTGGAGATTGAAGGAGATCGACAGCCCTCATGAACTTCCGAACCAGCCCTTTACACTCCCTAGGTGGGTCACTTTCACGCCTCTTATCACTTTTGATTGGTGAGCGTAACTGATCTCCTCACTTTAATACCACTCTATTGGTGCTTGGAGGTAATAGGCCGGCACTTCGGATCTCGATGCAGTATCTATTCACCATCTGGAGGACTATAAATCGCCTTGTTACATTGACACTGAGGGTTTGTCGTTGCCACGAAAGGCTGACAATCCTTTACATTCAAGTCGTTTGCGGCCCACACGTGCGAGGGAACTCAACATAATGGATGCTTTTCACCGGAGCTTCCTTCCTATAGAACGTTGAGACTAAAGATCGCCTGGATGTCGGAGAAAGAAAAGGTGTGGTGACATCAAAGCCGTTTTCCGAATCAGCTCACATGTTTAATCCCCTAGGCATGAGAGAACCACAGCCGGTTTTTGGAGACGGGAAAAATAACGGAAAAATTCTCTTTTTAATGAAAGGAACCCTGATGCTGTGTTGTCTCTTTTGATGATTTTTTTTTTTTTTTATAATATTATGGTTTTTCACGGAAAGGTATATCCCCTGCTGACAATTTTTCTTAAGAAAATTAATCTCTTCTGATGGCTCCACTTCTAATATTTTTTCTATAATATTATGGGTTTTCGCGGAAAGGTATATCCCCTGCTGACAGTTTTTCTTAAGAAAATTAATCTCTTCTGATGGCTCCACTTTTAATATTTCGACATGTGAAATGCATTAAATGGCCAATGGGCCGTCTCATGGATTAAAATGATTATTACGAATTTTAGTATGGGTTATTGGCAGCCTCCAAAAAATCTTGCCGTAGAAGGCAGAAAAACTGCTTGCAATCAAAATCATACGGTTTATTACAAATTTAAAAAAATGAAATTTGCTGCAACAGAAGTTGGGGGAAAGTTAAATAAAAATAAAACCTTATTTTTCCCCTAGAATAAATATTATGACCGACATTTTCAACGGAGCAGCAACAAAACAGTGTTTGTGTGCCGATAGTTTATTTTAAGATTTTATTTTCAAATATTAATTCTGTATTCCCACATTGCATTTTGATTCGTAGTAGTTGTATCTTCTCTATTGTTTTAACCTGTTCTTTAATTATGAAGCAGTGATCCTAAACTAAAAGTTCAACCAATCATCGAATTGTAGGAAAAAAGGGGAGGGGGGGAGAAGAAAAAAAAAAAAGGAGATGGTATTCTTTTGTTTGGTAATTCTAAGTAAAATAAAATCATATCCATAGGCGCTTTGTTGTCCAGTAGCTGAGTGGTAGCATATCGCGCTTTCACTCCGCAGATCCGGGGTTTTCAAATCTCGGGCTCAACAAGGTCGACTCAGCATTACATCTCTTCAGTGGGTCCATAAATGAGTATCAAGCTGCTTGGTTGGGGACTAAACACTGGGGGATTATCGTCAGATTGACCACATGACCTGAATATCTGCTCATGCACCTCTGTGCCTATGGTTATGAAAACTGAGATGGGCACAGTAGGCCTTGGCCCTGCAATATGCAGTAGCACCACAGAATTTAGTTTATAAATTATATTTTGATACTAAAAATTAGCGTAAAATAAATCGACCAATAACTATTGACCAGCCAATCAGTAATTTAATTATTTAGTTAATTAAATAATATTTGTGATGAATAATTTCCACTTTAAACTGCTTTAATACTTTGGAATTATGGATTAAAATTAAATAAGCAAAAGTAATTTTCTGTCTTTTACTCCGAGATTTACATTCTTAACAAAAATCTATTCTTTTTTTTACCAGATGAATGAATTCAAATTTTCTAGGAGAAAATAAACTTTTTTTAATGTAGTTAATATAATTTTCTATTATTTTAAAATTGAAGTTCTTTTATTCAAATTATTCTTTTTGTAAAATTTTTATTTCATAATTTGTAATTGTTAATAACGTAAAATTTATGTAAAATTTATCTTTTGTATATTTTTTGTTTTCATCTAGAAGGTATCAAAAATGAGGTTTTTTTTTTAAATAAACGAGATACAGTTTTTTTTTTATTTTACCAGCTCGTCCAAATACAAAAACAGAAAATATTTCTCATTTCCATCAAAAGATGGCGACACGTAAAGTTTTTAATTTCATGTAATGGAGGGGAATATGAATTACATGTAGTATATTTCGAAAGAATATTTTTTGTTTTTGTTTGAGTATTTTTTTGTAAAATTATAAATTCTTTTTTTTTATTGCTAAATTCAAAACTTCGAAATTTTTTGATTGTGAATTACAATTCATATTATCTTTGTATGAGAAAAATATAAGGCTCAGAGTAAAGTATATATATATAATATATATTCCTATTAGTTTTTTTTTTTAATATTACTTTTTTTTTTGGTTTTTGATCCTGAAACCAATTTATTTTTAAACAAATTTCTAATGTGCTGTTTTCTTTCAAAACAATTGCATTCAATACATATTTAAATATATTTTATTATGTTTAAAAAAATGTAAACTGAATAATTCACTTTATATTATGATAATTATCTGTATAATGCTTAAAGATGAAAAGAAAGAATTAGTAAGTATATTTACTTTCACCAGAAATCTTTGCAAATTGTATTCATAGTAATAATACTGTAGTCCCTTGTTCTTCAATATTGGACTGAAGCGGGGAAAAATTTGTATTTCTTTTAAACTTAATTGATATCTAATATGAAGAAGAGATCAAGTGTCTCTCTCTCTTAAAATGTAATACGAAATCATTTAACTCAGTGATACTGAACCTGCGGTCAGTCCATGTGTGGTCAGTCCATGTGCGGTCAGTCCTGCGGTGCGGAACCATGTGGCCAAGCCATTTTAAGTGGCCCGGTCATGGTCCATTGCTGTGAGAAATTTACTTATTTAAGAACATTGTATTACAAATTTGGTGGGAAATTCTTTGTCAAGAAATCAAATATTTCAATTTTGCTTTTTGCTGTCAGTGTCGTTCGGGTATTAATTAATTTTTATTGCTGTGTGGAACGTTTATACAGTTAGTGATAACAGACAACAGTAGAGTAGCGACAATTTTATGGATGAAACTAATTTTTAGCTAGCTTTCATATCTTGCAAGCGAAAAATATTCGAAAAAAAAAATCTTTTCAAGACGATTGGGACGTTGACTATTTTGTAGTGAAAAACAAACATGGATCAGCAATTGTTTGATTTGTCACGAAAGTTCTGTATTTAAAAAATACCAATAAACAGGAATCGTTCAATGACACTTTTCCTTGAAGATCTTTTTTAAGAGGTGATAAAAAATAGGCTTTCCATGAATACTCTTTGGAAAAGCAACAAAGTGTATAGTCAAAAGGTATTATCACAGCGGTAACAAAGACATATCCTACGAAGTTTGCTATATTATTGGTAAACATACGAAAAAAACCATTTACTGATGCAGATATTGTGAAGGAGTGTTTCTTAAATGCTTCTAATTTAGTGTTAGTGACAAAAAATAATAATAAAAAAAGATATAAAAAGCTATAATTATAAAAGGCAAAACAGGATTTGCAATATTTTAATCAATTTTCCGCATTTTAAGTTTCTAATGTTACCTTGGTCTTAAAGCATTTCTCCCCCCCCCTTTTATCCTCATGTTGCGGCCCGCGTGAAATAGGTGACATATGTATGCGGCCCGCGTGAAATAGGTGACATATGTATGCGGCCCAGCAGAAAAAAAGGTTGATTACTCCTGATTTAATTGCTTACGGTAGTGTAGATTAGACCAAAATGCTCCACACAATGAAAAGTATTATTTTAATAATAAAGAAATATGAGTTTTATAAACTTTGCCCATGGATGACAGTGCTTGACCTTTAATTAAGGTAATATACATGTTTCATTGGAAAACAATTATTAAAGCCAAATAACAAGGACGACTTAAGGCATGGGCCAACTGGGCCCAGGGCGCAATAGGGAGGGGGGCTTCTCGTTTACGACTCAGAAAGATCATAAAATTGTAATAATCTCAAAGCTCAAACGTTACTTCCGGTTGTAACTAGAATTTTGGACCACTTGTCAACCGGATACATGTGATGACCAGGGACGTCATAAGGCATGGGCCAATTGGACCCGGGCCCAGTCTCGGTCTTGACTCAGCCTTAAGAAGATAACTATTCGAAAAATTTCAACGGTCAAATGTTTTTTCTGGATGTATTCTCCGAAAAGATATGTCAACTGGCTACATGTGATGACCGTGTATAGGCCTAGGCTTACCACCATACACCATCATTACTCAGTCAGTCAAAAAGCGGCAACTGGACGAGCCGGTTTGTGCGATGGTAAGTCATGCGCATTTATTTGTTTGGAGTTATTGTTTGTACGAATATTTGACAACGTATGTTTTGTACTGTCTACTTTTAAGGGGGTGGGGTCTAAATTTGTGTAGGGGCACATAGCGTACTTTTGCGTAGGGGCCTAGGATATCAAGGTGGTAGGCCTAGGTGGTGGAACTAGGCCTATCACCATACACCCTTATTACTTATTGAGTCAAAAGGGGGCAATCAATCGAGTCGAATTGCAAGCCATGCACATTTATTTGTTTCGAGTCATTGTCTGTACGAGTATTTGACAACGTATGCTATGTACTGTCTGCTTTTAAGGACAATATGTGGGGCCTATACTTGTGTAAGGGCACAGGGCCTACTTTTGTGTAGGAGCCCAGGGCCTGAAGAAGTCAAGACGTCCCTGCCAAATACATCCGGTCCAACCAATTTTGAGCAGTCGAATTTTTTTCCCAACAAACTATCACAAATTTTTAATGAATCTCAGAGAAACATTTGACAATTTTATTACCAAAGCTAAGAAGCTCCGAACTGGCTTAGATAATAGTTATGAGCATTTTACAGTGTTTAAAAACTACGGATTTCTTATCTTGTGTAAAAATTTCACTTGTTCATTTTTGTAAAAGACTTCGTTTTTCTGTTTTTGTTTAAAATGTTTGATGGTGCAGAACTCGTTTCAAAATTTTCCTTCTATGCGGACTTTATGATGTGCATATGCAAGTGGGAGGTAGTTCGTTTAAAATTTCTAAAATCTTTTTTCTTGTAAAACAAACACGAATTGTCTTAAATTTATTAGTTTTATTTTTCCATCGAAGCTCTTTACTTTGCCTTTTGTTGGTAGATGGCGCCACCTCCTAACAGTTTCTTTGCAGAACTCTTATTTTTTTGCTTCGTGTCTCTGATCTGTACATCGGGACTTACACATTTAATGCTGTTTTCGGTTAATGTTAAAGAATAGGACCCGATTTTGGAACATTTTTTTCAGATATAAAAGAAATGAAAAATTAATGTGATATTCTGGCTTCACTGTCTCCTTAACAGAGCAGCATTTTTTATCATACTTCCCATTTTTAACCGAGTGGATTCATTTTTTTCCGGTTTAAAATGTGTTTCGTGTTTTTTCTCTTATATCGTAATGTTAAATGGGCTACACCTTCACGTATTAAAACGAAAAAGAAATATTCACGGAATATTTTGAAATTTTTAGGAACTCTATATTGTTAACAGAGGTATGAGTTATGATATTGCAAATTTCAATGGAAATTGAGGCATTTTTCTGTTAAAAATGTGCTTCGCGTTTAGTTCAAGCTCTCGCACTTTTACCGAAGACAGCCTTAAGGTACCTGACTAGTGCAAAAACGTCAATTTTGATGAAAAGGACGAATTTTTTTAATTTTATATTTTATATAGTTGAATTTTCTGCTTTCTAAAAATACCTTACTTTTGTTTGTACCTCAATTATTTACGAAGTTATAACAGTTTTTATGTCAAGAGAGAGCAGCAAACACGAACCGGAAGTTAGGTATCGAAACCGGAAGTGTTTGCATTTTAATACTTTTTCTTACACTTTTTTGGTGTTTATCGAATTTATTTTAAAAAAATTAACTTAAGTAAGGTAATGACGGGACATGATGATATTTTTTTAAAAAATAATGTATCAGTTTTAAGTGAAAATTGGCAAAATTCGCGTAAAATTTTTGTCATTTTCCGATTTTTTTATGCCTTTGCTTCTCGATATTGTGTTTCATATTTAATTTTATTTTATATATTTGATAGAAACCTCTGTTCTTAAAGACAAACTATTAATTAATTATGCCTAAAGCTAGGTCTGTGAGGTCTAAGGAATTTGCTTCATCACTGGTGCTAGCAGTAAGGTGAATGTTGACACAGAGCTAATCCCAATAATACTTAGTCAGTTGGGGACAAAAAATTGAAATCTATTCAAAATGTTTCGAAATTTACTCAAAAAGCCTTTTTCAGTAACATTTTATGGAGTATTTTACTTAAAGATACATTTATTAAACTTGAAACATTTAGCTTAAGTTCATTATTAACTTTAATTTCTTTTAATTTGTAATATACCGATTTATTATCATTATATATATATGTATATAATTAGAAATGCAAATACTTCCCTTCCTAAGATCTTGTACATGGATTTGTAAAATTTTATCTGGAACGTTTTTTAACTTTTGTAGGTCACCCCTTAGAATTGTGACATCGTCGATGGGTGTGAATTCCCATCTTTCGATTCACAATAGGTTTTATGGTTTCACCAGCTGGTCAAGGACAAGTTCGACGTCATCGATTGTCCCTGCATTTTTATGATCCACCAGCTGTGGAATGACCAGTGCACGTGGCCATGGGGCCATTGTTTATTGTCTGAACTCAGGGAGTGAAGAGAGACAGACGGGTCGCCATAATAGTAAAGTAGAGCCGGCGCCCCATTGACAATAGGCGAAGCCTATCTTAAAACAATCATGTCATCTTTTCTAGGGTTTTGTGAAGGGGATACTAGAAACAGGTGGCGTGATGGACAAGTGTGTCCAGATGTGGACAAGGAACTATGGCATCTTGGGCCAGACGGCTCGGGTGTGTTTTGGCGTGTTATGCGCCAATAGGACGAGGGAGGTCAAGAGAGACTTTTGTGACCTGCCAATAAGAAGAAGCGAGGGGGGCGTGTTGGGAACACACCCCTGGTGGTTAAAAAGGGGTCTTTTTCAGGAGGAAAAGAGAAAGAGCAGAAAAAAGAGGACAAGAAAGTCCGGGGAGAGAGAACGGACGGAAGGAGGAGGAGAGAAAGAGAGAGAGAGGAGACGGAAAGAAAGTCCGGGGAGAGAGAGAGTGAAGCCCGCCTTGAATGGAGAAAAGGGCTGAGTCCGGAAATTGGAGTGAAAAAGACGATGAACGCCGGTGGCGTTGAGAATGGGAATATGAACTGTCTACACCGGCTTGGCAATATTACTTCATTAAGAATTGTTTATCAAATAAACAATATTTTTTTATTTCTATATGAAGCTGTAACCTTATTTATTGAAGGATAGCTACTCACGACGTTACAGAATATAGGAAATTTTCGCGGGAAAAAAAGCCGCATAGAAAACAAAATTTCTAAGGAGGAAAAAAAGTCAAAGTGTATTCATATGGAGGTTTTAAAAGCTGTTCTTTATATGCTTTTCATTATAATTTTTTATAACCTTTGTGATAAGCAATATTTAAAAAAAAATTTTTTTTGGGAATATTTACTGACAAAATAACACACATTAATATATTTTATATTACACATTTCTTAAGCTCTAAGATACTTAGTGGAAATATGTACCTGTTTTTCCATATAAAAAATATAATTTTTTAACGTAATCAAGTTTTTCTAGTGTGCTTTTTATATCTCTAATTTGTATTTAAAAAAACTATACATTTAGACGTTAAGAAAAGCTTTTTTGACTCTATAAAATTGGTAACAAAATTAAAAAAAAAGAATTTAAAACAAATATATAACACTGATATGGGATTATAAAAGGTTTATTCTTTTTTGATATAAAGAGGTTTTAGGTTGTTTTAGCAGTATAATTTTTTAAGATTTAGATTTTAAATCTTTAAATACGTTTTTCTCCGAAACAGATATTTCCATATTTTATCGCTTGGCAAACATGATATCTCAAAAAGTCCTTGAGATAATTGCATGAAATTTAGCATCATTGTTTATTATTATAGTATGCATGTTGTGCACTAGAGAATAAGAAAAAAAAACAATATATTTACCTTTTTTATGATTGTTTTTCTTTGTGATAAATGCAAAAATTTTGAAACATTTTCTTTTTGTGCACTTTTTGACCCCTTATTTTGTGATAAATTGAAATTATTCAAAGATGATAGAGCAAAACATAGATAAACGCTATCTGAATAAATTAGAACTTATTTTACAGTGTTTGTCGTGATGGGCAAAAAATGCCTAATTTTAACCTAAAATTGTCAATTTTCTTACAAAAATATATTGAAATTTTTTTTCTTTGCCATTTTTATTAAGTTTTCAGTTATAATCCAACAAAAAACGAGTTTAAAAATGAACTTTCAGCATTATTTCAAAAAAAAAAAAAAAATGTTCCCGCACCTTAAGTAGCTCTTTCTTTCCCTTCACAACATTTTCCCTGTATACTGGCAATTTATTTTTATTTTCCATTGATATTTTCTCAAAGTAATTCCACATTCACTGTTTCCCACACATTATGCGCTGAAAAGTGGCAACAGCTCTTAAATCATAGGTTGCAAATTCATGCAAAATACATGGAATTTCTCACACAGTTATAAGCATTTTAATGTTATTTAAAACAATGTACTCAAGTGAAAAATATTTCTTAATGTGAGGGACTACAAAAACAAAATATGTAAAAAGAAATTAAAGGCAGATAATTTCGATAGACCTAGATTTTGACATTTTGTGTAAAAAAAAAAAGTGCAAGCACATTACTAAGCATAATGCAAGATTAGACACTTAGATCACAAATTCATATTATTAATGAGTAATTGTATTACAATTGCATTAAAATATCTCGATAACAAGTACAAATATATTTTTTATGTGACTTCACATAAAATACCCATAACAGGAGTGGCGAACCTTTATAAATCAATGTGCCATTTTTTCCTAAAGAAGTCTTTAATGGTGTATAGACGTGTCGTCAAAATAATTTTGACTTGTGGTTATTGGGGAAATAATAAAATTAAATACTAATAACGCAAAATTATTTATTTACTATGAGAAAATACCTTTTGCACTGTATAGTTGTAAATGTTTTAGTGTTATGCGTGTAATTCAAAATAAAGTAACATTAGCTTGAGTTCTGTTGTTGCTGATAGTGGATGACAAATAACTTATATGTATGTGGGAGACAACAAGGGGTCCAAGACGTTTGTCTTTCTTCTATTTTATTTTAAAACTTAACAAAAATTAATTAAAAAGGTAGATAAGTTTGACAATGATATGCAGAAGGTAACGCCTGCTCGCGCACCTCTCGCGTTCTTTTTCCGCTGTTTCTCTCTTCTCTCTTTTTTAAGTCTTAAAGTTTTTACAGTTTCAGTTCTCATTAGCTGCGCCTGCGCGCGAAGACTGCTTGGCTTTGGCTGCCACAATCGGCCAGCCTGACTGTACGCTGTCCGCAGCGGTACGTCCATTTTTTCCTTTTTCATCGAGACCAGAGGAGAATCTGAAACATACAAAAAAGACGGAACAGACAAGGACTATACGACAAATACATAGAGATTTAACATATCATAATTTTTCTGAACTAGACAGTTTCTCCATCATGTGAAGGCACCTCTTCGACATCCGGAAGGTTCCACAGGAAAACATTGTGTTTCACAGGCATAAGAACGTCTTTTTTAACAAGTTGATCTTTGGTTGAACGCATCGATATTTTCCTCTCTAGAGTTCTGGACGTCTGTTCAAAACGATTTCTCTTTTTCCTCCGTTTCCCCTGCCAGGGCTCAAAGATCCTTCGGAACAACACAAACCGACGATGTTTACTCTTCATAGGTAAAGGGTTAGGTGAGCGGGAGATAAATTCCACGGAACTCGTTTTCATGGCACCATTGGCTTTCTTACACAATACTATATCAGAACATTTTTCTCTTACAATACTCAATTTTAACTTAGTACTCTTAATTTTATTACATTTATAATCCTTAATTAGAGAACTCGAATCATTTCTAGTATTAAAGTTTTTAACATGTGACAAATCATAACTAGAGTTTTCTATCACATTTGAAACAGAAACATTTGAATTAAAATGAACACCCAAAGAGGATCCACTTTCACTTAATAAAACATCGCTCTTTGCGTGGCCTAGTTTCTTTATTTCAGCATATACACTGGGATGTATAATAAATTCTTCGGTCAAGGTCGGTGATATTGCCGTTCGAACACTTAGACCGGGAGAGTGTTGATCAAGAGAAAAAGATTTATCGGTTTAACTTCTACCATTCGCTGTTCGCCAAAACATGAACTTAATGTTATGATTTCTTCGGAAGGTGTTTGCACTCTAATTAGTGAGGAATTTAAAACTGGGATCTGGCAACCTGAATCGATCAAGGCTGTTACGGGCTGATTTTCTACAAAAATGCTTGCATATTGAAGATTTGCGGACTCAACGCTATTTTGTTTTTCGCTCTCGACTTTCAAACTATTCACGTTTATTCTATTATGGATGTGGTCGTTAGATTCTTTAGGTTTAAAACGCTTCTCACAGTCTCTTGCGTAATGAGATGAATCACCGCATATATAGCAA
This sequence comes from Trichonephila clavipes, assembly GCA_019973935.1. Lineage (NCBI taxonomy): Eukaryota > Metazoa > Arthropoda > Arachnida > Araneae > Nephilidae > Trichonephila > Trichonephila clavipes. The sequence goes on along the minus strand of BMAU01000672.1, from coordinate 278,392 downwards.
TTTTTATTTTCTCTTTCAAGATATTGGGGATAGTTCTCTTTAATTTTTGGTTTAAAGTTTTGTGATCTATTTTTAAAGGGGTCTTGGGTATATCCATAAGTAATAGGAATTTCCTTACGTGATCCGCTTCTAGATGAAATATAAATATCGCACTCTTTAGCTAAATCAATAAGCCTGAACCAATCTTCTGCTTCTCGAATGCCAATATGAGTTGCTGTTTCCTTATTTAAAGTTTCAAATAATTTATCAGAAATTATAAGATCACATAGAGATTCAAAGGAATTATAACTTTTCTTAACGAACAATAATATTGGAAGTTTGCCGTCAATCTTGCAGCAAATTGGATGTATGTCTCACCTGATGATTTTACAGCATTTTTAAATGAGTTTAAACACTCGCGAGGGGTTAATTGGAATTCTCTGAGTACTATAGATTTTAGTTTTTCATAGTCATTTAATTCCTCTTCTTTAATATACAGTAAGACGTTATGAACTCTTTCGCCCAGAAGATTTATTAAAATTTCAGATTTATATTCGTCATTTATTTTCTTGGTTAAAAATGCGCGTTCTAATGATTGGAAGAACAGATTAAAATTTTCAGATCTGGTGGGAACAGGAAGAGATAAAGTTCTAATACTTTTTATCATATTTTCTATGTTAGTTTCGAACTGTTTTTCTTAGACTTTAGCAGCAGGATTTAAACTTAATGCTTTATTTTTAACCCTTTGAAGTTCGACTTCTTTTTCTAACTGTGCTAACTGTAGTTTCGCGAGCTGAATTTTCTGTTTTTCTAAATCCCTTTCGTTTCGCGATACCCTCTCATCTATACAGTTTTGAATTAAAGTTTTAACGAAATCTGGATCACTTTCAAATGTACTACTGTTCTCAATTTTAGTCTTTAGTTTAGCTATGGTGTCCGTACTCTCCACAGTACCGTCTAGATCCTCAACAACTCTTATGAGATCCTCTTTAAGAGCGTTTTTATACATTTTAGAAAAATATGGAAAGATCCTACCTTTTTTTTTCTAGCTCCCTTGTTGCTCGCACGTACGATGTATCCAATAATTGAAGAAAAACGTTGATTTCACTGATTTCACCTCTTCACAGGTAATATAGTTGAAATTGTTCGAATTGACACCTCTTCGCAAGTTATATCTTGAAATTGTAGTTCCGGCCTCTACACAGGCGGATTATTCACACTGAGTTAGTTCCAACCTCTACACAGGCGGATTATTCACACTGAGTTAGTTCCAACCTCTACACAGGCGGAATATTTGTCGATGGTTCCAACCTCTACACAGGCGGAACGAAGTTTCCGAAAAATGGCGGCGCGTCTCCTCCACGGATGGCTTTTTTTTTTTCACTGTCCAAACTTTGATTAAAATCGAATTTTTTTTTCAATCCTGGCCTCTACACAGGCGAAGTATTCATGCTGAGTTCAAACCTCTACACAGGTTGAACGAAGTTTCCAAAAAAAAATGGCGGAGCGTCTCCTTCACGGACGCTTTTGTTCATTGTCCAGACTTTGGTTCAAAATCGAAATTTTTTCGATCCCGGCCGAGCCCCCATAATTTGTGGGAGACAACAAGGGGTCCAAGACGTTTGTCTTTCTTCTATTTTATTTTAAAACTTAACAAAAATTAATTAAAAAGGTAGATAAGTTTGACAATGATATGCAGAAGGTAACGCCTGCTCGCGCACCTCTCGCGTTCTTTTTCCGCTGTTTCTCTCTTCTCTCTTTTTTAAGTCTTAAAGTTTTTACAGTTTCAGTTCTCATTAGCTGCGCCTGCGCGCGAAGACTGCTTGGCTTTGGCTGCCACATGTATTGGGATTGTAAGATGTTGTTTTTAGTAGAATGCATGCTCAATCGGAGTCATCTCCCTATTGGTATTTAAGCAATTAATTATTTTTTATGTGGTTCACTTTTTGGTCAAGAGAATTTGGGATTTGTTTCAAAATGCCTTTTTACAGACGATGTTCAGCATACCACTTTTCCAGAACATAAACTACACACTGCCTTTACTGATAATGCCGTATTTCTAGAATCACCAAATTTGAAATTATCCGTTACTTGTCCTTTTTATTCTTTTGCTGAGTTGAGTTGAGTTGAGTTAATATTAACGTCGCACTGTTCAGCTACACGAGGGCTTTTGGCGACGGACCACGTAATTTTGAACCATGGTCAAGTGACGTGGACGACACCTGAGCTGGCACCCCCTCTCCTAACTACCACACCACACCAACGGGAGGACGTTTCAGCTCTCGACAGATTTAACGTGCATCGCTGCCCTACACGGCGGGTCTTTAGTGGTACTTGGATCGAACTCATGACATGCCTGCCATGGTTGGATACCTTAACCACTGGGCTACCGCAGCCCTTATTCTTTTGCTGAACTAGCCATGTTAAATAACTATTCAAAATTGTAAATATAACTAACACAAACAAACATTTAAAGACAGTTGTGTCAATGAAATTGACGATGCTTATTACTTCATAGTGAACTTTGTAATTTTGAAGTAAAATGCAATCCATTTTGTCGCTGGCGTACCCTAAATATTGTGTCACGTGGCATAAATGACACGCGTGCCAATTGTTCACCATCCCTGACCTATAACATGTTGATGCATCTTAAATATTATCATTTACGATCATTTTCCCAGTGAGATTCAAGAATCCTTAAATCAAAGTCTGAAAAACTTGAAACTTGAAATTTATTTACATTAAAACAAAAAGTTTAATTCCGAAACCTAAACATATTAACCCAACTTAAAAAAAAAACATGGTTCGGTCATTTTTTGGTTACTGAGTCTTCTTAAGCATCTGTTTTAACTTCAAATCCTTATGAATGGTTTTAATTACAGTGCCGGAAGACATTCCCAGTTGCGTTGCAATGAATCTTTGAGTCGACGGATTTACTTTTACGATTAGACTTCACTTTCTTGATAGTTACCTGCGTTTGAGCAGTTTCGTGATCATTTTTTAAATTTTACTTTCTTCTATAGAAACTTTTTTCACTTTTAAATTAAATATATTAAAAATGCCTTTGATTAAAATGCAATAACCAAGATTTTTACACCGCTTCTTAATTTCCTGATACGAATATTTCTTCATGGAAAGCGTAATTACGCAACTTTCGAGCCATCTATCGTTTTTAAAAGCCATTTTTAAAATAAATCTTTTATTTAATATTCTAATCAAAAGAGAACCTTAGCAAACAATTATTCTGTAGTTGCCAATGTTTTATCTCAAAATGCAAACGAGAAAATGAATTACAAAGTCGTTTGCATAAAGTTCGAACAACCTTCTGCAGCATCGTGATCTGCCTATATTTCGATAGGTGGAAATTCCAGGTGAGATAGAACATTGAGGAAAAAGCAGGTTGAAAGTTTATTTCCAACAATATATTCTTTTAAGTGTTAATTGGGGTTCTATGAAAAAAGTCTCTTCATTCTAAGAGTTCCGTTAGTCAAACAAGTTTGAAGACCACTGCTTTAATCCAACATATCCAAGATAGCAGTAATACCTAGAACTGGGGTGGCCAAACTTTTTGAGAAGAGTGCCACTATCCAATAAAAATATTTATACGTGTCACTTACAACAAACAAAAAAGTATGGAAAGGTGAAAAAATGATACTTATAGACTTATTATGGAATTTTTAACCAAATAAGTCATTTTTTTGCAAGGCTATATATATGAAGGAAGCTTAGAACTGAATACCTTCCGATCCGAAAACGAGTATCTTAGCCACTATGCCAAAACGATCGTCATAGCATGACGGATATTACTGGTTTATGTAGATAACACCACCACACTACTCTCGTGCCAGTAATTCGGTAAACAGGTGAACGACCGATATCATATTCATGGCGAGCGTGTGAGCAGGTGCGTCATTTTGAGTACGACCGCTTTGTGGGTTGCGTCATTCGTACGTGAAGGCTTGTGAGTTGCGTCATCGTGCGGGGCGGCTTTGTTGGTTGTGTCATGTGTCTGACAGATTGGTTGTCTTTGCGGTATATAGATGGCGCCACGACTGCTGCAGTTCTATTTGCACGGCTTCAGGGTCACCAATGAAGGAAATTAGAACTTAGTACCTTCCGATTCAAAAATGAGTATCTTAGACAACATGCCAAAATGATCGTCATAGCACGGAGGCTATTACTGGTTATTGTAGATATTACCGCCATATATAAATAGTGGAAGTTTAGGAATAATATAATAAATATGATAAAAGTACAAACTTTTTTTTTAGGTTTTGTTGTTCGTACTTTTTACATGTTCACATATCAGTTAGATTATTTATTAAATAAAAAGTGGTAACTTGAAAACGTTTTAGTTCTTAATAATTATTAAACAATCAGTGTTTTCTTAATGTGAAGTTTTTAATTCGTATTTTTTTTTTTATTCTTACCAATCATCTATATTAGGATTAGTTCTCGAAGATACTTATAAAATTAGTTTGTTTTAGGTGTGTATTAGTTAATTTTGAGCGGTATTTTGATTTTATTATGTTCATAAAAGAAAATATTTGTTCATAAACATGTTTATCTAAGTCTACAACAATATCTGACAGTGAAATTGTGTAAATTTCGAAAACTGCTAATTGGTATAACTTTCCAAACTTTAACATGTCGGATCTCTTGCAATCGAAATAAGTTTCATATATTTGTTTATCAGTGTAGTATGGTGCTGAAGGTCATTAATCTCGATTTCGATTTTAGGGGAGAAACAATTAACGTCTTGCAGAGAAATAACGAAAAAGGATCTATGAAAAGGATCTAGAACTAAATGAATCTTACAAATATATAGATATTAACTTTTAGCATTGTAAACATATTTTATGTCTAATAAATATATTTCTTACCTCTTATATTGCCTCTTTTCATTCAACTCATCATCACACCCTGTACCAGGGGTACTCAACTTTTTTTTCTGAGCTGCATACATATGTCAACTATTTCACGCGGGCCGCGTGCAAATGTTAGTTACTTCACGCCGGCTGCAACATGAGAGTAAATGGGGGTGAAGGAGTGAGAAATGCCTATAAACCAAGATAACATTGGAAATTTAAAATGCAGAAAATTGATTAAAATATTATATAACACATATTTTGCTTATTATTATTTTTTTTGTCACTAGCGCTAAATTAGAGCAGTTAAGAAACACTCCTTCACAATTTCTGCATATAATTAAACTGTGTTTCATATGATTACCGATAATATAACAAACTTCATAGAATTTCTTTGTTACTACTGTGAAATTTCGACTGACAAAACACTTTATTGCCGTTGCAAAGATTATTCAAGAAAGCCTATTTATCACCTCTTGTAAGAGATCTTTGAGGAAAAGTGTCATTGAATGATTCCTGTTTATTGGTATTTTTTAAACATAGTACTTTTGTGACAAATGAAACAATTACTGATCCATGATTGTTTTTCACTACAAAATAGCCAACCCCCCAATCGTCTTGAAACGGCATATTTTCGTCGAATATTTTTCGCTATGAAAGATAGTTAAAATTTTGTTCCACCAATAAAACTGTCGCTACGCCACTGTTGTCTGTTACAATTAACCGTAACCGTTCCAAATAGAAAAAGAATACCAATTCGTACCCGTACGACACCGATTGCAAAAAGTAAAAAATATATATTTGATTTCTTGACAAAGAATTCCCAGCAATTTTTTTAATGCAATGCTCTTAAATAAGTGAATTTCTCAGAGCAATGAGCCATGACCGCGCCACTTAAAAAAGGCCAATTGAACTTCATGTTTAGTATCGCTTCCCTATACAATTGCTTTTGCGAATTACTCCGACTAAACATGGGGCCGCGGTAGTCGAGTGGTATAGGTATCGGATCGTGGCTTGCCTTGTCACGAGTTCGAGCCCAGTACCACTAAAGACCCACCGTGTAGGGCAGCGATGCACGTTAAATCTGTCGAGAGAAGAAACGTCCTCCCGTTGGTGTGGCGTGGTAGTTAGGAGAAGGGGTGCCAGCTCAGGTGTCGTCCACGTCACTTGACCATGGCTCAAAATTGCGTGGTCCGTCACCAAAAGCCCTCGTGTTGCTAAACAGTGCGACGTTAATATTCAATCAATCAATCAACCGACTAAACATGGTTTGCGACGTCATGCTCTACGTTGATTTGTCGCCCCCTTGCTGCCTACTATCACCCCTCTGAAGTTGTCATTCGAATTCTGTAACATCCTGAACTACAGAGTTAAAAATGTTTTAAGGTACCAAATTGTAGAAGAGCTATTTAGCAAACTCCTTGAGATGAAATATGCTGTTCTAGTCTTTACCACTTGTAACGGCGTGGCACATAGTACACTAGGAGGCTTGACACATAGCACACGATAGACTAGAAAGAGGGCGCTGCTGTGAACTGTTTTGGCCTTTGAGCGGAAAGGAGAGAAGAAGAAGGGGTCTCAAACGAAAAAATGGAGGAAGCTGCCTGTAGTTACCGATGCGATTTTTAATTGTAAATGAAATTTTAATTATAGTGATGTGTTTTGAAGGAAATAATAAAAACGGTAAATCCGGTTATTTAATTCAACTACAAGACGATCTTACACATTTCTTTCCCCACAGACGCGCTCATTTGTTTTGAAGCTTCAAAACCCCATTATTCTTGAGAGCTTTGGGATGAAGTTCTTGAAGCAGGTGATTTAACTCGTTACTTTCAGCGCAAACAAGTGCGGATATTCGAAATTTACACACAAAAGAGAAACCCATTTGGTATGAAATCAAGAATTATGTTACATAAATATAAAATATTTTTATTTAAATAGTGGAATTACTTGGTTGTCCTTTTACCCTTTTATGTTTTTTTTCCTTATTATCTCTATTTATTATACTCCAATTTAAAATTTATTTTCAGTTTTTGTTTAACATTATCATTGTAATAGTTATATAATGAGCTACTGTGTGTGTGAAGAGGAATTTCTTTCTTTTTTTTATCGTTATGGATGACAGCATTAAAAAAACAAAAATTTTACAAAAAAAAATTTGTTTTAATTTTTAAAGTTCCTTAATATCTATAATGAATCACAATATTCGTCTATGAACTATTATTCGTCATGTTGAATTGGTACACCACTTTCCCCACGCACAGCAATAGATAATAGGGCAGTCTAATTATATAGCTATCATGCTGTAACGATTTTATGTTAAGAATACTTAAAATTGTGTAAATAATTTGTATCTGGATGTGTAATACGTTAACATTACTTTTTGTTGTATTTATTTTATGTTAAAATTGTAATAGTCGTAAGCAGCGCTGTTCCTTTCGTTTTAATGACGAATCAATGAAAAATAGGCGAAATCTTGGCGATAGATCCATGTAGACATCCTTTTTGGCTACTATGTTGGCGAATTCACGACCCTATAGACTGGAATTTTTTGGAGAAATCTACTAAAAACATGATCTATGACATAAGCGGATATTTCGAGAAATATCCGTGTGCTGATTACAAAAGGGAGTCATTCGTCGAAACTGGTCTTGACCATTGAAGGGTCGACCAGCGATTTGTGATTACTTTGGCTGAGAATAATTTTGAACATACTTATATTTTAGACACTGATAGTTGTGTCTGAGCGCCGTAGAAGGTGTGAAGGCCGAGATTTGTTCAGCGAATTCTGCTGCTGCATCCTATATTTCTAAGGATTATTTTGCTACAATAAAATTTCCATCGCTCCTGAAGAACTGTCTTGCTCTTTCAGACTTGATTGCGTAAATTCTTTGAGCCCCGATCTATATATATAACAATGTCATTAGTTTTCTACTCTATTGCCTTTTACACCAAATATTAACAGCTCTAACTTGAGATAACAAGAAAAGTTCATTTATGTTATCAATCATTAATTACAATGATTTATTGATTGGTACAGTTATTCCGTATCTGGTTCATTAAAAAATATTATATTTTTGTATTAAATCTATCTTAACAATTACTCAGCTATTTCTAAATAATGCATTCAATATGTCGTTATTGAAACCCGATGGTACCGTAAAATTGTATGAAAAATTGCTGATGAGGATCAGTATTTCCAATAAAATTGGAGTACTTTTAGCGTGACGTAACAGATAATTATTATACAGGTTGTGCGGACTTAAACTATCCAAAAGTTATGGCTTATTATTACGAAACTTCTCACCAGAATGTAATAAGCTGTTCATCCGTGAATTGGAAACCCCTCCAAGATTTTTTAGGTCCAGTCCGATTGACCGCACGTGCGCGCATTATTCGGTAATCTTAGACGATAAACTTGTTACACTGACTTCATTAGTAAAGATATAGACGCCACAGCAAAAGGTGCAGTGTGTACTTTGGTTCATGGAATTTAAATCAGTCCACGCGTTACAGCGACGTGATTGAACGGAATGGAATGTCGTTACTGGTTTGTCTAATAGACTTATCAAGACTCCTACAACATGAATCACGCACACGATCAACAGTGCCTTCTATAACGAAAAGAACACTTGTCAGTTGGAGATGTGCCAAAGTTCCTTTCTCCTTTAAAGTTCTTTCCCATTGATGGATAGATTTTGATCCACCTTCCATTCCCTTCGAACATGTCTCTGTACACGCGCGACTGATTTAAATTCTGTTAACCAAAGTACGTATTTCACCTTTTGTTATGGCATTCACATCTTTACCAATAACGTCAGTGTAACAAGTTTGTCGTGTGCGATTGCCAAATAATGCACGCACGTGCGACCGATCGACTCAAAAAATCTCGGGGGGATTTTCAATCCACGGATGAACAGTTTATTACATTCTAATGGGTAGTTCCGTACTAATAAGCCATAAATTTTGGGTACTTTAAGCCCGGACACCCTGTATTTGATATTATAACGTCATGACCCCGGGTTTATTTAATTTTCAGGGTAGCGAGATGGACGCCACAGCTTTAGTAACATAAAATTTTTATTTATAGTTTTTAATCGTAAAAGGGTACCATATAATTATTGTATCTATATGAGTAAGAAATTTTACACACACACACACACACACACACACACACACACACACACACACACACACACACACACACACACACACACACACACACACACACACACACACACACACACACACACACACACACACACACACACACACACACACACACACACACACACACACACACACACACACACACACACACACACACACACACACACACACACACACACACACACACACACACACACACACACACACTGTGTATCGTCGTCTATTGGGCTCTTTCCCAATGGTCTGAAACTGGATCTCGTAACCTCTATAATCCACCAAACTAGTAAAGAAGAGCTCTCTTTCACCTCTTTCTAGTAGGTTTCTCTCTGTGGTCTCGTTGATCTCCTAGTTACTTTCTAATGTGTTTCTTTAAACCTTTTGTGTGGGTGGGGCTCTCTCACTCTCCTTCAACTTCTGATGAGAAGGAATATGTACTTGCACACAACACTGTAAGACTTGGTCCCAACCACCATTGGTCCTTTCGGGACAAAGCACTGTCTGTCCACGATCATCTTGACGCCACATGTAGATATTCATAAAGATGGGCTAGAAATTTATATGTCACTCCGACGCCTAGAGCACAATTTTTGGCATTTCATCCTCACAATAGTGGGCCATTCAATCCTCACATGTGTAGAACGGCCACATGTTAGATGGAACAAAAGAATGGACAGCCGTTGAAACAGGTGTGTCTTACATGCAGTCCACATTGAAGGAGAGGCTATCTGGCGTATTTCTTAACTTAGGGTGTCGGAGAAGAAAAGAGGGGTAGCCGACAGTTGGTTAAGAAACGACATTACAATATATAACTATGCTATTATTATAAAACGTCATTATATATGAACAATAAGAACATCATCATATGAATCATAAAGAACAAAGGAAAACTGAAAATGAGGGGAAAGCAATACCGCAGAAATTACAAGCATTCTGACTAAAAATTTGGTCCATGGCAAGTTGAGCTTGACACCATTGATTTACAGAATGAATAATAAACGGATAAGGATGTGAGCGGACTCAAGTGAGAGCTTATTAAAGTCGCATTATAAAGCACTATGGGTGACAGACCTCTTAATATCTTAATTCAAGTGACAAGGATGACACCTAAACTAGCATCTCCCTCTCTAAAACTATTACACTGCACCAATGTCAGGACTTAGAGCTTCAACAGATATATGACGTGCATCAGCTCTTTTACACGGTGGGTCTTCAGTGGCGCTAAGGTTCAAACTGATGACACGCCAGTGATGGGTTCGTGGCCATAATCACTAGGCTACTTCTGCCTGAAAGGGACTTAGATATGACATATTTTTAAATGGGAAATACCTGAACAATGCTTTCATTCTAAATATTCTTTTAAACATCGAAGCATAAATTGTAAACTTACCAAGATCACATTGCATTTTCTCCTAACATAATGTTGAAAATTCAGGGTTTCTAGTGTGCAGGGTTTCTAACGGTGCAAGTTTGATATCATGGGGCACGCGCCAAGATGTTTTTTTTACGTTCGTCAAGATGGGCGATAACATTACAATATGGTTATCGATATTTTTACGTCTGGCGATGTGATTGCCATGGAGATAACGTACATTAGAATTAATTTTCATTGGTTGTTTCAAACGGTAACTCTATTAATTTCAGACGATTTTAAGTCGATTTCTTTAAAGATTTAACCATTTTCATTGCATTTGAAGTATTTTATTATTAATATAATATAAAAATAACATTTTTATCTGTGCTAATATTCGTTATTTATAATAATTGTCTTAATTATATTTATTTATAGATATTATTACATATTATGTTATTTATTTATAATTATTATTATGTTATGTATTTATAAGTTTTATTTTGTTATTCATTTCTAATTATTATTATGCTGTTATATGAATATTCTTATGTATAATTTTTATTATATGACAATACGGTGATTATATTCTTTTTTTATAACTACTATTAAATTATATTACATGATTAATATACGTAATAATAATTATTAAATAATACTATATGAATATTATATATGATTACTATTAAATTATATTATGATTATTATTATATACTGTATAGCAGTGTTCCGCAACCTTTTTATCGCCACAAACCGGTCAACGTTTGTTAATTTTACCGCGGCCCGCTAAGAGGGAGGACGATGATTGTTTATATCTTAGACTATTTTGATTTAATAATTTTAATTTAATTGTATATAATCGTGACTTCAGAATAAAATATAGTTACACCAAAAAATGAATATAATGGGATTTTTAACAAGGAATATAAAGTGATTTTCATAAAAAATAGCCCAAACCCAAGAAAAATATACCACAGTAAGGAAAATAATTTAATATTTCTTGTGCGGACCGGTAGTATTTGATCCACGGGCCGGTGTCGGTCTGTGGACCGGGGGTTGCGGAACATTGCTGTATAGTACATTTTTATAATATTATATTCATTATTTATTGATTGATCTTGGTTATTCTCATTCTCTTCCTATATTCTTCATTTGAAATATATTTCAATATTTTCCACAACAATTTTTTAAAATTAACTTCCTGACGATTTGAAACCGCTAGGGCAGTGTTTGTCAAAGTGTGGGGTGCGAGGTAACCCTACAAAGGGGGTGCGAGCATATCGAAAATTTAAAGATTTAAAAAAATAACCGGAAAGATGTAAAACGAAATACTTTCTTCCATAATAAAAAAAAATACACAACACTGATGTAGTTTATGTTTATATTCTGGCGTTTTTCTGTCATCAAATAGCTATCTTTAATCCCAAAACCAAATTAAAGAAAAAAAAATATTTTGTTTAACTTTCTGTATTTCCTCAATGAGAGATTTTTTTTATTACGTTTTAACATAAAATATTACTCGTTAAAAGAAAAAACGAAACCCAGACCCTGAGAAAAATTCTAAAAAGATAAACAATTCATCTCTGCAATTATTATTGAAATACTGTAAATTAGTTGTAGAAAGAAAAGGAAGACATGATTCACTTTTCAGCCTAATACATTTGAAGATCATTTGATTGACCTTCAAACTTACTGGTATGGTTAGTTCTACATTAGCACTTTTAAGCCGGGAGCGGTGGCGCGGGGCATTTATGATCTCTATTGAAGGAAGTTGAAACTGATCGAGCAAAAGAACAACTTGCTGAAAGAATGCATATTATTCATGATTGAGAAACGCAATGAACATGAAACTAAAGGAAAATTTTCAAATGATTGCTAAAGAACTCCATCAACTAAAATATGAAGCCATAAGTGTACCACAAGGCTCAATTCGCCTTGTCAAAAAGACACAAGAAAGAAAAAGTTCAACTTGCTATTTGTTGATTACCAAAGGTGTTACGAGTTCGAGCCCAGTATCACTAAAGACCCGCCGTGTAAGGGAGAGATGCACATTAAATCTGTCGAGAGCTCAAACGTCCTCTTGTTTGAATGGTGGGATAGTTAAAAGAGGCCAGCTCAAGTATCGTCCTCGTCACTGGACCATGGTTCAAAATTACGAGGTCGGTCTCCAAAAGCCCTCCTATAGCTGAACAGTTCGACGTTAATATTCATTCACTCGATCATGAAAGCTCATTAAAACTACAATAACTTGAACAAAATATGACAGCTTTGCCAGCAAAAAACATTTCTGTAATATTAGTGAAAAGTGTCTCTGATTTGAGTCCTTTATTAAGGTCTTGCACTTTTGAATAATTTTAGTTCAGTTTTATTGGATTTGTCCCTGAAAGCCGGTAAGTATAATTTCTCTTAATTAAATTATTCACTGGAATTCCGATTTGTATTGTGTACAGTAAAAATAATTATAAACAAATGATTGGGGTGACCGAGTCCCCCCGCACTACCATTAGCGTCAGTATCGAATGCGCGCCTGCTCCCGGGTTAAAACATTTTGATGTCTCGCTTTAAATATTAAAAAGTAACACACAATTATTCTTCATCGGAATTTTATATTCTTTTTAATTATGTAACATTAATTCTAAATGCTAATTCTGTGAGGTTTAAAATTACAGTTCTTTTAAACAGTTATTTACAATTATAGCATTTATCTAAAAAAAATCATTTTACATTTTTGTATACAATGTCGTGCACGCAGTTTTACTCTCCTTACAGTTCAGCTATTATATCAAGAATAATGTTTTATTTTTTTAAAAAATGAACTCGTGCGAAGAGCCGGTGTTTCAGCCAGTATCCGTTTAATGTATCAGTACTGAAGAAGGTATTTTATAAATAATTTCTTAATACTAAATTAAGAACAAGCTTAATAATTGTTAGAGACTTCCATGGACTTGTCTTGTAGAGCAAAGTTTTTCAAAGGAAGGTTTAATATCAGAAATTGACACTCTGAGTTATTTTTCTATACTTAGCTGAGATCTATATTTTGTCTTTAAAGCAGCCACCGCAGAAAATCCGGTTTAACAAAGGTAAGATGTTGAAAATGGTAATAGTATACGAAGTGCTTTTGTTTTCAGTACAGAGAATTCCTCATCCACCTCTACCCAAAATTCAAAGAGCGATATATTACAAAATTGCCTTTTAATTTTTCACTGGATGTGAAATCTATGAAGATTTCTTCTTCGGAAGTTGAGAGCCCTTCTGGAGTATTTTGAAATAGATCCCCAAAATCCATTCGTAACTTACTACCAAGTTGTCCTCATCAAGAAAATACTTTTTAAAATTCTTTGCCAACATGGCTAAATGATTTTACATGGTTTTAAGAACAACTTTCACATGTTGTTCTTCAGATTTGTAAGTTTTAACACATAACGAGCTAGGGTTTTTTTTTCATCCTTTACTTCAGTAGTGGTAAATCCAAAATTTAAGTATTTTTGAGAATTTTTCCTTGATTTAATTTTCGGAAGCATGCTCGTTTTGTGTACTTGTTGATTATCGTCGAATGTTCGCTTACGATTTAAAAATGTATGTTTGATTTTGTTTTAATCTACTGCCGTAAATACTTAATTACCGTGAATTACAATTTACATGCAAATTAAAAAATGTACATTCAAGCTAGATTCGGTAGCTATAGAAGTATCGAGTCGACCAAAACTGGATGGAATTGTACGAGGAAAAGCATTTTTACATGTTTTGCGCAGACGTCCGATAGGTTGCCCAGACTCACGTAAACGTACCCGATAATGCCAGATGTGATGGATATGATAGAGAGCAACATAGACTAGACTATTTTTCTAATGACATTTGTACTTTGAGAAACGGATGCTGAAGGAAATAAATCTTTAATTAAATATGTCATTTTGCGATCTGTTCCAATTTAAAAATTAGAGAAAGAAAAATAACATAATAATAAGTAAGTAATATATATTTTAAGTAATTTTCTTAAAATGTATATTACTTAAAAGTAACATATACGAAATTTGATACTTATGCAGTTTATAATTGAGATCGCATTGTAGCTTTAGCGCCAAAGTGCATTTTTATTGCAAAAAAAATACATTATTGTTGTACAGGGGGACGACAAAAATTATGATTCAAAATTGGGTCGCCAGTATTGAAAGTTTGAGAAACACTGCGCTATGGCTCCATCTTGGATTCCATTCCAGCGACAAGTGGTGCTTTGGCGTGATTCCTTTATCGCTCCAAACAGTGCTTGGCGCCTTCCCCCTTGATGTCAAACTAGTTCCTAAGTAATTTATTTTAAAAGATTTCACAAGAAACTCTTACTTCTCACAAGAAAACATTTTTCTGATATTGGCTTAAGTGGAAAAGAAGCTAAGCTAAGCTAAATATAAATCTAGTGTGTCATTGAAGATATATAACTTAGTATTTCCTGCATTGTTTTTTGCCTATCGATTTGCTTTGTAATATACCAAGAGATAAAAAAAGTTTTAGCGGTGTTTGCTGAAAGTTATAAGGTCTCACCAAAGAGATGCATTTTAATTATCTTAAAAGACATTTACTTTTATATTTGAGAGATTTTCAGATTTTTCAAAACTTTTTTTGTACTTGAATTTTTGATCAACAAGTTTGTTTCCCAGTCGTGTGCCAGCCGCAGATAGCGCAAAAACTACAAAAACTTTAAAATGGAACTTGTTTTTATTAATTTCTCAAATAATACAAAACTAAGTAATAAAAAATGTACAAGAAGACTCAAAAGTCTGTTAACATTTAAAAATTCAATAATTCATGAAATAATGTAGGTAGAGTGGTAAAAATTGACACAAATATGCTTAAGGCGTGTTGGAAACCTAATTTTTTTTAATACGAAAATTTTGAGATTTTTACATTTTCTAATTGTATACATTTTAATCTTTCTAAAAATACCTTACTTTAACCTATAGGGTTATTAGAAGCTCTTAAAACTTATTTTTAAATATTCATTGAAATTGGACCACGCCCATTTAAATGGCAAAAAATGTAAACAAAGTATTTTGTTTTTGCTTAAAAGTTTAATGAATGATGGAAATCAAAATATTTAATCCAAAAGTGCTAAAAAAGTGTTTACAAGGAAGTACACAAAATCACAATGAAAGTGTAAGCAACCTAACAGGGTTTCGTGTACCGAAGACGATATTTGTACAAATAGAAGTATTATCATTGGGTACATATGATGCAATTTCATCATTTAATATGGGAAATGTATATAAAAAAAGAAATTGTGAGAAAATATTGAGCCTGGTGATTACACGGTACTGACAATGGAGCGTTTCGAAAAACAGAGGCTGTTAAGGGCTAAAACTCATGTTTACGAAAAACAAAAGAAAATACTTAACAGCAGGAAGAGGGAGGATGATGAGATTAAAAAAAATGTAGATCATTCGGAGTATGAGGAGGAATGTTTTAATAAAAAAGTGTAATTATACATTAAAATTCATTTATCTCAAAATGTAAATTTTTGATGTTCGATGTACCTTTTCTGGGAAAATAATGTTCAGAGGTATGAGAGCTTCTTTTGACATATTTATAATGCTGGCTAATATATACTGAAATGAGCTTCTTATAAAAAACTCAAAAACTTATTTTTTACAAATTTTTTAATGTGAAAAATGGGTCAAATTTCGCTATGTTTGATAAAATATTTTATACATTATTTCAAAATTTGCTAAAACTCATTTCGGTATAACGAGAAAGGTGTACTTTAATTGTATGAAAAATTTCAAGCATGTAGGTATGACAGATTTTGAGAAAAGGTACATCGAGAACAACCAATTTAACATTGTCGGTATAGATCAGGGGTGGCGAACTTTTTTGGATTAACGTGCCATTTTTTCTTTAAGAAATCTTTAAGGAGGTATAGACGTGCCTTCAAATAATTTTGACTTGTAATTATTAAAAAAATAATAAAACCAAATACTAACAATTTAATATTCTTTAATTACAACGAAAAAATACATTTTGCACAGTATAGTAGTAAATTTTTTATTTATACGTGTAATTGAAATTAAAGTAACCTTATTGTGAATTCTCTAGTGATAGATTAGATGATAAACAACTTGTATAAGGATAGTAAGATGTTACTTTTGCCAGAATGCAAGCTGAATTGGAATCATCTTCCAAACGGTTTCTAAGTGAGCCTTTAATGTTATTCATCTGTGAAAATAATGACTCGAAGGCATAGGTAGATGAAAATATGGTTAAAATAGCATGAACCAGTTTTTTTAAACAGCTAAACGTATCTGGAATTGAATTTCATGTTTCCAAAATTTCATTACAAGCATTTTTACTGATATTGCTTGTTAATTTTTTTTGTTTTAATCAATTTCAACTTTCTCCTTTTTCAACAAATTTTTGAATCTATATTGAACCAGACTGGAAATCAATCAGTTGCAATTCAAATTTTTCAATTTACAACCAATAGAATTGCGACAAATTCAGTTTATTAAACGAAGTCACATCAAGGTACATAAAAGATTTGAACGTTTCCGATAATTCTTTGAACTGAGAAAATCTCGCTGAAAACTGCGACCGATCACTCACGTTTCTCGTAATACTTCATATTGAACTTTGTTATTTTGAATTAAAGTGCAAACTGTTTTGATCGGCGTGCCCAAAATATTGTGTCGTGAGCCATCAATGGCACGCGTGCCACTGGTGGTTCGCCATCCCTGGTATAGACGTATTCAACTCTCTTTAAAACGACATGGGGATTTTTGGAGCTAAGAAAAAGTACAAAAATGGGCAACAGATAGTGCTGGACAGCAAAACGTCAGCGATGCCACATAAAAAACATGCATAAAAGAAGCTGTAGTGTGAGAGGAAACAGGCACCAGTAAATGCGTCATATTGACTACCCGAAAAGGCTCTGTCAGTAGATCTGTACCATCACATCAGAGAATCTGTTGCTGCAGCTTTCCGATCGTTGCGCCGTAAGAAGGTTGTGAAAGATCTCTTGCGCACATCGATCGGAAACCAAAACCAGAGAGGTTGAATATTGACTTCAAAAGCGTTTTTAATTCATGACAACACGAGGTGTCATGCATGCATCAGATCAAACACGGTGACAATATCAGCATCTTTAGTGGGAAATGTTTGAATATCCTACTTACAGCTCTGACTTGGTACCAAGTGATTTTATTTGTTCTTGAAACTAAAAGTATTTTTGGGTGCCAAACAGTTCGCAATTGATGAAGACTTCAAAAAAAAAGAAGTGACATTCCTGCTCAAATTAGTGACAGTTGAAGTTTGTAACATCTGAATTGAAAGACCGCTATTTTGGATGAATCTAGTCAGGGACGTCTCAAGGCAGGGGCCAATTAGGCCCAAGCCCAGGGCCTCGTCTCGTTCTCGATTCCATTTTTGAAGAAGAAATTCCGATCTTATATGGCAGGGGTAGCGAACCTTTATGAACCATTTTTTTTCTAAAGAAGCGTTTAATGAGGTATAGACGTGCCGTCAAATAGTTTTGACTTGTAATTATTGGGAAAATAATAAAACTAAGTACTAAAAACTCTATTAACTACGAAAAAATACCTTTTGTACTGCATAGTTATAAATGTTTTAGTTATACGTGTAATTCAAATTAAAGTAACATTGGTGTGACTGTAGATTGTGGATAACAAATAACTTAGATTAGGATTGTAAGATGTTACTTTTTGCAGAATGCTTGCTGAATCGGAGTCCTCTGCCAAATGATTTCCAAGCAATTAATTATTTTTGTTGCGGTTCACTTTTTTTGACAAATGGGTTTGTCATTTGTTTCAAAATACCGTTTTACAGATGATGTTCTGCATACCACTATTCTAGAACATAAAACACTTACCCCTTTGTCGCTCTTTCTGATTATGCCATGTTTCTCGGTCCACCAAATTTGAAATTCTCTGTTACACTTACTATCTCGCACTTTTTGTTCTTTTGCTGAACTAGCCATTTTAAATAACAGTTAAAAATCGTAAATATATAACTCAGATAAACTTTAAAATACAGTTGTGTCAATGAAATTGACTATGCTATGCGTACTTTAGAAAAAGCGTAGCGTAAAGCGTTTTATGCGTAGAAAGACTTTACATTACATCATAAGCAATTGTAGTCTATGACGTAACTAAGGCAAGACAATAAAAAACGAGGGTGCTCCCCGCTGCTTCGCGACCGATCACTCGCCTTTGTCCGCAGTACTCCACACTGAACTTTGAAATTTTAAAATAAACTACAAATCATTTTGATCACTGGTGTGCCAAAAGTATTGTGTCGCGGGCCATCAATGGCACGCGTGCCACTGATTCGCCATCCCTGTTATATGGAAAGGACATTGATAAAGTTTTGCTTCCTTCGGACAAAGCCTCTAGTCGCACGTCTAAATCAAAGGCCGCTTATTCAACAAATAAAGAATCAGAAACAGAAATAAGGTGCATCCCATTTGGTGAAATACCTGTAAAATCACCTGACGCTTCTCCAATGGACTTTAGTGCTTTCTGTTTATTAAAACGAGCTTTAGGAAAAGAGCATCCAAAAACTCTGAACGGACTTTGGAAAATGGTTCAAGATGAATGGAATAAAATTTGCATGGCAGTACTAATAAAAAGTTTACTTTCATAACAAATTCGATCTAGAGCTATTGTCAAGAAACTTGGCTATCAGATAGAAGCAAATTGCTGCAAAAAAGAAGCATTTACTGGTAAAAATTTACTATCAAAATCGTTTCCATAAAGTGCGAACGACTTTCTGTGATTGATATTGCAAGGAAGATAATATTCTATTACCATGTGCATCACATAAATTTGTTCACTCTGCAAATAAAGGTCTGCTTTAGGTAGGATAATTTTGAATATGCTTTTATTTTTAACGTGTTCATTAAATAAATTTAATGTGTAAAAATCGTAATAACTGCTGGAGTTGGAGTATAATCGAAGTTGAAGGAAGGAAGAAAAGGCACATGTAGTAACTTTTTCATGCTCTGAATTTTTGGCAAAAATAATGCACTAGAGGAAAATAATTATAAATATTTTACATAGGCCTCACAAAACTATAATTATTGAACAAAATGAGCGCTTGACATCTTTGGGAAATGGATAGCGAAGCGTTCTTCCATTCCGTACCGAAATGTATTTGGGCTTTGAAGTGGAGAGGCCTGGATTGAAAGGGAGCTTCTTGATTGGTGGTCTAGAAGGAGCATAAGGGTGTGGCTACGAAGACATCCGACGTGATGGAAATTTTTCAAAGTAAGTGGACGAGAGATTTGTCTGCTATTGGTCGAAAAGAATCAGCGAGTTAACGCTCTATTGGCTGCCTTAAAATTATGGAACAGAAATTGGGTGGAAAAAAGATAGGAAGGAAGATCGTGACAGGAAGACACAAAAGACGGTCCGGGACTAGCTAGCGTGAGGACGTGCATGATAAACGCTCCGAGTACGAATTTCGTAGTCCGGACCACGTGTTTCAACTTTGGCTGACTGAAAAGTTTATATTTCAGTCCGGCATTGCATACTACAACATTTAGTAGGACTGACAATGGCCCGCAAGAAAAGCAAATCTATTCAACGGAAAGGCCAAGGAACTTCAGGGCAAATTCTTAACCCTGAAAGGCCACCCAGCATTTCGACGGAAAGCTCCCGCTCCATATCACCGCTGATCGAGGGAACTACTAGGATGACGATCGACGAACCGACGGATTTGGATCTACCTCCTTCATTCGAACTAACATTAACGCTACAGAAAAAAGTCTGCAGGAAACGAGTACTACTCACGTCGAGACTCACAACTATGGAATCAGGAACAGACGATATCAGAAACATCATCAACAACTACAAGGAGAATGGACACGACGCCTCCAGTTTCCTGATCAAGACCAACACAAGATCAACTCAAGATAAAGGAACTCTTCGAAAAGGAAAGACAACAATTGGTGAGTGAGTTATCCTCTCTTCCCCCATTTGACATCCCTATCTGTGTAATACATCCCAAACCTCCAGTTAACAGGAATTTCCTCCGCTTCCCACTCCAACGCAGGCAAAACGTAAAGAAAATTCAACGGTTTCACCAACCCCCCGCTAAGGAAAATAACCAAAACCTCTAGATCAAACTCCACCTCGGAACTTTATCGAACTCGCAAATACATTTACCTCCTTAGATGATTTAAATATTCAATCTCAGCCGATAGCAGACACAGCTAATCTTCCACACCACCCCAACATCGCGACCACCACAAACACAGTAAAGCCGACTCCCAACACCGTAAATTTACCACCCCCTACTATGCTTAATATCACGGACGATCTTAGAAACCAAATGAAAATTTAACAACCAAAATGCCATATCTAAGAAACAAAAAGGCCGGACAATATATAAAACTCTACACGGACACTTTTGAACAACGCGACGCACTTAACGCACATTTCTAGATAATGTAAAATTCCCTCACTACACAATAACACCGGAAACGCAAAGGCCGATAAAAGTAGTCATAAAAGGGCTACCTCGCGACACCAATCCCTCCGACATCTCTAACGACATGACCGATCTGGGATTCTCAGTAGATCGGGTTACCCAACTGAAAGGAAACATCTCTAAGCAACTCTTGCCAATTTTCTGAATTACTCTACCCAGGAATCTCACCAATACTAAAATATTCGATTTAAAAACACACACTTTAAGTTACCTGTCAATCACAGTGGACGGATTCAACCGTAAAGGAGCTACGCATTGTTTCAAACGTAATTTATTCAGCCATACGGCAGAAAACTGCCACCTCGCTCCTAGATGCCTAAAATGCGGTAACGAACACCAGACTCGAGAATGCCAGATCGTTAAGGTCGATTCCCTTTTCTGTATAAACTGTGAGACATACGGCCATTTGGCCAACTATTCTAAATGCCCTCTCTATCCGAAACCCCGTAAGGACACAATAACATAAACAAATTACACTACTACGGTTAACAGCATCGTAAGGCCTAACATTACCTTCGCTCAAATTGCGAAAACAAATCACCCCGTGACACCTCAACAGATGGCAGCAACCGCAACACTAGCGCACGAGAACACAAATCAAGACACACAAAATACCAAACAGATCCCCTTCCCACTTTCAGATAACAACCAACAAAATGAATGTTTTACTTTAATAACGCAGACTCTACAACAAACAATAAAAGCACTTTCTCTACTCGTCCAACAAATAAGTTTATTAAATACACCAGCTCCCGCACACTTAAAGGTAATAGTAAAGAAGAAAGAAAGGAAGAACTGATTAAAATTTTCACAGCATACCTCGACGAAAAATAATTAGTTTAATATACACTTACTTAAACGATCTAACTGTATAATTTTATTATTTGTCAACATTAAAAATTTCATTGCAAAATTTAAACTCATTTTGTAAAATAATTACCCAACCCCTGCCGAATTAAAAGAGAGGATTCTCACTCTATGCCTATGATCAACGGATATGTTTTCCTCCTCACACCTCCATCACCTACTATTTTCTATGTCAGGATCCTTCCATTACCGGCCTGACAGCTTCCCATTGACGAACTGCTCTTCTCTGATACCGACGAATAATTCCCGATGGCATCATAACTAACGCAAGAACTTACTTTCAAAGCACGCGGTGACCAAAAAACCTCATGTCAGCAAGTTCACATCATCAATCATCAGAGACAGCTCATCCACTTCAGTGCGAAAGAGCTACCAAAGACTCTACTCTGACGTCACGGACTGCCTGACCAATCAGGGAGACTCTAAAAACTGTCTACAACGAACAAGATACTATGTATCAATCACGGACTGATTTTGTAAATTTTAATGGACTTTAATTTCCATAAACGAGAGACTCCTTAAGGTCTCTGTAACATAATTAGGTATGGGACGGAGGGTTTATTAAAACCCAGTTTCCCAAAGACCCCCAGCGTATATGGGTGGAAAAAAGTGCTTGCCTGTGTGTGTGTGGGAGGGGGCGGGGTGCAGATTGAGAAAATAATTTAAAATTATGAAATGAAACAATGATAAAAAAATGAAAAATAATTATTGAACAAAAGCTGGTACATATTAATAATATTAAAAGCTTTCCAAATGTCTGTGGTGTGCAAAATCTTAAAAAAAAAAAAAAAGATGCATATTTTGTACAACCGCGCTTCAAGCAGCCTCTGGAAGCATGACTTTTTCTTCCCTAGGCACCGTGGGACTTTGCTGACACAACTCATCCATTCAGTTATTCTATAGTTGAAAAATAGACTAATTCACTTCTTTTCATCTTATACTGTTATTCATCCTATATATTAAAACATTTTCAGTTTTTCCTAATCTTATCCAGTAAGCTTAATTTTAGCTTAGACCTAATTTACCTAATGTTAGTTTTAATTTTAAATATTCTATTCTATGCATTATTTTATTTTACCAAGTTTTTTATGCACTCAACATACATAAGATGTGTATTAGTTGCATTTTTATTTATCCTGAACACGTTCTATAGCTCATTTAGGGCATTCGTATAGTTTTGTTTGTATTATTGTATATAAATATTATTATTTAAGAAAGTGTAACTTACAACAAATCTATGTGAAAAAATAAGCGGAATGCATCTCGTATTTGAAAAGAGGATTGCCTTCAATAGCTTTGTGGTACATTATTTGGACACTAATATCTTCATACTAGCAAAGCACACGGGAGGTACTACACTGGTGTGCAAAACTTAAGCAACAATGTAAAAATTAAGCAGATAACCATGAAATTGCAGAGAAGGAGGTCTGGAGATCAGTACAGTGAACACGTAAGTCAGTAGAAACGTCACGCGTATGCAAATATCAGGAACAAAACGTCAAAAGCGACGTGAGCGTACGCAAAACGCGTGATGTCGGCGCGAGCTGCTCAACAGTAAAATAAGATGAAGGACGCAGACGCAATTCAACATATTCGCTGCAAGTGCCAGTGAGTCAGTTCGTGAAATATGGCTAGAAGAAATCACCTGGATGACTTCACACGTGGATGAATGATCGGAAAGCTGGAGGAGGGGCGTACCATCCCAGTGTAGCTGCAGAGTTCGGAATCCACAAAAGTGTCATTTCGCGCGCTTGAAAAGCGTTCCAAACCACAGGTACAGCTGTTAGAAAGGTTGGTGGTGGCCGCCCGAGGACGACAACTGCAGGGGATGACTGATATATCATCCTGAAGGTGAAAAGTGGCCGACGGCAGTCAGCAAGCGTCATTGCTCAGCAACTCTCTACAGCAACGGGGTGACAAGTGTCGCGGTTTACTGGGGCCAGACGCCTTCACAAAGGGGGCCTATTCGCCTGCCGTCCTGAACGCTGTCTCCCGTTGAAAGTTGGCCATCGACGCCACCGTTTACAGTGGTGCAGAGAGCACAAAAACTGGACAACTTATCAATGGAGTCGTGTCCTCTTTACGGATGAGAGTCGGTTCAGTACCAGAAGCGATTCTCAACGCGTTTTGATTTGGAGAGAGATCGGGACACGGTTTTATACCAGTAACATCAAGGAAAGACATCATTACGCTGGTCCTGGAGTTCTTGTCTGGGGAGGCATTATGCTGAACGGGCGAACTGAGCTCCACATTTTTGATAGAGGGTCTGTAATCGGGGATCGCTATCGTGAGGAGGTACTTCTTCCCTATGTGCGTCTGTTCCGAGGTGCCATTGGCCCAGACTTCATTTTTATGGATGACAATGCACGGCCACATCGGACTCTTGCTGTTGAGGAGCTGCTGGAAAGTGAAGATATCATTCGAATGGATTGGCCAGCGTACTCCCCAGATTTAAATCCCATCGAACATGTGTGGGATGCTTTGGGGAGACGTATTGCAGCACGCTTACATCATCCGGAGAATACACAACAACTCAAACAGATGCTGATTGAAGAATGGGCACGCCTACTGCAAGAAATGTTGCACCAGCTGGTTCTGAGTATGCGGAGACGGTGCGAAGCAACCATTGCAGTGAGGGGAGGGCATATACCATATTAAGGAACATCTGTTTGTTGTTCTTCCTGTTGGATAGACCATCATGAGTCACGATACTATGCGTTCAATAAAGCTTGTTTTTGTTCGATTCCATACCGTATGCATTGTATTCATTTTTCAGCGCCGATGCTTTCGTCATCCTTTACGTACATAATACTCTCCCTCATTTCTGAATTTCATGTCTCTCAGATGATTTTTCGTGAAGTTATGGCAATAAACCCACCTGTTGCCTAAGTTTTTCACACCAGTGTAATTATTGTAATATTGACTTAGTTACGTAATATATGTACTTACTTGATTTGTATCATATATCACAAGAATCACCTTCATTTACACTTAAAAATACTCAGCACAGTCACTTTAAAAAAAATACCACTCAAGAGATTCTGAGCTGATCCAAGAATGAACTACTGCATAAACCCATAGCATAGAATTAGCTTCTGACATCAATTGGAAACTTGAGTAACTGCTAAGAGTTTACCTCTGTGGTGGTTCAGAGAATGTACCATATAGCATCAATTTCTGAGGCATTCAAACAAGTTGTACGGTTTATGTACCACCACACAATAAACGAATAAGAATTGGTGGTACAACATATGTACCACCAAGCATGAAAGAATTAAAGGGGATGCGAGTGTAATTGTACCTCAACCAAACATCGTAAAATGGTGGAAGATACAACAAATAGTAGCGAAGTTAAATGTTGAGAATTAATAATAATAAAAAAAACCCCACGAATATTAAAAAGTTCTTTATTGAAGTAACAATTACAATAGATTTTACAAATGAAAATTCTACTTAAACAACATTAGGTAAAATACATTTTTAAAGAAATAACTTTAATGAAATTTGATAGACTTCAGAGCTAACCGATTGTTTTTTTAAAAGTAAGAGCAGAGCAAAAATTGGATAAGAGTGGCTGAGTGTTGTTCTTTCCTTCATTCTTCTCTTTTTTTAATACAAATATTATATTAAAATTTGTACGACATATCGTTTTGGTAGTTTTAAAACTTTATTTCAAATCTTTATTGTAAATAAGAGATATCTATCAGTTTTACCTTAAAAATACCCTTTAAGAGTGTTCC
This sequence comes from Trichonephila clavipes, assembly GCA_019973935.1. NCBI lineage: Eukaryota > Metazoa > Arthropoda > Arachnida > Araneae > Nephilidae > Trichonephila > Trichonephila clavipes. The sequence goes on along the minus strand of BMAU01000672.1, from coordinate 252,926 downwards.
ATGTTTAAAAAAAGTTATCACAACTGAGCCAAATGCCAAAGGATTCAGTTGATTATTTTGCAAAAATTTCATTAATCTACCTCGGATATTTTTAAAAGATGCAGTTGGGAAACCCAACAATAAACATGAACCATTTAAGCAAAAAAAAAATTCCTCATTTGCCGTATAGTTAATTGGAGTTATGATGTCTTTCTCAGAGCATCGGAGTTCTATTTTCTAAAGAGCTAGATTTTTTGAGTTCCCTTCTGCGTTGCTTGAAAATTCTTCGGTTATAATGGAAAAAGTTAGCTTTATATTATTCGATTCTAGATCGCATATTAGTTTCTCGGTCGTAAATGAAAATCGATTTTTACCACAAAATTTGTTGAACGAAACATTACTTGGTAAAGTTTCATTAAAATCCTTTCTCTTTTTACTTCAAATGATTGGCGAGAAGGTCACCTTTAATTTTATAGGGGGTCAAGTTCTCAATATTCTGTACCGCCACGGGCAGATTGCGGAATGTCATTATCCAAAACCTGGCCTTGTTTCTTCTTCATTGGCTGATCACCTTCTTCCGACTCCTGTGTCTCATCTTTTTTGTTATCTTCCCGAGATAAATGAACTTCAGGATTATGGCACAATACAAATTTATCATCATTGCCACTTTTACCCCCTGCCTCAGTCTCTTTGTTCTTGTCCCATCCCTTTGCCCACTGAGACGCACCTTTTATATTTCTTTCCTTCATGTCCTTTGACGATAAGTTAAAGTTTTTTTCCTTTGCCATCTCAGCATCTGTGTGTATCACGATTTCTGTCGGAAATTGAGTTTCTAAGATCTTGTCTTCATCCCCTGCCTTCTTTACTTTTGGGTTCCCAAACTTGTCCAACTGATACGTTTCCATTACTTCTTCTTCCAAACTTTCCCAAATTCCCTCGCTTTCTTTTGGCAACAGAGGTTCTGTGTTTCGGTTCATTTCTTCAGACTGCTGTGTCTCGGTGTTTTTGTCTTCTTCCCGAACTAAATGAGCTTCAGAACTTTGGCACAGTACAGACATATCATCACTGTCACTTTTACTCGTTAACTCAGTCTCCTTGTTCCTATCCCATTCTTTTGCCACTGGAGTCGCGCCTTTTTTCTTTCTTTCCTTCACGTCCTTTTCCTTAGCCATCTCAGCATGTGTGTCCCTCACGATTTCCGTCGGAAATTGAGTTTCTAAGATCTTGTCTTCATCTACTGCCTTCTTTACATTTGGGTTCCCAAACTTTTCCAACAAATTCACTTTCATTACTTCTTCCAAATTTTCCCAACATCCTTCGCTTTCTTCTGGCAACTGAGGTTCTATGTTTAGGTTCATTTCTTCCGACTGCTGTGTTTCAGCGTTTTTGTCTTTTTCCGAAGATAAATGAGCTTCCGGACTTTGGCAGAATACAGATATATCATCACTGCCACTTTTACCCGCTGACTCAGTCTCCTTGTTCCTGCCCCATTCATTTGCTAGTTGAGCCGCGCTCTTTTTCTTCCTTTTCTTCGAGTCTCTGGACGACACTTTAGCGTCTTTTTCCTTTTCCATCTCAGCATTTGCGTCCCTGACGATTTCCGTCGGAAATTGAGTTTCAAAGATCTTCTCTTTATCCACTGCCTTCTTTACGTTTGTGTTCCCCAACTTGTCCAACAGATTCCCTTTTATCATTTCTTCTTCTATACGTCCCCAATTTCCTTCGCTTTCTTTTTGCAACTGAGGTGCTGTGTTTCGGTTCATTTCTTCCGATTGCTGTGTTTCAGTGTTTTTGTCTTTTTCCGAGGATAAATGAGCTTCCGGACTTTGTCTTAATACAGATACATCATCACTCCCACTTTTGCCCCCTGACTCAGTCTCCTTGTTCCTGTCCCGTTCTTTTGCCAGTTGAGCCGCACTTTTTTTCTTTCTTTTCTTCGAATCCCTTAACGAAACGTTAATATCTTTCTCCTTTGCCACCTCAGCATCTGTGTCCCTCACGATTTCCGTCGGAAATTGAATCTCTAAGATCTTATCTTTATGCATTACTTTTTTTGCATTTTTGTTCCCCAACTTGTCCGACGCAGCTTCAGAACTTTGTCGCAATACAGATATATCTTCAGTACCCCTTTTACTCTCTGACTCAGTCTCCTTGTTACTGCCCCATTCCTTTGCCAGTTGAGCCGCACTCTTTTTCTTTCTTTTCTTCTTGTCCCTTGATGACATTTTAGTGTCCTTTTCCTTTGCCATCTCAGGATCTGTGTCCCTGGCGACTTCCGTTGGAAACTGGACCTTGTCTTTATCTCCTGTCTTCTTCGCATCTGTCTTCCCCAACTCACCGCAAACATTCTTTTTCTTTATTTCTTCTTCCATTTTTCTCTCTGCTTTTGCATACAATTCCATATTTTGGTTTTCTTCATCTTGCATTTTAATTATAACATCGATAGTATTTCTTTCTGGCAACGTTTCCCTCTCGTTCTGAAAAAAAAGGTAAATTTATTAAGGAATGGTGGTACATAGAAGATGTTTGTTAAGAAAATATGCTTTACACGTTTTTTCTTAGTTCAGTGTTTTAAAATTTCCTGTCATCTCACACACAAACTACTTTTCACTAGCCAACACTCAGAGTATTAAATTTGCATGTTGTAAGACCCGCCAAGTTGAGGGGTTGATGCACGTTAAATCGGTCGAGGTTCAAATCCTCCCCATAAAGGGACATCTTAATGCATAAGTCAGCTAGGCCCAGGCCTCATTTCGTTCTCAACACTGAACGAATAAGATCATGATCCGGATAATTTTAATGGTCAAATATTATTCCCTTACATATGCTCCGAAAAACATAGAATTTCAAACTGCATATCAACTGGCAAAAATGGCAAGACTGTATTATTATGTTGTCTTTGTCTAGGGAAAGGGTCTAATACCATAAACAATCATTCAACTCCTTTAGTCAAAGTATGGTCATTGGTAGAGCCGGTTTTCGCCTAGGTGTTTGGGATGGTGAGTCGTACACATTTATTTATTTCAAATTATCGTTTGAACGAGTATTTAACAATGCATGAAATTTACTGCCTACTTGTAAAGATCTCAAGTAGGTCCTACTTTTGCATAGGGGCCCAGGGCCTCAAGATTTCTATGGGCTCAGGGCCTCAAAGAGTCTTAGGACGTCCCTGTTCCCATGACGTGGTGCCTAAGTTTGGAGAGTGGTTGCCAATTTAGGTGTCGTCCTTGTCATTTGATCAGAGTTCAGAATTACGAAATGCGTCTCCAATAATTTTCAAGTTACTTCAACTTGCGACGTAAATTAAATCAAAATCCAAGGGCAAAACTTGATTTGAATATCAATTTTGATATAAAGCGACGCCACGAAAGGCAACGAAATAAATACACATGGACAACACGTGACCCACCCACGTGAACATCTAGGGCATTACACAAAAGCGTTCTCATTTCGTTCCAGAGATCTTCAGCTTTTAGTTTCCTCAACCAGAAGTTTTTAAAATCTTATGATTTCCATTAAAGTCTTCAGTGTCTGGACAGAATACGTGGATGATGCAATATAGCATCATCTTGTTCTTAAAAAAGCGAGCGTTTTCTTTTTTTGGGGGGTGGCGAGGGAGATAAAAATGTGGTTAACAGTATATTTTCCGTTAATCGGGTAAACTATAAATTATCGGATATTGGGGGGCATTATGAATAATTAAAAATCCCTCGAGAAAAAATTTAAGTGGTGAATTATTACATATATATAACTCACATTAATATTTACTTAAAATTCTAATCTTAAATATTTTTATCTAAATCATAATCGTGACTACCATATTTCAAAACCTAAGTGTCATTTCATTTCGCATTAAAAACAACATTTTGGCAAATTTATTCATGATTCCTAGTTAAAAGGATTAGAATGATTCGAAATACCATGACTACAACATTTCATTTAACAAAATGGATATATCTTTACATTAGATAGATATGCGCAATTGGTAGTTAATTGTATTTGTATATATGTTTTTAATATACTGGCAACACAGACATAGTTTTACATTATTCTTGCTTATAGGAAATGGATATGATTCGGTTATTCCAGCAATGAATGGCCAGTATACATATACATGGTGTTCCAAAGCACAACGTCAAACAGACACAGGGTGAAAGGGGGGTGTCATAATAATTGTGGAAAAAAATGAGCATCAATCGATTAAGTCTTGTAATTAAAAATATAGAACAGGGGTGTCCAGCACTCGGCCCACCAGAACGTAAGTTGTGGCCCACGGTTTCATTTTGAAATTTATTTAACGAGAAATTTATATATATACTAGCTGGTATCCCCGTTCTTCGCACGGGTGAACTGAAAAATTAAACAACACAGATTGAAGGCTAAAGAAGTTTTTAATGAGTTAATTTTAAGTGAATTGCAAATTAAACAAAAAAAGCTTTTCGCATATCTCAGCTGAAGAAAAAAAAAAAGAATGAAAAAATACTTTTGTTAAATTTTAAGTCTGTAGATCTAATAGCTGATAGCTGATGATGATTTTAATATTTATATCTCCCCGTAACACTCTTGAGGGACGATTTTTGAAAATACCTCCCTAAGCTGATCTCTGCTCAGCAAAAGTAACACATTGTTAAAAGTTTTGTGACGCTTAAAGTATTGTAAATAATTTATATCTGAAAGTGTCATACATTAATATTACTTTCTGTTGAATTTATTTTATGTTAAAATTGTAATATTCGCAAGCAACGCCGTTTCTTAAATAACAATAGAGATTCAATGAAAAACATAGCAAAATGTTAACAATAGAGTCAAGTTGGCAAATGCCTAGCTACTTTCGTAGCTCGAGCTTTATTAGAGCTTTGTAAGACCCGCCATGTAGGGGAGCGATGCACGTTAATACTTTATCCAACCGCATTATGATGTACAGCAGTTTTTTTCATACAATATTTTTTTTTGGATCACTACATTTAAAATTAAGGGATATACATAAACAAAATACTCCACTTTGGAAAATTTAATCCGTTAGAGCTAATAAATTAATTAAAGATATTCCACTGCAAAATTAATTATACACACCGTTCACTTAAAATAAATAGTCAAATCGTTTTCTAAGGTCTCCATTAACATACAAAAACATAAGACACTTAAATTTTGACATTAACTATTTTTTTGGGACAAAAATGATAATATTTGCAATCCGCTGAGAACACTGTCAGCTGAAAACGCAATATCTGCTACAAAACTATTCGCCTTCCCCGCTAAAATACTCATCATAGAACCCGTGCTGTCATATATCTTGGAAGAGTGGATTTCAAAGAATATTCCAGTTAAGTATTGGTAGAATATATATATATTCCTACTAAATTGGTGTGGCGTGGTAGTTATGAGAAGGGGGTGCCAGCTCAGGTGTCGTCCACGTCACTTGACCATGGTTCAAAATTATGTGGTCCGTCGCCAAAAACCCTCGTGTAGCTGAACAGTGCGACGTTAATATTCACTCAGTCCAAAAAATACAGTACAGTAGTTATAATTATTTTTATACTTAAAAATGCAATATCTGCCTATTCAATTAAAATTATAGCGTTATAATTAACTACTAACCACACAAACAAATTTTGAAAATTTCTCCAAATGATGTGTGAAAGAGAAAGTTTATTCAGACAGACAACAAATGCGTCTTATATGTATATAGATATAGATTTGTTTGAATTCTTGTGTATTATTACTTTTGTAAGCCTCATGACATACTTTATGGTGTACCAGTCTTTTAAAGCTGACTGAGCCACAGCAACATTTAGCTGGGTATAGCTAGTTGTAACATAAAATTAAATTTTAAAAATATATCAAAAATAAAAGAAGACTCAATATTTTGAATAAATCAGTATAAACATTTTCGTACAAACGCAATATATATATTGTAAAATATTTATTTTGCTATTTGCATTTCAGACAGACATCAAACAAAATTTTAAAAATTGTCAAAAACATATTTAAGAAAAATATCCCTGATTAATTTTGCCAAAGACATCGGAATGTGTAAAAAAATATTTGCAGTACATAGTCGCCAAAAAAAAAAAATGTAAGTACTAAAATATAAAAAAAAAATTATATATTGAATTAATTAAGGATTACTGAAGGAAAAGATAAAACAGGCTATTACTCATAATATTAATTTCATATTGGTAGGCTACTCATTTTTGGCATAATTTTGAAATCACGCCAAATTGGTATGTTGCGGCCAGTCTAATGTTATAGTAATGTACAGAATTAAAGGTACTTACCTATTATCGCAACCTATTGGTGACATTATACAAAATAAAGCACATGATTGCCAGATCAACGCATACACAGTTGGGATTGCCAAAGTGGCGAGTTGTCTTGAATGTTGGTGATTGTGCAATAATATGTAAGTACTAAAAAAATTATCCAAAGTATATATATCCCGAGCATAAAAATAAATTCAAAAATGAAGTACAATACTAACATTAACTGACATAAAAAGAACTGAACTAACTTTATCAATGCAAAAGCATGATTTGAAAAAATAAGGTACTTACATATAACCACAACCTATTGGCGACATATGAAACGAAGCACATGGCTCACAATTCAGCATATGTATGACATGCGAAATCGTGGTTGCCAACTTGGCAAGTTATTTTGAGCGTTGGCGATTGTTAGGATAGTACATAAGTTCCAAAAATAATTTATCTTACGACTACCTGCTTCCTCAACAGGTATTTAAGCCATTTGTCTGTTTTGCTCATTCTCTGATGCCTATTCCAGTTTGATATGTAATTACTACCAACACTGCTTTTGCTTGGGCAGTATGATTACCCAAGTTTGATTTTCTGCAACGCAATTTCAAGCACTGAAGCCAATAGGTTAAAATAAAGACACTTAAAGCCCTTAAAAGTTAAAATAAAGACACATGAAAATGCAAAATATTATTAATTTCATACTATCTAAAACAGATAACGAAAACGGAAATACTATACTTACGTTAATTGCAGCAATAAGAACTGAAATATAACCCTTAACAATGAGAAGTTTTAGTTTGTCAAAATTATATAATCTTCGCATTCTAAATAAATAAGTTGTAATTTGTAAGCAAAATCACACACATAAACATCCCGCGATAATACCAAAATGTTGCCAAAACAACAAAACAAAATTTTAGTTGTTAAAAGAATAATCCTTAAAAAAATGATTTATTCGAAAAATAATCCTAATTAATTATCAAAGAATAGAAAAATTGAATAAATATTCCAACCAATAAACATAGCTATAGTAAAAATATGTAATAATCTTGAAACATTGCGTGTAAAGAATAAATTTTCCATTCAGTGAGAAACGTGACATCATATAACGTCATAACACTGGAAAATCACTTAAAAATTAAATTTTAAAAAATTTAGAAAGAATTACGAACGCCAAACCTATTTAAGAACCTTCCCCATGTATCTTTGTATACGTGTGCTAAATTTCACGTTATTTGGTTGTCTGGATCTTGAGTTATGAGGGAACAGACAAACAGACAACAATGCGTCTTTATATAGAGAGATACAATTCTACAATGTGTATTTGCTTGTTACCTGCTCTTGTTTTAAAATAAATCCTTTTTGATAATAGAAATGTCCTTGAGATTAAAATAGATTTATATTTTATCAAACAGTTACATTTGATTTTACTATAATAAAATACTTTTCTAATAAATTCCGAATTGAACTATGCATATCCTTTACTATTGATGGTACATGATTCTCTGTGTGTGAGACTTTCACTTCTCCTCCTCCTTTTCTGTTTGGAGTGCTCAAAAAAAGCAAAAGACAGTCAGAGATGACTTTTAAAGTTTAAAAAAATATTCAGGACGTTTAAGATAAAGGGAAATATATACTTAATCATTTGCGAATGACAGCACAATCAAACTTTAACAATGAGTAACGAAAGATCAATTCAAAAGGAACACCTTAATTTTCAGGAAAAGGGAAACACACATTGTAATATTTTAAACATTTGGTCATTGCATTTTTATATTATATAAACATTCCTATATAATATGTCTGTATGCATGAAAAATAATGAAAACGATAATAATAAGTCATTATGCATTAAATTTTCACTCCAATAAATGTTTTTTTGTTTCCTAATCTGATATAAAGGTACATAATTTTATGTAAGGACCGCGAGATTATAATGTTTTTTTGAAGTGGCCCGCAAGGTCATTTGGGTTGGACATCCCTGATATAGAAAATAAATACCCTCAGTCGCATCATTGGGACCTGTGGCCAAATATTCAACAAGTTTATAGTGACTTTTTACACTAACGTATTCTTATATAGACATGTTATTATTAAAAGTTTCAAATAAAGCAAAAGACTTTGCTAGTTTAGTTAAAATTAATCTAGTTTGAGTCGGTTTCAAAAAATGTCATTTAACTTAGACTAGGGGTGGCCAACCTGCAGCACGGTGGAGTTGTAACAATGGAACGCGAAAACTTAGATTATAATAAAAATAATTTTCCTTACAATTTCATTGAAATAAGGTTGTCTCAGAAAAAATCCTCAAAATTTGGATCCAAACATGCTTATGAATAAAGTTTTTTCAATTTTAACATTATAAAATAAATTTAACTCAAAGCTAGCCGATATGTACCTAAAATAACCTAATTTTGTAAGCTTGACTTGGTAAAAAATGTAGAAATTTAAAACCAACATTAAGTACTGAGTATTTAATTATTATTTAGAATTAAATGATTCAAGTTACTAATTTTTACTTAAAACTTAACCTAATTGAATGTGTAAAAAATTTGTTAACAAATAAAACAAAGTTTGTACTTTTGTATTATTTATTATATTATTTTTAAATTTCGACTACATAGACTTGCACATTACAGACTGGGTTATCTGCGTAAAAATCTCATATTAGCCAATAAGTAGTATTTTTCCTCTTTTCATATAGTGTTTGTTGGAAGTGGCACGCGTAATTTTTTTTTTATCAAACAGTGGCACACTTATTTTTTTCATCGAATAGTGACACTCTTCCCAAAAATGTTTGCCACCTGTGGCTTAGACTGTCCATAAAAAGAAAAATATGTTAATCTTTTGAAATAACTTGCCAAGGGTTACATTTCACATAGGGTGCCTGTTACATTTTTCTTCTTATGGAGAGTCACAGTTAGACAATAGCATAATTTTCTCCTCTGCCTCAAACACAAACTACGTTTATTACAAATAAATCAGAAGAGTGCTTTGCTCGACATTAAACTGTGATTAATAGAAGGGTTATATAAGATCACACGAGTGAAAAATTCACTGTAAGACTGTGAAATTTGTGGGCACTGTACTTATTGATGCGGCGGAGGATGCTAGTTTCCAATCGTTTTAAAAAATATGATAGTCATCACTTAACCAAGTTCTTTTGATGTTGAGTTTCGAGACATCCTGCATATTCAAAATACAGTCGAACATCCATATATATATATATATATATATATATATATATATATAAAACGAACCTCTATATATTGTGAATTTTTATAAATAGCGAACTTTTTCCTTCAACCTTGAACATTTAACGATTTTCTTTGTAAAATACCCCCAATAGCGAAGTACATTTTTTTAAAAACGAACTTTTTCTCTTGTGATTCAATTATGTGTCTTCCTATTTTTGAAGTATTTCTGGGACATTTTGAGTTATTCTCTCTTTTAGTATATTTTATGGTAGTCATAAATCTTGAACTGGTTTTATTAGGTGCCTAACTCTCCCAGAGTAATAGAATTCTGGGCATTTCATCGAAGTGCAACCTTTAACCCCTATTGTTCAGTTCACTGAATACATCTTCGATATCCCTTTTCACTCTCAGTGGAGTTTTGTGTCTTTGAACTAATCTCCGTTCAATTGTAGTATTGATCAGTCATACTGGCAACTTCGTTTCTAGTAGCTCGAAAACGTAAGTGCTTAAGCATCAAAGAAAATTAATTAATTCTTCAGGAAGTAGATAAAGGTGTCAAGAAACTTTTCTTGCAGTTTTTCTTTCTTTTTTTTATAGGTAAGATATATAAAATAAATATATATTAATTCACTTGTGTGAAATAATATATACGCGTGAAAAATCACTTTTTAAAAAAATATATAATGTTTATGAATTTAAAATTTGTTTTATGGGGTTTATAAATAAAATTGTAAGCTTAACCTCTATGTAATGAATTTTCCATATAGCGAACTTTTTTTCGGGATTTAGCGACTTCGTTATATAGAGTATCGACTGTAATTAAATTGATATAAAAGCTAACAATTGGGATTTATATAGGCATATGAAAACCGCATTTGATTTAATATCAGGTATTTTACTTATTCATATTTACTTGTTTAATCAGTCTAAGTCACAAAATTTAAAACATGGTTACGAATAAACTTCTCATTAAAACCAGTCAAGCATTAATGTTATAATTTATGTTAATTTATGTGTAACACTACTTCAGTAGAAAACCTCTCTCTCTCTTTCCACTCTGTACCAATTTTAAAAAAAAAAAATCCTTTCATAAAGACCTGAAGATACTGAAATAGGAAGGTCCTGAAACATTTGGGCCACTTCTGAATCCATATATTGACTTATTTTCCATCATTTTAAAGGACTTTCCCTTCTTAACGGCGAATACCTCATTTAAGGTAACCGACTACTTGTGGCAACTTTTTTTTTCTTAAGTGGAGATACGGTGATTTTTTGATGAATTTTAGATTTATTTAGAAGACTATAAGTAAAAAAGGCTAAAATTAAGAGGAGAAAAATAAATTATTACTAATAAAATGGGGAAAAAAGAGGTACAAATTAACAAAAAATTACATAAACGGGGAACTCTGTACAAATAGTAAATGAACAAATTCTCGATTTTTTAATTTCAATGTATTATTTTGCTATTTCTTTTTGAAATGACCTTATTATGATGAGATATTTTAATTTTTACAAAAACTAGAGCACTTTTTCTTAGACATTATATGAAATTGCTTAATAAAACAGGGATCATATTCACGAAAGAACTGTAAATTTTGTAATATAACAGTGATTAATAAATCTGAATGTTGAAATACTTCTACTATTATACAGAACATGCACAAAAAATTTCAGCAAATTATTTTAAACACTTTTTGAGCAATCGCTGTCCCCGTTTGAGATTTTCGAAAAAAAAAAAAAAAACACATTTCGAGTAAAACGCATTTTTAAGTTTGACATATATAAAGCAATGGTATCTGCTTTTACTAAAACAGTTGCTGTTTTTGTTCCAGTTAATGGAAAATAAAAAACTTGGTTTTTTTATACGACTAATAAGATAGGCCAAAAAATAAAACAAAAAAAAATATTGTCAATTTTTTAAAAAAAAATCATGATTTTAGGGTAATTGGATACCTTAGTTTCCTACTTCTCTATTACAACTTTAAAGGAATTTATATGGATTTCTATTCAGAAGTTTTGTTCTTACATTTCTTATAGTTTCCGCGGTTTATTTCCTAAAAAAATAAAGGGGCTAAATTTAACTTTGAATGATTTTTAAAAATTCCAGGCTTTTTTTGTAGTCAGATATCCTTTACATCAGATTTTTCTTTAGATATTTTCTTCAAATATTTGCATTTAAACTAAGGATCATATAAGACTGAATTCTAAAGAATGTAATTATTTTCTAAGTTACTAAGTCGATTTTTTTGTTTTTGTTTTATGACAGCAGAAGTCAAATCTTGGTTAATGTATTGGTAATGTTTTGAAGTCATTTGGAAAAGATAATTTCTGATTAACATGAAATGTATGTTTCACAATCAGGAATTTTTGTTCAATTTTTTTATAGGTCTGACACTTGAACTATATTTTTACACTTTCTCCCCCCCCCCTTTGACTTTGTGTGGGGAGGTGTGTCATAGATGATGAGTGAATATTAACGTCACAATATTCAGCTACTCGAGGGCTTTTGGAGACGGACCTCGTAATTTTGAACCATGGTTAAATGGCGAGGACGATACCTGAGCTGGAACCCCCTCTTCTGACTACCACATTACACCAACAGGAGGACGTTTGAGCTCTCAACATATTGAACGTGCATCGGCCCCTTAACGGCGGGGCTTCAGTGGAACTAGGCTTGAACTCATGACACGCCGGCCGCGAGTCTATTACCTTAAAAAATAAGCTACCCGCGGCCAAGGCGTGTCATAAGGGCGCAATTCATGTATAGTATGATAGTAGTCTGAATTTCTATAATATAATACGTGGTTCTCAATGTTTTTTCCGGCCAGACCACAAACATATGAATGATATTCCATGCGGGACGTAATATGAGGATAAGGGAGAACAAACACTATAAGACCAAAGCAGCATTGGACAGAGCAAAACTGGACTGTGGTGGTATCTTCATAAGCCATTAATACAGTGCTTCACAAACTTTCTAAACTCGCGGCCCAATTTTCAATCATAATTTTCAAGGCGCCCCCTTTATATACAATAATAATGTATATAATGCAATTATAATATAATTTGAGGTAAATCTACAATACGACTTTAATTATAAACCGTACAATTTATCAAGATAAGTATTAAATTTGTATATAATTTGATGACGTGCCAATAGAATCATTGGTAATTATTAAACTTGTTCTTGAATTAGTACTGTTAAATTAATTATGAAATACATGGTGCGGTACTGATGCATTTATTAGTATATTATATCAGTGTAAATGTGTATTTTACTTTTTATTATGTCAGAATACATTATTCTTTCTGCTTCCTTTCAGTAAATTAATAATTTGTTTAATTAATGTTTGTTTTCGACTTTTCGATGTACTCGCGCCCCCCTTGTGGGGTTATCACGCCCCCCTAGGGGGCGCGCCCCACAGTTTGAGAAACACTGCAGTAATAGCCTCCGGACAGCGTGATCACATTTGTCTAGTGGTTATATTACGTGACTACGGGTTGTGGGTTCTGTCCTCGGACATTCACCTCCACAAATCTATATAAAGCCATTTTTAGAAGTGAAACTACAGAGGAGAAAAAAGTTGCATTATTACCTTTCGAGCTTCAGAGGAGACTTCCTTATCTGTATCAGAATCATTACTTGTTTCTGCACTGCTTATGTCTTTTTCCTTTTTCTCTTGTCTCAGTACTACATTCTCTTCACTTCTCCAGGTACTACATTCTCCTGAAATAATATATACATAAAACATTTCAAAAATAATATATATATATATATATATATATAACATTTCAAATTCTATAAACATTTATCAAAGTAATAAAATTGTTTTTCTATCCAAAAACAGATATGAAAATGTGTTCTAATGATCTTTTTAAATGCTGTTCCTTTTAATGTAATACATTTTTGTAACATTTGTTTAACTGTTTCCCGAATAGTTTCAAAATGTCCAAAAATTTAAATAGATGATTACAAATTTATTAGTATTAACTTGTATTTTCTATAAAAATAATAAAATTCATGATAAGATGTGAAAATAATTTATTCTTTCACTATAAACAAGTAGAATTATCTTTCCCACGATAAGGAATAATTTACATCAGCATCCCCATTAAATATCAAGTTTTTTGGGGAAAAAATTACATAGATATCACACTCTAAATTGTCTGTCCTTCAATATATACAAGTGAAAGAAATTGATCTCTGCTTAATTGGTATTGTACCAGCCTAACAGGCATTAGAACGTCAACTCCAAATAATAAAAATAAATCAAATAAAAACTTTCTTTAAGAAGATATAAAAAGACATGAGACAAAACACTCATTTTCAGAAGATAAGAGTAGGTAAAGATATTTTGTCCTAATTTTATCCCACTTTCCTTTTTCAGATCCCTCTAATACTATTTTACTAAAGTTCTATAAAAACTCCTCTCATTAATTTTCAATGTTCTCTTATGCTTCTATATTAATTCTCACTTATTACAAATTACATTATAAAGACTTTCAAAATATAACTTCTTTAAACAGAAAGAATGGAGTTTGTTTTAAAATATTGTTAATATATTATATATATATATATATATATATATATATATATATATATTTGTCTCTAAAATATTATTAATGTTTGTAACCATATTGTAAGATAAAAATAAAGCAAAAAACAGACAAAAAAGGAAATTAATAAATGGTAATGAAATTTCCTATGCAAATAACTTTTAATCCAAAATGGAAGTTATTACATTTTTGAGAACTAATGTATTAATTACTGAAGCTCTGGAATATCACAATTTAGAACTAAGATATAAAAAAGGGATAAATACCATTTCTAAAGGGCAACTTTCATTCAAATTTGATGACAAATACTTACTTTGTAAGCAAGCAGTTGAAAGGTGTTCAATTGGGTTAAAAAAACGTAGAAGTCAAATATATGTCATCACATTTCTGGCCTGACCATAGCACGATTGTGAATTATCCGTAGACAAATTGCGTAAAGGGGAAGCTGGCAACATCCAGATGGTGGTTGATTTCCAATGTTTCATGTTTTGAACGAGTTACGAGATGTACATTTAAAAATTAATTTTTAGAAGTTTTACCTTTCTCTATATCCAATAAATGTTGTTTTGGTCTTAAGAATATCCAATGAATGTTCCGACAATAAAGATATTTACACAAGAAGCTAACACATTCAACATTTGGCCTGCAATGATTATGTGATTTGATGGTGTTGTCAAGAACTGTTGAACCCCATGTCAGAACACAGTACCATTAAGTCAGTGATCGATCAAGAGAAATCACAGATCTGATGATACAACAGTTATTGGATTAACTCTCAAATAATCAGATTTGATATCAATGATCAAATGCATAATCAGGACAGCACCAATGTTGTTGTCAGTGGCATAATGGAGAACATTTGGTCCCCCCTGCCAAGTCAGGTTTTGGGCCTCCAAAGTGGATTGTACAAAGGTTTAGATACTTGGTGGCAGTCAGGCTCTGGGCTTCGTAAACCCTGGGTGTACGTTATGTCAGTGGCTGTTGTCTTGTCCAAGAAGTGCTGAGAAATAAAATGACACCGAGGACGTCCAAAAAGGCCCTTGATATGTCGACGACCTTTGGCGAATAAAACAGTTGATGGTCTATGGGGTTTAGGTCACAGCAACAATAACCGCAAGAATCAATGATAGAGTACTCAGAAAACAGAGGTTTAAATCATAGAACTCACAGTACTATCAACTCCTTATCATTGCAAACCAACAAGAAAATTTATATATAATAGTTCAGGATTCTTCAAACCAGTAATCTTACCATGTAGAGTTGAATCCCCTTTACTGATGAATCTACTTTCGAATTGGGAATCCCTGGCTAATTGTTAATCTTACCTGTGTAATTCATGTTTATAAATTTGAAATAAAATCAATTACAAAGCAAAAACTCACCAGCAGATCAATCAGTTGTAATCACTGATGAACACCAAACTGTCTCATTATAGCTCTTTTCGTTTTATTTGAAGATCTTTCAATAAAGTAAGTTCTGAAGGATAGTACATGTTGTAATTTTCAAAGAGTTGGAATAAAAATCCTTCAGTTTAACAAATCATTGCCTTGGTTGAGGGAATTAGGTCTCTGTATGTCATTTAAAGTTTGATAGCTAGCAAAAACTTGTCTGAAAATTTAATGAGTAACTAATAGGATACTACACTGTAACCTGTCGCATAGAAAACAATAGGGAGTTATGATTTGTCATTTTATTAGGTAACCCAAACTCTGTGAAACCTTTATAGGATGGCAGATGACACTCTATTTTATCATGTTTGCTTTTCTTCTCTGGGGGTTATATTTAAATATGATAATACCCAGAAGCAAGTCGCTATCTTTTCACTTGTCAAGACAGATCTTCAAGCAGAATTTTTTTAAAATTGATATTTAGATAATTTTATGGTTTATTTTACTGTTGTGTTGGAAAAACACAACATCCTTAATTATATTATATAAGCTCATAGAAACAACACAAGATCTGAAGAAACTCACAATTCTGAACTGTTTTACTGGTATATTATTTCCCTAAAATTTTACTGCAATTCCCATTTTGTATTATAAATTATATATTTATTTGTAATTCAACCTAATAAATCTAAACTTGTTGCACATAACACTGAGGTTATCTAAGCCTTGATTTTTAAGTTAAGGGATAATTTCTGGAATAAGCACAGTTACAATAAGTCAAGGAAACTATAAGAAAGTAATAAAATATATACTAACAAAGCGCAATGATTTTTTTAAGGATCAGTTTGTGGAATGAGAGAAGTTTATTACATATGTAATTTGTAGGTTCTAGTAAAGTTTAAAAATTTTTAAGTAGCATTTCAAGCATATATTTATGACAGATTAAAAAAATGCAGTGCAGCCGGGTACCTTTTGTTCCAGTTTCAGTCTCCTTTTTACACAATATGAAATGTTTTTATAAATGTACACACCCTTACAGTATATGGCACATTTTCATTAGAATTGCAATTATTCCTTGGATATAAAAATACCAATATCTGATAAGAAGGCTTTGCAAGTTTTGATAACACTTCAGTTTTACTTTCCCAAGATTTGCAAAAAATCACCAGGATTGCTATAACAGGAAAATTATGAATATGTCTCAGAAAACAATTAAATATGTTTAACAAAAAGAAGCAATCAAAAATTTAAATTTTCGAAAATGCTTTGTCTTAGGCTATTACAAATAAAATAGTTTTCTATTTATGAAGAATACCCATCGTAATTCATCTTTTGATATAATTAAATTTAAAACACTTTTTTAAAAGAAGTATATTCAAGTAGAAATTTGAATAAAAAAACTTGTATATGTGAAAGAATAAAAAACTGAAGACAGTAACTAATCTAAATTTAGTGTATATATATATATATATATATATATATATATATATTAGGAGTAAAATATTAAAAAAATTTAACGAAAATTTTAAAATTTCTCTCACAATAAGTAACAATGGTGAAAGGGATAAAAATAAGCATCAAATATAACAATTTTAAATAATAAAAAGTTTATTTAAAATGCTTTGAAATATAACAATCTTTGCAGTGAAAAATATATTTCAGAAAATACTGAGTTTAATATTTTTTTAAATGGTAGCAAAGATAAGTTGATAAAATTGGTAGATGAAGATAAGTTGATTGGAATGTAATCATTGTGTGTGTGTGTGGCATCATGGACAAATGTAATCACATGTTTCCTGCTAAATAAGGGATAACACACACACGCACCATCCCAAAAAGCACATAGAAAGTGTATTACATAAAATATGATTAAGGTATATTACAAAATAAAATAGACAAATACAAATATTTCTGATGGAAAGAGTTTCATGATCAAGAACAAAAAGAGCAAAATTAAATAAACCCAGAACAAAATTAAATAAAATATAAAAAAAATCATTTGAAAATGTATAACAATAAATCACATAGCATACATGGGTTTCTATAAACAGGTTTAAACTATGAAAAATGTATCTAGTCACTTTAAAGGTAAAAGGTTAATTAAAGGTCATTAAAAATAATTTATTATCATAATTCCAATTAAAGTCCTATTCTTAATTTAGATTTTTATAGTTGTGTCTTATTAATATTTATAAACAGAAAAAAATGTACTGCATGCAAGTTAAAATCAAATGTTAAGAAAAAACAAGAACATGGAACAAAAGAATCTTAATGTTAGCGCATATGTTAATACTATGCTGAAACTGTGTATTCAGAGTATTCACATTTCTTTTTTAGATGTTTTAGAGTGATTATCATACTATCATAAATATTCTCACCTTTTTAAAACAGAATCAAATTTGCTGATTATAAGCAATATTTAAAAATATTCAAAACATTACTATTTATTCTGAAAATAGCATTGTTCACATTTCTTTTCCAGATGGCTTAAAATATTGTAATAAATAATGTTCATTTTCTTTTTACAACATAAGCACGGATTTATGAGAAATAAAGATGCTTACACAGATAATATTTTTTATTCAAACATATTAAAAATGCCAGTCCATAATCAAGACCCTTAAAAATAATTATAATAAGGGTAATAATTTAATAGTACTTTCTAATTACTCGTGAGTAAGAAAATATGCTAAGATAACAATAATTTCTGAGTATATACACTGCGAAAAACCGGTATTCAGAACGGAGTACAAAATACTCACTTTTGAATACGTCACATACTCAAAATAGCTCCGATGCAAACATACTCAAATTTGAGAAAAGCTCATTCTCATCTTTGGCATCGACTATGTACTCAAAATTGTAAACATCGCATACTCATTTTTGAACCTGTTACTGGATCAAATTTGAGAATATAACAGCTAGATGAGTGTGTAATGCACTTATTTATGAGTATTTATGGGTCAAATATGAGTTTGTATGTTATTTATTTTCGATACTGTTGTATCCAATACGAATTTTTAACATAAAAATATACATCAAATCAAATTTAAAGGGATCTAAATATGCGATACTTAAGTTGGTAAATTTCATTTTTTTCCATCTTATATATTATTTAATTTACATTTTATGAAGTTTTTACCACTTAACTTCGAAAATCTAAATTCCTTTTGCATTTATTGTGTTATAAAAAAGGTACTTTAGTATCATCGCAAAAATTCCAACGTTCAAGATAATTCGCCATGTCTCGTACGCGTTGAATTAGCAACCATGTACTTAATTTTATATGCTGTCGCCAATACAACAAAAAATTTTACTTTAAGAAAAAATACAACTATTATTTGATCAAAAACTTTGTCTTCGAACTTATACATCAGATTTAAATCTTTGAAAATAACAAAAATAGATTCGATGAAATAGTTAAACAAATTTGTAAGCATTTGAACTAGTACCAGAAGCAATTTGGTTTATTACAAGTTATATTTATGTTTCTAAAAGAATTATATTGTTTCTTTTTAAAATCCTATACAAGCAGAAAATTAACTTTTATTTAAATTCAGTCTTTCAATAATAAGTTATTAGAAATATCTTGGAAACGTTAGGATGAATAACAGACTTTATATAGTAAAATTTCAAAACAAAGTAAGAAAGAAATAGTTCTTTACATATTATGTAATGAAGAAAAAGCCTTTTGACTAAAATATCACTCATTAGGCCCAGGTGTGTAAGTACTTTTTTATGAATTGTTTTGTTTAAATAGAAACACATTCATCTAGATGGAAATATAGAAAAATCCATTGCAATATATATTACAAATTAAGCTAGTTTTTTATTCATATCAACTGATTTTATACTCTCCTATCACCAAAGAAAACAAATATTATAGTTTTTAAGTTAATGTTTTTATAATCAAAAAAATTAAAATACTTAAAAATTTCAGTCCTAAGAAGAATGTAAAAACAACTAAAACAGTAGAACCATAATCCAATATACAGCATTTTATTTTCAATGCCTCTTTTTTTTTTTCAATGATTCACACTGTAAACAAGAAAAATAAAACAAACCAAAATCATATTTTTGAAATATTTATTCTGGAAATTGGACATATACATATACATTCAAAAAATAAACAAAAATATAAGTGAGATTTTTGAAACAACATACCTTCATCCATAAGTTATTTTTTATAAACACTATACAATCGATACTATAGTCAACTCCATTGTTTTAATGTAATATATATTGAATTATTTGCTTACTAATAGAAATGAAATTAATGCAAATTAAGAATAAAGCATTCATCATCTAAAAACACGATAACAGGTTTAAAAAGTATGATTTTCTAAATATTACACATGAAGGCATGTATTTTTTTGAAGTTCACATGTATAAAAACTACTGTTCAAAAATACCACACATTGGAACAATATATATATCAGTACATTACACATCGAATATCTTTTAGGCATGGTTTTGAAATTGCTGCAAATAAGATTTTGGTATCCAATAGTTTTCAATCTAAGATGATGGTCTTGCAATAAGAACTCAACATGAAAATAGTTTAAAAGAATGGCTTATTCCTGACAAAAGAGGAATTACATTATGAAGCAAAAATGTAAGTACTTTTTTGTAGAAAACCAATTAGAAAAATATGGGTGCCAGGATTTAAAAAAAACAGAACACAAGGTATTTAGAAATGCCAGGAAAAACTATGGAAATTGGAATGTGGGGAAAATGGAAAAATAATATAACTGCATTTAAAATAATAGTTCTATTCTGTAATACAAAGTTAGTGTAAAAATGTAGTACAAGGGTCCCCCACCCTTTTACCACAATGACATTAATTTTCTCGTTAATCATTTTGTTCTAAGAAAGTAAGTGCTGTTTTTTTTTTTCATCTTAAATACGTTTGATTAATTTTTGTATTGTTTACATATATTTTCATTACGATCCACCTTGTCCCGCTATATTCACTTGCCGCCATCTCATTCTGGCTTGGCGCGGGTTCAGTCCTAGGAGAGCCCACACCCTTGGCAACAAACCAAAAAAGCGCCAAGCCAGAGTGAGATGGCGGCAAGTGAATATAGCGGGACAAGGTGGATCGTAATGAAAATATATGTTAATAATACAAAAATTAATCAAACGTATTTAAGATGAAAAAAAAAAAAAACAGCACTTACTTTCTTACTGCTGATCTTTTCCGAGTGGAGGCTACAGCATGACAGCGGATTTTAACAAAAAGCCTTGAAGGCCTCATTGTTAAGAGAATCATGGGAGTGCGGCCATAAATATTCTGCGAGGTAATGGTCGAACATACCCATTCAAAATCTCCATCCAAAACAGCACTCTTTCGTTCGTATAATCCCATTCGCTCATTACATTTAGAACATTCATAATTCAAAGCAATCAATCCTTCCTTCATACACCATTCAATCAATTTTTTCTAACATTTCGCATTCAACAAAGTACAAAATTCAAAGGTATATCCACTCACATACGTGTCATACTTCCAGCCCGGGGCCCAACAACAAAATGACACAATTCGATATGTCCGCTGACCAAATACAAAAATTCCAGAAATAGTTAGGTTTACCATACATAATGTATCAAAAAAAAAGTAGAGTTACCAAGATAGTGCAATTATCACCAACCAAAATAATTTGCTCCAAGGGTGTGGGCTCTCCTAGGACTGAACCCATTCTTATATTAAGATTTACTTTTTAGTACGATTAACTATAAAAGCATTTTTTTTTAAACTATGGTGTTTCATGTATGTCAGACTGAACAGATTTCAGTACTTTATCAAAACAATCGCCAACTCTATTAATAATTCACTGAATTGACAACTCCCCCCAATTGGTACTTACGTCTTATTGGCGACATTATATGAAATGAAGCACCTAGTTGCCAATTTTCAGTATGTGTGTGTCATCGGGGTTGCCAACTTGGTGAGTTATTAATAGAGTTGGCAATTGATGCGATATTTCATAAGTACCCCCCAATTTCCTGTGTTGTACATGCTGAATTGGCAACCAGGTGCTTCGTTTCATACAACTTTGCCAATAGGTTGCAAAACAGAGCCCCTGGCCTGTTTAAAAATGTGAAACTAATATGCACTCATCATTATACTAACTATCATCCAATTGTAAATATAAGAACTTAAAATATTAAATTCCGTGAAATAAAAGGTTTTAAAAAAATTCACAAATGGCCCTAGGTACAATATCATTGTACGTAGGGCCTTTCCCTGAAAGTTTGTTTTCTATTGATTACAGAGTGAAACCTAACATACACACATGAATTTAATAAAAGAAACAATATCAGCTCTAATACATTGATTTATCATGTAACCATTTAAATTGCAATGTGCCAAATTATTAATGAATTGCACGTATTTTGATCCAACATTTAATTTTAAAAACTGGTTCCAAAAGTGAGCTGCATACATTGTCGTTCTGAAGCATCAACAGATTATGGTTTAGACAGTTTGAACAGAATATTTCTGTTGCCAGTTTTATAAGTTTCTTCTTTATTATAAAGAAACTTATTTGAACGTGCAATATTCTTCTTCAGAAACTTAACACTCTTGTGTTCTTTTTAACATCTATTACTTCTGCCATATAAAAATGTTTAGTTTTTTTGCCTTGTATTTTTGTTAAACAAAAGTCCCCCTTTTCAATACTATCAGTTACTGTAGAATTTGCATCATCAGTGGAACATGAGAATCTTCAATATCTGATAATTCTTATATTATCTGCATTAGGTTTTGACCATTTTATTCAGTCAGGATTTCTAGGTATCTAAAAAAAAAATAGGAATTTATAATTGCTCATTAAGAGAAAAATTTAATTGAAATATCATAAAAATCTGATTTAGAATTTTATTATTTTTATAACTATAAAAAATTGGGGTTTTTTTTGTTAATTAAATGCATTCTTATGTTTGTATAAATAAAATAATCCTGAAAAATAACAATAATGGTAGCTAAGATATTTTTTTTATAAATCAAGCATGTTGAAAGTTTCAGAACAAAATATACACTCCTCTCATTTTAATAACATCCAATAATAATAAAAAACTTGACTAAATCAAAATGGTTCAGATAA
Source organism: Trichonephila clavipes (assembly GCA_019973935.1). Taxonomy (NCBI): domain Eukaryota; kingdom Metazoa; phylum Arthropoda; class Arachnida; order Araneae; family Nephilidae; genus Trichonephila; species Trichonephila clavipes. The sequence goes on along the minus strand of BMAU01000672.1, from coordinate 230,445 downwards.
TTAAGACCATTTTCCTCTTTTTATCATGAAAACTTTTTCAATAAAATAATAACAAAGAATATTAATTGCAATTGTACCTAGGTACAAGGCAACTATGTGGCCCCAGGTACAAGACTAGGTAATTTTATACAAAATGTCTTCTGCAGAAAATCCACATGGAGAGAGGATTTATTTAAAATCTTATTTAGTACTTAATGAAACATCGCACTCACTCACGACTAGATTAAAGGAGTGTATAAACAATGTGCTGAATGCCCTTATAAAAAGAATAGAAAAACTAAATTTAAGAGTGAAAAATGTAATAAACATAATGTATTTCCTACTTTTCTTTCTTTTTTATACAAATTTTATGGTATAATCAGAACCTAAACATCCTTGGGGGTGTGAGATACCCTGCGCAAGAACTTTAGGCCATTTTTTTCGCATGAGTGATGCAGGGTTATAAGATAAATCAGTACTTACATACATGGTAATAATTGTTGGCAATACCAATTTCGCATGTGTCATATGCGCTGAATTGCCAATCATATGCTTCATTTCATATAATGTCGCCAAAAGGTTGTGATAATATGTAAGTACTGATAAATCCAATTTAAACAATGTCGAGATCAATTATTAATAAAACAAAATAGTCGTTAAATATTATTAATCAAGAACATTTAATATTTATATGTAATGTCTAAAAATAAAAAAGCATTCTTGAAATATAGATTACATTCAATTTTACTAACTAATTTTGCTCATTCTGTAATTTCTGTTCAGTAAATTTTGATTCTTTCAATATTTGAAAATGAGAGTGAAAGGAATCATAAAGTATATTGAAATTGTTGAAGCTCTTTAAATAATTTTTATGAGAACTTTTAACGCATTTTCCATAAATTTACTAATAAGCTAAAAAGGTTCTTAAAAACTTACAAGAAATTAAACTCATAAAATATAGTTTAAAAAAATAAAAAACACTTTTATAGTTAATCGAACTAAAAAGGAAAAAATAATAAGAATAAAATGATTAGCGAGACAATGTCGTGATAAAAATGTGGGGTGCTCAATATCAATTGTTATAATTTCTTACTAGTTCTATTCGAAATGCTGAGTTAGTGTTAAAATGTAGAACAAAGCACCCCACGCTTTTACCACAATGAAATTAATATATATTTTCTCGTTAATCATTTTATTCTTACATTATGATTTATTTTTTACTTTTTAGTTTGATTAACTATAAAAAAGCGTGTTTTTGGTTTTTTAAAACTATAATTTATTTTTCATTTTTTAGTTCGATCTACAATAAAAGCATGCTTTTTAGTTTTTAAACTATCATTTATTTATTTTCATTTTCAAAGAAAGTGGGCAATTGTTTATATTATAATAAGAAATTACTGACATGAGTGTTTTCGCTTTAGAGTTGTAACAATCTTTCAGTCACCAAATCTGGAAATGGGAAATTGTTAATCGTCATGATCCTTATCAGGACAATGGAACAAAATTATTCAATTGTCATCAGTCCTTGAAAAGTGAGCAAAATTTCGAATTAATCAGACCTTTTAGAGTGGGTAAAAATATAGTTCAAAGATTCCATTACATACAGGTGAAGCTTATAAAAGAGTCTAAAAAAATTACTAATTGAAAACGAAAATTTATTTTGTAAACTTGCCTTTTTCAAACCATGCAAGGCATTTTCGAGTTCAATATGAAAGTAAAGTTAAAATTATTAAGATGATCAACCATTCTCCTTTTATAGATCCTGTCCTACCTCGAAAAGTGTCCTCCTTTTTTCAATATTTTAAAACAGATCTGTTAATCTCTGTATTCAGAGATGAACCAAACATGTTTCCAATATGTCGAGGAATAGTCTGAAACAAATATCACAGGAAATAACAGTTTTCAATGGTGTTTTTGGACTTTATCACAAGTAAATTGGGCAGATATAGAAAACTGTGTTGATTTTATCAAAAGAAATGCCTGATATTAAAATCATTGACAATGGCCAGTTTGCAGACTGAATGTATATTTAAATTATAATAAAACTGAAACAATTGGAAAATCAACATGCTGAAATTGATAAGATGGATTGAAATACTTAACCATTTCAAAAATAAGAACATCACATAAGAAAATTTAGTTATTCTTTTTTAATTTAAATTGTGCTGCCCTGGAACTAATGCACCAGTTGAGTCTTTTCAGTTCGTAATTTATGGACACAAGCCAGAAATCAAGATTGAATGTTGATATTTTTTAGTTGCAGTACTTATAGTAAAGATGAAAGGTAATTTTTGCTCCGAAATTTCCGATAAATTATAAAATATATTGAGAAACGAAACAATGCATTTTTTGTTTGAATTAATAAAATGTTTTTCACACATTTACGTTGAAACTTTTTCTTAAAAGTTTTCGTTCTCCTTTTCATTTTCAAAATCTGGTCACCTTAAAATTATTCCAAAGTAACACAATTATTTGCCTGAATAATTTAAACAAAATGACTTATTATGAATCAAGTAAATTATATTACATTTATAACAGTAATCCGCCAAAATAAGGTGAATATTTATCCCATTAAATTTTTCGTTCAAAGGCAGTTACTTAAGAAATACAAATGAGTACATTTAACTCGAAAATCAAAACAATCTTGTACTCATGTGTTCTTCCGCGGGTAGCGTGGTAGATACAAAAAATAGTTCGGAAGATTTATGAGAATTAAATTTGTTGTTAAGCCCCAATTATCAAAATATGTAGCCGATATATTAAAAAAGTTTCTGCAATCCTGAATATCTTTTTTAATTTTTCCGAAAGCATTAATTAGCATTTTTGGGGATTTTGAGTACATATAAGGAATCAAATTCAATCAAGGCATGCGGTCAAATCTGATGCAAACATTCTCATTTCAAAATGAGTATGTTTACGTACTCATTTTTGAGTAAGTCTTTTTTCTCCGTGTATATATATATAAAAGAAGATTATATTTTCTACCTATAAGACAATAAATCTAATATATTCAGGGCCCCGGATAAGCTGGCCCTAATCAGGTGTTATGGTAATAAATTTCAATCAGCCAGTGCGAAGGGGACCAACAGATCTTCTGCATCCAGAGCTCAAAATTAGCTTAAATCGGCAGTGCTAATATTAATAAATATATACGAGGGCTGTTCAATAAGTAATAAGACTAAAATTATTAAAAAAAAACCCTCGAATACCTTTAATTGTCATTATTTACATGGTTTTTTTTTCAAAATAATTTCCGTGGCACTTAATGCATTTATCCCAAAGTTCTGTCCACTTCTTAAAAACATGTAAAAGTCCAGTTTGTGAGAGCCGTTTCAAAACCGCCTCCGCAGCCTTTACGCATGCTTTGTTGCTTGCAAAACGTTTGCCTCGTAATAGTTTCTTAAATTGAGGAAATAGCCAGAAATCACATGGAGTGAGATCAGGACTGTATGGAGGATGTGATAAAATCTCTACGTTGTTCTGCAGCGAAACATCCAGTACGCAACGAGCAACATGTTGTTGGGCATTGTCATGGTGTAATAGGAAGCCGTTTCGAAGCAATGAACGTTTCCTTTTAACCTGCTGTACCATTGTTCGCAGGACATTTGTGTAGTGCGAGTCGTTTACGGTAGTACTGGGTTCGATAGCGTGTCGATACACAATTCCTTCACTTCATAATAAAAAAAATATGGTCATAACTTTACCAGCTGATTTCACAGTTTTTGCTTTCTTGAGAGTTGGTGAAGATGGATGTTTCCATTCACTGCTTTGTTGTTTTATGGTTGGATCACAGTAATACAATCAAGCTTTGTCTGCTGTGATAAAGCGTTTTAAGATATTGTTGCATTCTTGTTCCAGTCTTTAATCATATCGTATCATATCAAAGGTCTCCGATGCTGATTTTTGCTTTCATTTCGACAACTCAGCGTGTCTCGTAGGCGCCCACATACGCGCTTCAGTTCGATCACATGATACTCAAGAATACGAGTCTGTACTTGCCATTCATCGGTAGCTTTTGTTAATACAGGCAGCAAACTTTTCTTATGCCACATAAATTAATATTCCGATGAGTGATTTTGCGGCAGTAAAATTAGTCTTATTACCTATTGAACAATCTACGTACCAATATATATATAAGAATAAATCTTAAAATAAATAATAAAATTGTGTTTATATAAGCAGATAAAATTACATAAAATATCAACAGCCTACACATATAGGAATTTTGGGTACTAATCCATTTTTAGTGCTGACTTGTCAATAATATTCAACTGTTCAACTTTGATGCACCAACATGAAGCAATATTTTAATGATCTCAAAGTTAGCAGATAAAAAGTAAAGTACTTTTGATGCTTTAATACTTCTTACATCAAACATTTACTTAATAAGATGCACATTATTTATAAATTAATAAATGCAATTGAGAATTTAAAACTTTTAGAAGAGGATTTGCCATTTAAAATAGGAAAGAACGATTCATTGTCCTTTTGAAAACTTTCTGTACTGCGAAATTACCATTTTTTTTATTTTCAATTCTTTCAATGCTTATATAAGTATTCCAGTTCATTCCTTAACTGAATATTTATGAATTTAAGTTTCTTGGTTAAAGTTTGAAAACTCCAACCAAAAGAAAGGAGCTTCAGTAAATAATAGGAATATTTGCTAAAGAAAACATACTAAAAAATAAAATCTACATAAATATTCTAAGCTTAACAGATAAAAATGGTTAAATTTAGGAAGGAGAAAACAAATTTTATTTAATTGCTTAAGATGGTAACACAAATTTCTGTACCCAAATTTTGGCGAGTTATTTCATCTCTTTCAATTTCTGTTTTGGGGATAAGCTTGGGAACTATAGCTTGACCACCAGTTACAGTTGAAAAGATTCCTTGCAACATGCGCTGTATTCTCTAAAAGACAATCAGAGAACTTTAAAATTATTTTAAAGTTTTTACTCAGTTTGTAAAAGATAATAAACATTTAGTCTTTTTTTTACAATATTCTATAGAAAAATATTCAATTTATTAAATTAAAGAAATAAAATTTGACAGTAAAGAAAATAAAACTTGATTCTTTGTTATCATCTATAGCTATGTAAATGAACTTGTAGCTGACATTGTTGAGTCCTGAAGCAACTTCAGACCCGCCGTTTACAGTGGCTGGCAATTATTAAATCTGAATTCTCTCATTGGCATGGCTTGGAAATTTGGAAAGTGAGGTGTAGGAGTAAGGTATTGTCCTCGTCACTTACCCTTAGAATTTGCCGTCCCGGGCAGAGTCCGGTTTGTCCGGCCCCAGAGCTGCTCCTGCACCACATATTAAACATACTAGTTGCTGATTTTATCACAACATGCTTGTGGTAAAGCAAATACTGAATGCATTAAAGGACATTCTATATATATATATATATATATATACATATATATATATATATATATATATATATATATATATATATATATATATATATATATATATATATATATATATATATATATATATATATAAATGGAAATATACGTTTTATAAAATCAAGAGAGAAAAGTTCAAGCCTATTCGTTTTTGCTAACTGGAGAGTTACCCAGGTACCATAGTTCCCGGTTTTTGCATTCAGAAGTCAGATTATTTTAAATCGAACAAAGTCATTTATTTCTCATCTAGTATAATAGAAATTAAAAAAATAATAAAAATCTCAACATAACACTGTTCACAAATTACTTGACAATAACTTGGGGCAATGGAAATAAAATATTTCATCAGATTAGAATTTATTCATGGATTATAAACTAGAAAGCAATACTATCAATGCATAGTTGGGTTTTTGAAATCTTAGAATTGCAAGCAGTTCTTTCACACTTTCTTAAGCACTTTCACAGCCAGACAAATGTAATTGTTACAATTCAAAAATTATTATTATGATTAATGTGATAAACAACCCCTGTAATGGGAAAGGCATAGAAATATTTTAATATAAAAAGTAATTCGAGTAGTTTAAGAAATATTCAATCCAAGTGGGAGGGGAGTACTAATGTAAATTAAGCACAAGATGAAAAAAAAATGCATTTTTTTCAGTCAGCCTAATGTACAGGCAATAAATTACCAAATGTTATCAGCCCCTAGCAATTCCCATTCTTCACAGTAAAGTTTCAAGCAGCAATGGAGTAAAATTAGTAATAATTAACAATAAGCTTTTATTTGTGCATTACTACCAGAAGTGCAAGCATGGAAAAATTTGTACCTGGCTGGCCAAATAGGCAATGAACAATTTTAATTTATGGGGAAAAATTAGTCAATTTCAAAGTGAAGAAAAACTACAAAATATAGCACTGTTTCCTACACTTCTCACTTAACTGTAACTGAGTGCGCCAGACTTTCCACTCCTCACTTAACTGTAACTGAGTGCGGGAGATTTTCCCGCTTTCCTACCCCAACGGAAACTTTTTTGGAACCGGTACGGGGACATTCTGTAAACTAAAACGCAACGGACGGACGCAACTACCAATCGGAGAGCCCCATTGCCCGGTACGGACACTGGAAGCCTCCGATCCCGTACACGACGACGGTACCCCCACCGGGACCGAAGTCACCACATTAACGCAACAACAAATCAGAAAGCTCCCTCTCGCAACACGGGAGGGAGTAATCACTCTCATCTCACACTCAACACAGACACGAAAAGCTGCCTCCCCATTGGACTGGCAATCAGCCATCCTGAGGTCCCTATTGGCCGAAGGAAATTATCTTTAATGTTAACTTCAAAAATTCAGCATTTGTAAATATTATTTACTCTGATTCTTAAATTTAATTTTTTCTGTACTTTAAATTATTCTCATATCCAAAATTTTTTAACTTCTTAATTTAATTTAATTAAATCTCTAAAATAAAAAGGGCAATGTTTTCAAAGTATCATGTATCAATATTCTTTCCAGACAAGAGATCAAAGCCCCAAAAGGGCTAAGTGCTCTAGATACATAACCCAGCTAGACGGACGCAAGGTCTTGTTCGCATCAATCCGCAGCACCTTCAAGGGTGTAATTTTCATTTAACCGCATTATTACCTTTTAGTGTAAACTTTAACTGTAAATATTTATTTTCTTGTAATATAAATTTAAGTACTATCTCCATCTCTGGCTATTTATTCGAACTCAACCAACGGCACCAAGCACGATGAATTATTTTTTTACTATTTACCTTATAAGAAACTACACAAACTATTTTTTATTTTATCTTGAATATAATTAACAGCAGCGCACCCAAGGAAGGGGTTCCCGGGTCCGGCCCCCCCATTAACCCTTGATTTTTTTCCGATTAATTATAATCGTATGTAAAATTTAACTTAGCACTTGTTACTAATAAGTAATTTTATTAATTAATGGTAATTATTTATTCAATAATTAATTTTTTACTGGTTTTTTTTTGTTCCCAAAAATCGAAAGAAAAAAAAATCAAAAGTACAGTCGAACCTCTATATTGAACTTTTTCCTGGAACCTTGAACATTTCACAATTTTCTTCGTAAAATAAGCTCTCTATAGCGAAGTGCATTTTCCGTATAATGAACTTTTTCTTTTGTGATTAAATTTTTTTTCTTCCTATTTTTAAAGTATTTCTGCACATTCCAAGTTATTTTCTCTTTAGCTCATTTTATGGTGGTCATAAATCTTGAACTTGTTTTATTAGATCCTAACTCGCCGAGAGCAATAGAGTTTCGGACGTTTCATCCAAGAAGTGCAACATTTAACCCCTGTAGCCCAGTTCACTAGAAACATCCTCGATAACCTCTTTCACCCTCAGTGGAGTTGTCCCGTCTCCCCGTGTTCTAATTATAAAATAATGTATGTTTAATATTACTTGTATGCTTTAAGTTATAAAATGTCCTTAAAAATTCATTAATTTGAGTATAAAAACTATTTCTTAATATTGAAAATTCAGTGAATTCTTCGGCATTCTTTTTTCTTGTTTTCCTTGCAGTTTTTCTTTCTTTCTTTTTTTTTTTGATGGATAAGACATATAAAATAAACATATATTAATTTTCAAAAAGTTGTGAATAATTACTTTTTTAATATATAGTTTATGAAGTTAAAATTTGTTTTATGGAATTTGTAAAACATATTAAAAGATAAACCTCTATATAACGAATTTTCCATATAACGAACTTTTTTCCGAGGTTTAGTGACTTCGTTATATAGAGGTCCGACTGTATATGTTGGGTGGCATTTTGGAGCATGATACGAGAACAGTGGACTTTCGACCTTGGATTCTTCCCTTGATAAATTCCTGTGTGCGCTGCTGATAATTAATATAAATAAAGTTTATAAAATTGATTGATTTAGCAGAATAATACTTGCTGGAAGAACAATACTTATAGCTATCTTTAAATAACAGTGTTTGCGTACATCTTGCATCTCAAAGAGAGATAATATATAAAACTCAAAACACTAATGGATTGGGTTCCAAATATGTAATATTCTAAAAATCTAATACATTAAAATTAATACACAATACTAATCTACAAGTTTCAATATCAACAATCACAGTTTGAAGAGAATACAAAGCTTGGTTCAAAATATCTGTATTAAGTTATATATACATAACTGAGAGTTGGATAATATGTGCAATCTTAAATGTTAATCTTCCATTCATATATTTAGAAGTACAGAATTTTTTTTTTAAAGAAATGTATAATGGAGATCATTAGAGTGAAAAGGAAACGCATATCTATTATAATCTACAAAACTATCTTGTGATTTATTGATGGCATTATTTTTAATGCAGGAAAGGTCCAGGATAGTCAAGTTTCAAAAAAATTATAGTTTAAAGAAAACTAAAAACACTCTTTTATAGTTAATTGAACTAAGAAGTAAAAAATCATTCTTAAGGGGACTTGGAACCCCCCAAAATCACAAACCTATCGTTTTTTTTATTTTCATTTAATCTTATTCTTTGCATTATTATCTTTCGATTGATATATCATTTGTGCATGTCGGAAAGTTAGAAGTTGAATAAAACTTCATTTGAAAAAAAATTAGGCAATTCAGCCACGCCCCCTTTTTAGAAAAAAAAGCGTTTTGATAAAAAAATCTAATTTATAAAGATAAATAATAACATTAAAAAAAGAATGTGCAAATATATAAAGCAGAATATTTCAGAAGCAATACATTCAATCATTTTTTTTCTTTGTGAAATGTGTGCATGTAAAATCTTTAAATTAAGGCATTTTATAATAATAATTTTATAAAATTTCAGTTCTTATTCCTGATATATTTTTCATACAAATGTAATACTTTAATATTATAAGAAGAAAAACAGCTAAAATTTCTGTCGTGACAGAAAAAACGTTTTTCTTGAATTTTCTTGGGCAATTAGTACTCTCTAAAAGTTGATCATTTATAAAAATGTGTGGGTTGAAAAAATATGAAAATGCAATTATTTTAAAGAAAACGTATAAGTAATATCTTAAAGTGGTATTTTAAGTTTAATTAAGCTTATAATAATTATTTTTTCAGAATTATAAACTTTAAAGTGGTTTTTCTCTCAGTTTGTGTTTTTCGAAACCTTAGTGCATTCAAAATGCTACTCCTTCTACAATTATTTACCAATCACTTCCATTTTTTTCCTACGTGTTAAAAATAAAGCATGTAATAAAATTAGGGATCCATTTTGCTATAAACTGAATACTTTTTTTAAAAAAAATAAAATGTAAGACATGTTGGCTTTTTCGTTGATTTTTAGCCTGTATATCAAGATTTTATTTTTTTTTCTCAAAAACGAATGAAGTTATTCTAAAATCGATCCTTAAATTTGTTTAGAACATCCATAAGAATATTATAAAAAAAATTCAGGTCATAAAATTAATTTTTACAAGAGGAGTAGGGTTTTAAAATTTTCCCAATTTTCTTCAAAAAATTTAAATTTTTAAAATTTTGTGAATAATATATGAAAATTTTTCTCTGGTATCATTTTCTTCAATAGAAACATTGTATAAAATGCTAAAATATAATTTTTAAATACGTAAATAAAGAAATTTGCTCAAAGGGTACCAAGTCCTCTTAATATAAGAATAAATGATTGACGAGAAAATGAATGCCATTGTGGTAAAAGCGTGAAGTGTTCGATATCAATTGTTGTAATCTACTAGTTCTATTCCGAAGTGCAGAGTTAGGGTAAAATGGTAGTAGTACAAAGCTTCCCACGTGCTTTTACCACAATGCATTACTTTTTTGTTAATCATTTCATTCTTTTATTAAGAATTACACTTTTTACTTTTTCGTTCGATTAACTGTGAAAGCGGAGTTTTTTAGCTTTTTTTACCTCCAAGCTTCTACACGGAATTCGGGGACACCCTGTACGCGTACAATCCATATTAAACTAATCTCAACACTATAAAAAAAAAACTAAATCCCACTAACAAAAAAATTTTCATGTTTAAATCCCATACCTCCATCATTTCAATATCATTTGATTGCCTGTATATTTTCTGATTTAAAAAAAAACTTGTTTAAAATGAGAATGTAATAAATAATATAACATTTAGTACCTTTTTTTAAAATTATGAATATTAAAAAAGTTTAAAGCATAATTATAGAGAATATATCTGAAATAAATTTGCATTACCATGATTTTTAAAAAACTATGACAGAAAACTGATAAAATTGAAAAATAGTATAATTATTATAATTAGTTTCAAGACCTTTTAGGATGTATTTGAAAGTGTGTTTTTTCCGTAATTTGTAAAACAATTTTGAAATTAAATGAAATTATCTTTCTACGTACTAATGTTTGATCCGATGTCTCCTCCTCAGTCTCATGGCGTTCTTTTTCATCAACTTCACGCTTCTAAAAGGAAGGAAATAATCAACACAGCAAATTACCACAAATAAAAGATAATAGGAATTTTAAAATGTGAGTCTTGTTTATTAATTATTGTTATTTTTGAATTAAATGAAACTTTCATTCTACGTTCTAATAATGGATTTGATGTCGCTTTCCCAACTTTTTCCCTTTTTTCTTCGTCTACTTCAGACATCTACAGGTGGGAGGGGGGGATAATCAACACAAAAAATATCAGAAATACATGGTAAGAGGAATTAAACAAGTAATATAAAAAAAAAATTAAGTCAATTTTCCTACTTAGGTCAATAAAGAAATATTTTATTTTATTTATTTTTTATTAAATAGTTCCAATTAATATAAATATGTATATACATGTAACAGAATCACAATATTAAGTGACAAAATAAAAAGCGATTTTCCATGGAATTTCCATTTTCCTTTCTATATATGGTGTTAAACTTTTTTGTGTTACTATTTATTCGTTCATTAAATTTAATTATTCTAATTAAATAGTGTAGTAAAAAAAAAGAAATCACATTCTCAGAAATTAGGCGATTTCAGGTGGGATTCGAACATACGACCTTTGGATTAGAAGCCCAAAGCGCGATATCCATTGCGCTACAGGGACACAATAAACAATTTTCCTTTCTAAATATGCTGTTGGACTATTATTTTTGATTGTTACTATTTATTCTTTTTTTAAATTTATTAATGAATTAATATTTCAAAAAACTGTGTTAACATCAAGTGTCATCCACTACAAATTTAAGAAAATGTTTTTGAACTTGAATGGATGAATAGAAAATATTTTATTAACGATTGAATATTTGAACAAGATATATATATATATATATATATATATATATATATATATATATAATATATATATAAATATATATATAGCGATAGTGTGAACTAATATTAGGAATTGAAAAATGGGTCTTGTCAAGTAATATTTTATTGTTGATTATGTATAACACATCATAAAAAGCATACCTGCCAACTTTTGAAAATGACAGAATGAAAAAAAATGAGATTTACATTTCAACCAAATTCTTAAAATAAAGGACAAATATCATTTTAAATTTTATAAAATAAAGCATGATATACAAGTATTTTTAAAATAATACAGGCAGATATTTTGAAGAAATTATGATATTTCACAATGAAAATAATTGAATGAGAATAGAACTCATAAAATTTTTCTTTTAGTGACAAGATTTATAAAAAAAATCATACATATAAGGTAAATTTAAAGTTATATGTACAATAACGTACAAGAAGGAAATGACTTTAGAGTAAAGATGCATTTATAAAAAAATATGGTAAAATTTTTACTCAATTTTTAGATTAAAAAAAATTACACACAATTAAGTTAGAAGACGACATCAGGAGAAATAACCATTGAGATAAAGAAAGCTTTAGAACACTTTTTAGACTTTTTTTTAAGTTGTGAAAGCTTTATATATATATCAGTGTTTCTCAAAATGTGGGGCGCGACCCCCTTGGGGGCGTGATAACTCTACAAGGGGGGCGCGAGCCCATTGAAAAGTCGAGAACAAAAGGTTATTTAAAAAATTATTAATTTATTGAAAGTAAACAAACAAAATACTTTCTGATATAATAAAAGATAGAATACACATTTAAACTGATATAATTCTCTTATAAATGTATCTTTTATTATTATTCTAACAATACTAAGTTAAAAACAAGTTTGATAATTATCAGTGAACTCATGGGCTTGTAAGAACACTTATCTTGATAATTTGTACGGTTTATAATTAATTCCTTAACTGCCCAATGCCCTCGTTTACCACATAGACGAGCGTATTTTGATGGGTTTTTTTTGCGGGGAGGAGAAAAGAAATAAATAAGCAAAAGTCCTCTGAAATAAGTAAATCTTTCGCAAATACTGTCAAGGTCCTTTTATTGTATTAAAGTCCTCGGAATAATTTTATGGGTCGCACTGCACAGAAAAGATCATTCTTCGGAAAGACGTATATATACGTCCATACAATTAATACTTTGGCTGAGCGAGGCGTTTATATACGTCGGTGGCACAAAAGAGGTTAAAGTCGTATATATTTTAGCTTTAGTGTCAAAGTATAGTATTATTGAATTCAATACATTATGATTGTATGGAGGGGGGTGCAATGAAAATGATGATTGAATAGTGGGTCGCGTATATTGAAAGTTTGAGAAGCACTGATATATATATATATATATATATATATATATATATATATATATGTAATAATTCCCTCTAGCATTTTTTTTTATTAACTCTTTTAATAATATTGAAATAATCTTTTAATTATTTGGTTCTACACTGACACCCTGATTTTAATCTTAATCGAGTACTCTTATTGCATCAGACATCCCAATCCCGTCCATTCTATCCAATCAGAGCTGCTATTACGTCATAAGTACTTGTACTATAAAAGCCGATGTCTCTGGAAACCTTTCTCTCGCTCTTCGATCATTTTCTCTGTAGTCATGTAGCCGCTGCAGCGCGTTATGTGTGTGTCTTTGTCTGTGTTGTGTCGTCCATGTTTGCTTCTTGTATGTGTAATGCCCTCCCTACTGGATCTTCATGTGTTTCTGGATGTGAATAAAAGGGAATTTCGATTTCCATGAGTTCCTCTTCGATACTATCGTATTAGACCATGCTCCACGTAACATAGAAAATCACACCACCAGCCACGCCCAACCATTGGTTCTCCATTATTTAATCAACCACTCGCCACGTCTTAAAATATATTTACCATTCAACGGAATTGTTCCAGAGGCATTTCATATATATATATATATATATATATATATATATATATATATATATATATATAGTCCAATATATCACAATGACCACCTCAGAAACTTTTAAAGATAAAGAAGTAGTACCTTTTACTGATGCATATGTCATGACACTACGACATACAGTACAAAATGCATATTTTCCCTTTTTTTTGGCTTGGGATAATATACGTTTGAATTTTTTTTTATAACATTCTTTATACGTTGAAAGTATATAGTAGGTATTTCACCTTTGATAAACATCATGGTAACAATCAGAGACGTCTTAAGGTATCCCGACTACTTTCGACAAACTTTCTTTGAAAAAATGGAGATATGGGGATTTTTTTTGTGATTTTTAGATTTATTTAGTATATTTTAAGAAAAAAATCGTAGAATTCAAAACAGAAAAAAATTATTATTATTTAAAAGGGTAAAAACTGGTGAAAATATACAAAAAATTACATAACGAGGCCCGCTCTGTATAAAAAGTTTTTGAACAAATTATCAATTTTTCAATTTTAATGAGTTACTTTGTTATTCATGTGTGAAATGACCTTCAGGATAATAGATATTTCCATTTTTATACGAACTAGAGCACTCTATTTTAGTGACTATATGAAATTGCTTAAAAAAACAGTGAGATTATATTCACAGAAAGGACTGCAAATTTTGAAATAAAACAGTGATTGATAAATCTGAAGATCAAAACACTTCTACTGTTACACAAAACATTCACAAAAAATTTCAGCAAATTATTTTCAAAATATTTTGAGCAATCACTGTCCCCGTTTCGAGTTTTTTGAAAAAAAAAACACATTTCGAGTAAAACGCATTTTAAAGTTTAACATCTTGTGTAAAGTTATGGCATCTTAAAACACTTGTAGTTTTTGTTCTAGTGAATGGAAAATAAAAAGTTTGGTATTTTTAATAAGCTAATAAGGTGGTCTCTAAAACAAAATCATACAAATTTTTTGTCAATTTTAGAAAAAAATCATGATTTTAGGGTAGTCGGATACCTTAAGATTCTTTGAAGCCCTGGGCCCAGAGAAATCTTAAGTTTTTTAAGACCCTGGATCCATATGCAAAATTATAGGCCTTATCTGAGATCTTTAAAAGTAGACAGTATACAACAGGGGTTAGCAAACTTTTCCAGGGTACGTGCTACTTAAAATTTTTTTCAAGGTGTTGCGGTCGAACCGATGGCATAGGTGTGGAAAGGTCTACAACAGAGGGGTGAAACTCGCGGCCCGCAACGAACATTTTTGTGGCCCGGTCACTTCACCGTCACACAATAATATATAATAAATAGCAAAATTTCGGCCGAAATAGGAAAGTTAGTTGCAGAGAAGAGATATTAAGTGTCAGGATGAAAGAATTAAATTTTTCTTGTTCTTTTAGTTATATTTATTATAATGTACTATTCGAAATAAATTTACGTTTCTATGAATATTGATATTTCTTGAGGATAGCCTAAAGTTAAGAGGACAAGGTACGATTTACACAAAAAATTTTAATTTAAGGCTTTTCAAAATTTTTTTGTTGCCTCCTACATGTGTATACCTGTAAAACAGGTTTTGTACTCAAAATTTCATAAAAAGCTAGAACTTCGATTTTTTTAAGGAAAGAAACTTCGAATTTGTGAAGTGATTTTAAAACGCTACTCCTCCCCTACAAAAATTTACGTACACGCATGAAATTTGATTTAGAAGTATGTCAAACTATGTGCAACAAAAGTTGGTATGGGTATTGCGGTAACATGATTGGTATTTGTACAATACTTCTTTTTATGAATGCTTATTGAAAATCCCTTAAAAAATGTATAAATTCTGAGTGCAATTATTTAAAAAAAAATAGGTATTGCTTTGATTCAAAAATGCATACCAACTTTTGTTACATGTATTATTAGCAATAGGTAAAAAAAATTCAAAGCAGTTTAGGCACAATAGAAAAAAAAGCCTTAGCATTTTAAATGAAGACAATTTAGTTACTTTATCTTTCTCAGATAAGTAAGCTTCAGGTTTTGATTTGCCATATGAATGTGAATAAAAACGAACATAAAAACTATCATAAGTTTGCGTCTTTTAAGTTTAGAGCTTTCAAATTTTGGGAGATTATAGAAAAATATATAAAGAATAATTTAGGCTAAAAATATTATATTTGATTTTTTGACCGATTTTTGTCATTTGAATCGTACTGTGTCCCCTCTTAAACTTTTTTGTTTGGTCCAAGTTATCTTTGCCCCCCCCCCGGTGCACAATATTCTTTTATTATAATTTAATAATAAATACTGAATATGTATTTACATACATAACTACAATAAAAAATCTTACACTCTTAGGACAGCGTTTAAAGTAAAACGCAAGATACAGCCATAATAATAATATCCACACAAATATAATATTATCAAATGATACACAATTATTATCAAACAATTCAAAATACATTAAAAAATATAATATTTTAATCTAGAGTTAATTCTCGTAGTTATAGTGTGTAGAAGAGTTAGTCTGCCTACTGTCAGCCAATCTTGAATATTTTGGTAAATAATTACTTGCTGCTAATCATCAGACGCTCCCCAAATGTCTTAAAGGTCAACCGGTCGATCGCGATCGACTTAATGCCCACCCCTGGTATATAACATGCATTGCCAAATACTCCTTCAAATGGTAATTTGAAACAAATTAATGTGTACGACTCCCAGTCTCAAAAACCTAGGCACAAACCGGCTCGACCGAAGGCCGCATTTCGACTATATAAATTTAATGACTGCTCGTGGTATTAGGCTTAGACCTAGCCATGGACAACGGTCATGGCATGATAATACAGTCTTACCACTTTTGCCAGTTGATATGGAGTTTGAAATTCCTTGTTTTTCGGAGATTTTGTACAGGAATAATATTTGACCATAAAAATTATCCGGATTAGGATCTTAAGATAGATTCGAGAACGAAACGAGCCCCCCAACCGAGGGTGAAGCCCAGTTGACCCATGCCTTAAGATGTCCCCGGTAAAAATCGATTAAAACAAATTGCTGAGCAATTTGAAGAGTAGGAATTACAAACATTTGAAAAGAACAAACTGAGTCGAGTTTCAAAAAATTGCTACAGGAAAAGGGGGAAAAAATGCTTTCCTTAAGGTATCCGACTACTTGCGACAACTTTTTTTTGAAAAAAAAATATGGAGATCTTTTTGTGATTTTTATATTTATATAGTATATTTTAAGGAAAAAAAATCCTAAAATTGGTAAAAGAAAAAAAAAAAATTATTATTATTAAAATGGGAAAAACTAGTAAAAATGTACGAAAAATTACATAAACGGGGCCCGCTCTCTACAAAGATTTTATGAACAAATTCTCAATTTTTCAATTTTGATGTGTTACTTTGTTATTCCTGTTTGAAGTGATCTTCACGATAAGAAATATTTTAATTTTTACAAAAACTAGAGCACTTTATCTAAGTCATTATACGAAATTGCTTTAAAAAACATTGACTATATTCACATAAAGAGCTGCAAATTTTGAAATAAAACAGTTATTGATAAATCTGAAGATCAAAACACTTCTACTGTTATGCAGAACATAAGCAAAAAATTTCAGCTAATTATTTTCAAAACTTTTTGAGCAATCGCGGTCCCCGTTTGAGTTTTTCGAAAAAAACACGTTTCGCGTAAAACGCATTTCAAAGTTTGACATCTTGTGTAAAGTTATGGTATTTGCTTTTACTAAAACGCTTGTAGTTTTTGTTCTAGGGGAGTTAAAATAAAGTACTTGGTATTGAAGTTAATAAAATGGTCTATAAAATAAAATCATAAAAAATTTTGCCAATTTTTGAAAAAAATCATGGTTTTAGGGTAGTCGGATACCTTAAGAAAACCATGTGTATGAAATAGTTAGAAACTAGTAGCTAAAGAAGTACAACACGCAAAAAGGGTGAATTTCTTGAATTTTTAAAAAATCAACAGCAATTAATTCAATGGTTTTTGTCTACCTATTTTCCGGTTGTTGTGAATATAAAATGATAAATTAGAGTTACAGGGGAGAAAATAATCAATGGATGATTGAAATATTGTGAAATTATATAAATATGAATCATTTTAAGAAGTAAAAGCATAACAAAAAAACTTGAAAGGAGTATATTTTTACGAACAAAGTGTAAAAGGCAGGAATGTAAAACAAGGTATGACAAAATATTTAATTTTAACTTTTTCTTAATGAAATTTTAAGAAAGAAATTAAATTGCAGAATATTTTTATTAAATGAATTACTTTGATTCTGCTACTGAGAAACAACATGGGAAAAATTAAATAATGATGAATTACAGATTTTCTGAATTACTTATGCTTTTAAAACATACTGACAAAAATATAAAAAATATATATAAATGAAGAATTTTTCCATAATATTATGTAAATCAATTTCATGGATTCAAAGTAAATTTTAATACTACTTACCAATGATGAGTTGGATGCTGTCTTCCTAGATTTTTTACCTTTTCCCTTATTTGCTTCAGCCATCTAAAAAGGAGGATAAAAAATAACCAATGCACAGCAAAAAACCAGTAACACAAGATAATAGGCATAAATTTTTTTTCTTGTTTATTCAAATATTTAAAAACCTTTCAAACAGTACTTATTGGCAACGTATTATAGCAGCAATCGCCAACTCTATTAATAATTCGCCAAGTTGGCAACCCCTATTTCCTATATGTCGTACATGCTGAATTGGCAACCAGTATAATGTCGCCAGCTCAGGTGTTTATAAAAGTTGATGGATTACTGGAGTACCTGCTTCCCGCAGGGAAGCTCAATCTCCTTTCATAATAAACTGGATGGTTACATGAGTTTAGCTTTCATTTAGCCCATTGCTGCTTTATTGTAAAAATTAAGTGTGTTTTTATATTTATGAGTGCGCCCATCCGGTATAGAAGTTAGTGATGCTGATTGCCATATCATAGAGTCAGGGTTTGAATCCCGGAGGAGGCATGGATGTTCGTACACGTATAGTGTCTTTGCGGCTTGGGGGCTCTCTAAAAACCTTCGAGCTGCAAGTCCTCTCGTGAGGTTGGTGGAAAGAGAAGAGAGGTAAAAGGCCTCTGACCACCCCAGGGGTTCTCCCTCAAAATCGGGGTGGAACCGAGCAAAATTGTACTGTCACCTGTATGGTGCTTAAAGCTAAGGCTAACGACAGACGTACTACTAGCCCGTTGCCGCGAAGAATTTGGTGGGCCTTGATCTGATGTTATTGTTGATCCGGCGGCATAAGTAACCACAACAACAAATTTATGAGTATTCAAACTTAAAGAGATATGTTTTACAAAATTCTCTTTTTAGAACAGAAATCTATATTTTTATATTTAATACACTTAGAAAAAGGAAGTGTTCCCTTCCTTAAAACATTTTGAGGCCTTCTCCCGTTCATTATTAGACCTAACACAATTATTCTTTTTCGGAATTTTACATTCTATTTCATCATTTTACAATAATTCTAAAGAAGAACACCCGTAAGGCTATATATTATAGTTTGCTTAAAATTATTTATAACATAAACATTCATTAAAAAAATTGTTTTATATTTTTGTATATATTGTCTTACGTTGGGTTTTGCTCTTCTAAAACAATTCCGAATAATATTTAAAAAATTGCATGAATGAATAACGGGTATTTTAGCGTGTAGGTAATATCAGTTGCTCACATCAGAAGGAAATAATATTTAAAAAGTAAAAGTAACATTACTTCTCCCCCACCCCTTACATTTGTCACAGGTACAGGTTTAACACGAAACTGAGAGGGAACTGAAATATTTTTTTGTGTTGAAAGAAATTCGTGTTAAAGGATATTTCAAAAAATCCTAAACATTATTCAACAAAATTAAACTTATTACAGTACATTTGTTTCCATAAATATGCATCAGTGGCGCACACATGAGGGGAGGGGGGGGGCTTGGGTCCAAACCCCCCAAAAGCCCTTGATTTTTTTTTTCGATTCATTATAATCCTTTGTATATAGTATAGGGTGTTTTTTTTAGAGGTATAGAACTTTAAATTGCAATAAAACAACGATGTATTATTCGAGTGACATGAATTTTTTTTATTCGAAAGATAATCTTGTGGCATTACATTTTAAACATGATTTCTGGCATAGGACTGCCACGGCTGGCTCGGATGTAGTCCAATCTGGACGTCCAATTTTCGATGACTTTTTCCAATATTTGTGGCCGTATATCGGCAATAAAACGGCGAATGTTGTCTTCCAAATGGTCAAGCGTTTGTGGCTTATCCGCATAGACCAATGACTTTACATAGCCCCGCAGAAAATAGTCTAGCGATGTTAAATCACAAGATCTTGGAGGCCAATTCACAGGTCCAAAACGTGAAATTAGGCCGTCACCAAACGTGTCTTTCAATAAATCGATTGTGGCACGAGCTGTGTGACATGTTGCGCCGTCTTGTTCGAACCACAGCTCCTGGAAACATCATGATTGTTCAATTCAGGAATGAAAAAGTTAGTAATCATGGCTCTATACCGATCACCATTGACTGTAACGTTGTGGCCTTCATCGTTTTTGAAGAAGCATTCCACCAGCCCATAAAGCGCACCAAAAAGTCAGTTTTTCTGGATGTAACGGTGTTTCGACATACAATTATGGATTAGCTTCACTCCAAATGCGGCAGTTTTGTTTGTTGACGTAGCCATTCAACCAGAAGTGCGCTTCATCGCTAAACAAAATTCGCTTATGAAAATCGGGAACAACGGCAATCTCGTTTTGGGCCCATTCGACGAATCTACGCCTTGCTTGATCATATTTAAAATGTAATGCCACAAGATTATCTTTCGAATAAAAAAAAATTCATGTCAATCGCATAATACATCCTTGTTTTACTGCAATTTAAAGTTCTATACCTCTAAAAAAACACCCTATAGTTAGTTAAAAATAATTAATTGTATTTGTTAATGCTCATTATTTATTCAGTAATTAATTTTTAATGTTTTTCGTTCCCGAAAATCGACATAATCAAAAGAATATGTTGGGCGGCGTATTGGAGCATGATACGAGAATGCTAGTCTTCCGATCCTAGTTCCCTCCCCACGCCCTGGAAAAATTCCTGCGTGCGCCACTCATAGGTATCAGTGGCGCACACAGGAATTTTTCAAGGGGGAGGTCCGGGGTCGAAATTTCACCATTCTTGTATCATGCTCCTTTTGATTTTGTCAATTTTCGGGAACAAAACACATTAAAAAACTAATTATTGAATAAATAATTAGCATTAATTAATAAAATTAATCATTAATAACAAATGCTTAAATAAATTCTACGTACTATATACTTAGAATTATAATCAATCGGAAAAAAATCAAGGGCTTTGGGGGGTCCGGACCCTCCTTATGTGCGCCACTGATAGGTATATATGTATTTATTTATTAAAAATCAATGAAACAAAAGCATTCACAAGAAATAATGAAATTTAAAGCAAAATGTTAATGTTATTTAGAAAACAAAACATTTTTCGAGTTCCTGGAAAATAATCTGATATTCTTCTTTACATTGCCTGTTTCTAAAATCAAATTTTCTGACGTCGGCCATTTTGTTATTCATTTCATCATTTATCATCTAAATAACTGCGCATACTTTTCATGATGTTACTCATTTCGGAAGACGCGGGAACAGGAGCTGCATTATTCGTTTCATTTTCGTCGCCGGAACATCCATCATTGAGCTCTGCACAAACCCCAAAAGGTCTTTATCTGCCATAGTTATGGATCTACACACATTACCATCATCTACTGCAAATAGCTCTTTCGGAGATATAGAAGGATATCCAGTAATACAGAAATTTTTGTAAAGATTTCATTAAGTGGCTGGTGTTTCCCGCATTTTTTTCATTCCAGAAGAGAAATCTCTTCGTGTTAAGCGATATTCACTTCGTTTCAAGAGAAAAGCAAGTAATAGTCATTTTTTATTAAATACAATTAATATAAATATGTATATACACATAGCAGAATCACAACATTAAGTGGTTACTTAATATTTATTAATTATCATTAAAGTATCGTATTGTCATCCAAAACAATCGTGTATATAAAGTTTCAGTTCAACTGAATGGTTTAAAAAACGTGAGAAAAAACCTTTCCAAGCTTTGACCCATGTCGCCAAAATGGTGCCAACGTGGCTGTATTTGTAATTCCTTGAGTAATTAGTTTTAATCAATTTTAATTTTTATTATTTTTATTAAATTATTGTATTATCATCCAAAATAATCATGTATATAAAATTTCAGCTCAGTTGAATGTATAATATAAATATGAATATGGTGGTACATAGATACTGGTATTGTGTGTGGGTGTTGTTCTGGAAAGTAATACTGGAATCCACGTTTGTCTTTTTCTGGATTTAATGGTATCACAATAAACTTGAATAAAACAAAAACTTAATAATTTTACAAAAACTAAATATTCAAGTTAAAATATTAGACTGAAAATATTCTAGTAAACAACGGCACTCCTAGAAGCCGAAGCCAAGATCAAGATTTTAAATAGAAAATATCCGAGATAAAAACTACAGCGACCAAACGCGTTGAAGCCAGGCAATTAGATTTACACACAGGCAGGATCTACTACATATGTTTTCTTCGAGATACACCCCCCCGAGGGTCTGAGCGAGTGACAGATACTCTCCGCCCACGCAGGGGACGATAATTCACAACAGGGTGCTTTAAAATGTATTTTATTAACGATTGAAAATTCCACCAAGATAGATAAATATATAGAGATTGTGGGCTAATAGTAGGAATTGAAAAATCACAAAATCCCCATATCTCCATTTTTTCAAAAAAAAAAAAGTTATCGCAAGTAGTCGGATACCTTAAGAATAGAACGTTCGGAAATGCATCAAATTGACAATCACAAATTGTACCTCTGATGATACGATATGAAGCAAATCGAAGGAGGAATACGGTTCTCATTAAAAAAGAACATTTTTTTTTTTTAAAAACTATATTTTTAAGGAATACTTACACTTTCTGTGGCACCGCGAATCGTATAAGTAGATTGGCTTAGCACACCAGAGAGACAACGTTGCCGACCCCTGATCTGCACCGCAGCAATAGCTAAGAAACTCTTCAGTACAATATGTGTATCTACATCAGATATACTACGCATCTCTACTGCGCAAAAACAGGGGACCTGTTGCTATGGTGAGCTGAAGATGAAAAGATCAGGTTGCTCAAGGCTTTTGAGGCATTGAGCCCCTTGGTTCTCCCGATCAATTTTTCAGCCGCCCACGTGCCTATTCCGGGAATTTAGATTGCGAAATAATTCCCAGAAAGGGTTTCAGGAGAATTCCACGAAGGAGCTAGAATAGAAATTGCGCTTAGCAACAGCGTCTGAATATATAATCGATCCAAATCAATTTTAAATATTCCTTAAAATGTCGTAAAGAGCACTATAAACTGACCGAAAATGTGCTTTTAAGTTACCTATATGTAACTTTAAATTTAAATAATTTAGAAGTGAGAGTAAAAAATAACAGTTATGGAGTAAATTATCGATTTCCCTGCCGAACAGCAACAGATGGAAATGTTCGGCGAATCTCTTTTGAAGAGCGAAAAACAGATCGATGCGAAGGATGGCGAAATATTGATTTGATTTTGTGGTGTTCGCGATTAATAAGGTGACCAGTTTTTTTTTTTTTTTTTTAAATGAAATGGAGGTCGCGCGTGCGAAAAATTTAAGAAAAAGTTGCAATGTAAATATATGAAACATTTTATTAATTCAAATAAAAATATGCTAATTACGTTTGCATTCCTATTAATTACTTACTTAAGCGAGTATTTTTCCATTGAATAATTTTTTTTTGTCAATATATCATTTTCTAATACATCGGAAATTTCGGTGCAAATAATATCCTTCATACTGAATTTTACGGTAAGTAAGTAGTGCAGCTAAAGTATCAACATTCAATCTTGATTTCTCACTTGTCTAAAAATCATTACCAACCGAAAAACAGCATTGAAAACTGTTATTTCCAGTGATATTTGTTTCAGACTATTCTTCGACATGTTGGAAACATGTTTGGTTCATCTCTGAATAGAGATTAACAGATTAGTTTTAAAATATTGAGGAGGACACTTTTCGAGGAAGGACAGAACCTATAAAAGGAGGACTGTTGTTTCACCTTAAGATTAATGAAGTGTGTTTTGAAAACTCTCACAAAGTAGCAAAAACAGCTTTTACGTTTTCTTAAAAATTCCAAAGTAGTTCTTGATAAATAAATAATAATAAAATAAATATAAAAAGTTTGCTTAAAACGAAAAAAAAAAAAAAAAAAAAAAGATTTCAAGAAAATTCAGAATGTGTTTGGTTTTGAAAGCGTCATTTTAACGTCGAATTTTTTTCGCTGTACGATGGCTATCGGTGACTGACCTCGTAATTTTGAACCATGATCAAGGGACAAGGACGACACCTGAGCTGGCACCTATTTTTCTAACTTCCACACTACGCAAACGGGAGGACGTTTGATCCTTGATAGATTTAACGAGCTGTGTCCTTCTCTACACGGTGGGTCTTCAGCGGTACAGGCTCGAACTCATGACACGCCCGGCCTGAAGTCCGTTACCTTGACCACAAAATACTCAACGAAATAGAAAAATATTAAACTATTAGCTTTTTATGGCCCGGCGTTGCACGGGCTTTCTGTACTTATATAAGCAAAAACTTCAGTAAAATATACTTTTTCGAAATTTCTTTGTGTTTCACAGTCTATTGCAGTTTTAAGAAATAGTATATATTTTTTCAGAATTAAAATATGCTAACACTCATATAAGCATCGATAAAATTAGCGTAAAACATGACAAATAAAATTGATAAAAAAGTGTATATTTTATTTTTGTTTAACATTTTATAAATCCTTTTTCTTTAAAAAAATAAAAATTATCAGTTTTATTAAATTTTTCAAAAGTAATACATGGATAATTATGCCTTTATTATTTTCATATGTGTGTAAAATGAATTTCATATTCAAGAAATATTTTTATAAGTGGTATGTAAATGAAAAAAATATAATACAAAATTATATTATGTTCAGTAAAACCATGAAAAAATATTTTGAAATTAGTAATTACTTTTATAACTTTAGAGAATGCTTGAAGTATCATAAAAGGCATAGAAAATAAGGATGGCAATTACTAATGAACCATAATATATGTAGATATTGCTTTTATTTATTTTTTAACTTGTAGTGGATGACAGTGGGTAATATACAGTTTTTTCAAATGTAAATTCATTTATTAAATTAAAAAATGACAACAAACAAAACTAATAGTCCAACAGCATATACAGAAAGGAAAATCGTTTGTTGTGTCCCTGTAGCGCAATGAATAAAATTTAGCTTTTTTTGCAAACCACAAAATACTCAGCGAAATAGAAAAATATTAAACTATGAACTGTATATCTATTGTGTGTGTGTAAATAGAAGAGAAAATTGAGCTTCTGAAAAAAAGCAGAATGTGAAATACTTTAACAAATTAATGCAATTTTGATTGTTATTAAGTTTAATCAAATTTTGAAATTCGAATTAAAATATTTGGTTTCTAGAATAGTATAGGGCAATGATAGCCAGCATTGTTTTGTGGAACTTTTATGTGCCACAAATTTTTTTTAGAATTATTAATTATACTCTGAAAAGTAAAAATAAATCCGGAATCGAATTATTCGGGCGGTTTTTATAGAAATAAACTATGCATGAAATTGTTAATGACCATTTGGCAACACTAGAGGAGAGAGTTTTCATTACATCCCAAATTTAGATATAAAAAATTTGATTGGGTTCTTAATCCATTTGTGATAACGGACATATCTGTATAACTTTGAATGAAGAGGAAGAACTATATATAAGTTCTCTCTCTCTAATATTCGAAATTTAATGTCAAAATATTTGTAAGAGTCAGTTAATCCATTTTGGATTAAAATTAGAGGCAATCATCCCATAATTGCCAAACAAGCTTTAAAAATATTGTTTCAGTTTTTTACGTCTTATTTGTGAGAATTCAGATTTTCAGTGAAAGAAAGATCGAGACTCCTAAATGTAGACGACGAAATGAGATTGGCATTACCATTTTTACGATCCAATATAAACGAAATTATCAAAAATCCTCAAGCTCAGATTACGCCTTAAATGCATCCTTACAATTAATTTGTAATTAATTACTCAATAAACATTTTGTTGTCTTGGTCGTACATATTTAATTCGACATTGAAAACTATTATCATAAACTATTTTACGTAGTACATTACAGATAAGTAAAATTCTTATTTTTCTGTCCTTTGTGCAGGGGGTAGTCTTTCTTTACCTGTCCCTGCTCTCTCCCTGCTTCTCCTGCTCATCTTCTGGACTGCTGGGGCATTTCCCTGGGACGGTTGTTTGAAGATCAAGACCAGGTGTGTGACATTATTATGCGGAAAGGTCAAATGGACTTAGTGTAGGCTTTCCTGTTCCAAGGGGATTTGAAACAAACACAAACACAATAACAAAATTATTTTAAACTTATTTTATTGTTAGCGTGCTGCTAAATTTTGAAATTGTTGAAAGTGTTCCACAACGAACAAACGATTCAGATTCACTGGTACAGGGATTAAAGCAAAATGCAGTAATTATATTAGAATAATAAATATGTAGGTGAATCAAATTTAAAAATGATTAATATTTCCTGAAATATTATTTACAAAACTACATCAAAGTTATTTTTTTGTACGTTCTTTTTAAAGATCTACAAATTTTTTCTCTTAAAATGTTTTTTTTTTTTTAAATTCCCGCATAAAATAAAAAGAAGTCAGGGCTTGCATGAATTAAAAAAATTGTACACAATCTTTTCTAATATATATTTTCTATATATATATATATATTATATATATATATATATATATATATATATATATATATATATATATATATATATATATATATATATATATATATATACTAGCTGGTATACCCGTTCTACGCACGAGTGAACTGAAAAATTAAACAACACAGATTGAAGGATAAAGAAGTTTTTAATCAGATAATTTTACGTGAATTTCAAATTTAAAAAAAAAGCTTTTTGCATATCTCAGCTAAACAAAAAAAAAAAAAACACCTTTGTTAAATTTTAAGTATGTAGATCTAATAGCTGATAAAAAAAACGGATTTTTTTTAATTTATAGCTCCCCGTAACACTCTTGAGGGTCGATTATTGAAAATACCTCCCTAAGCTGATCTCTGCTTAGCAAAAGTAACACATTGTTAAAAGTTTTGTGACGCTTAAAATATTGTAAATAATTTATATCTGAAAGTGTAATACATTAATATTACTTTCTATTGTATTTATTTTTAGTTAAAATTGTAATATTCGCAAGCAACGCCGTTTCTTCAATTATAATGGCGATTCAATGAAAAACATAGCGAAATGTTAACGATAGAGTCAAGTTGGCAAATGTCTAGCTGCTTTCATAACTCGAGCTTTATTAGAGCTTTGTAAGACCCGCCGTGTAGGGGAGAAATGCACTTTAATACTTTATCCACCGCATTATGATGTACAACAGTGTTTTTCATACAATATTTTTTTTGATCACTACATTGAAAATAAAGGGATATATATAAACAAAATACTCCAATTTGGGAAATTTAATCCGTTAGAGCTAATAAATTAATTAAAGATATTCCACTGTAAAATTAATTATATACACCATTCACATATTAAGTAGTCAAATCATTTTCTTAGGTCTTCATTAACATACAAAAACATAAGACACTTAAAATTTGACATAAACTATTTTTTCGGGACAAAAATAATAATCTTTTCAATCCGCTGAAAACACCGTCAGCTGAAAACGCAATATCTGCTACAAAACTATTCGCCTTCCCCGCTAAAATACTCATCATAGAACCCGTGCTACCATACATCTTGGAAGAGTGGATTCAAAGATTATTCCTGCTAAGTATTGGTAGAATTGCTAAGTATTGGTATTCTAACTTGGTGTGGTGTGGTAGTTATGAGAAGCGGGTGCCAGCTCAGGTGTCATCCACATCACTTGACCATGGTTCAAAATTACGTGGTCCGTTGCCAAAAGCTCTCGTGTAGCTGAACAGTGCGACGTTAATATTCACTCACTCCAAAAAATACAGTACAGTAGTTATAATTATTTTTATACTTAAAAATGCAATATCTGCCTATTCAATTAAAACTATAGCGTTATAATTAACTACTAACCATAAACAAATTTTGAAAGTTTGTCCAAATGATGTAGTGGGAAAAAGAAAGTTTATTTACTTTTAGTACCAGAAGCGATAAAATTATTTATATATTTTGAAGAAAGATCAATTTCTTACTACCAAATGTGCATAATAAAATCATAAAAAAACATTAAAATAAAGAGAGATTTATAACAACCTCTCCCTTCTCAAAACTTAGTTTTATTCTGAAATAAAAAAATTAGGGATTATGCTGATAACAGGAATTAATTAGACGCCTTGCTTAGATTGGATAGATATATGCTGTCTTGGGCTTTTTTGCAGCGCACTCCATAACTGCTTGCAGATGGCAGAATTTTTTCCTACCTACTTGACAAATATCGTTATATTTTGGACACTTCACACAATATCTTTATAAATTATAGCCTATGCTATAAATTATAGCCTGTGTGTTATTCTGATGTATAAAGTATATAAATGCAAAGTTTAATTAAAATCCATTCAGCTGTTTTTGCGTGAAAGACGGCCAAACATCCTCACAAACTTTCGCATTTATAATATATATATATATATATATATCTAGATATATAATACTTCTTTGTATTCGAAAAAGATCTTTTTCAAATAAAACTCATGTAGGAAGTACAAAAAAATAGTAGTCCCTATGTGCCAATTTGGAACTCTCGTAAGTTAAGTTTATAAAAAATGTCTTGTGTCACTCTTTTCGTAAGGGGTATTACATTGTTCAGAATAAGATTGTAAATTGAAATAAAATGCCTCTTTTATCAATAATCTGTTTTAACCCTTCTAAATGTCAACAGTGGTAAACTACGTTAATTGCATGTCTGTCTAGAAGAATATTGATGTAGTGAATCCTCTAAAAATTATAGTAAGAAAATTTTCAGTAGATAACCGAATTTTTGTTTCGTGTGCAGAACTTTAACATGATAACTAACATTTCATTTTAACATGATATTTCCATAATAGATCCTCTTGTATACGAGGGTTTAATAGTATGCCCTACAGTCACAAGTACACCAATTCATATCTTAAATAAGGTGTCATTACTGAATTTGTAATTCAACTTGTGTGAATTTGACATGATTTCATTGTAAATAAACATTTCTTTTTGAAGTTACAACGAAGGCTATTGGATTCGGTTAGCAGAAAAGAAAACAATTGAGCCTGCATCCTCTTCTCCAAATTTCAATAGATGTGATTTGTTTCCCCATTCCTTAATTATATAGTAATTGTAAAAAGTACAGCTGCAGTAGATATTTTATGTTTATCAACGTGACACACAGACATATATGCATATAATTATACATATATAGAATTGTGGGGTTATTGGGAAGATATCAGCTTCATATATTTTTGATGTATGCGTGGTGAAAGACATCCTGGATGAAATGTTGATAACAAATATAGACTTATTTGCGGCGATTATCGTCGACACCTTATACAAAAAAAAGAGAGTACTCACTTATACATAAAACTAGCAATTAAATTCAAGCACAAATGTGTGACGGACAGAAATATTTCATTTTTTCAGTCACACTACTTCTATAAGCTTCCAGAAAGTTCCCTTCCGTGATTTTCTGAAATTAGCACGCCGATTTGACGAATCTCATAACTGGTCAAATATTAAGAAGATATGTATATTATACATAAGAAAAATGACGAATTACCTGCATCATTTCTTAAGCGTAGGAAAAGGTAAATTTAAAAGTGGTAAAGTATAATTAATTTACACTTTAAAATTGGAGAGTGTAATTTTGAAGTTGCTGACAGTTTCACTTATTTAGATTCCAAAATTAACAATAGAAACGATAGTACTACTCATATCCAAAAGAGAATTACTATGGCTAATAGATATCTTAATGGAATACGAAAATATATGAAATCGAACGTAATCAAAAGAAAAAAAAGTTCTATTGTATAAAACGATTCAAACACAGTACGATTCAATTGACCAAAATCGGTCAAAAAATCAAATTTAATTTTTTAGCCTAAATTTCTCTTTATATACTTTTCTATAACCTCACAAAATTTTAAAGCTCTAAACTTAAAAAACGCAGAATTAAGATAGCTTTTACGTTCGTTTTTATTCACATCCCTATGACAAATCAAAACTTTAAACTTTCTTATCTCAGAAAGATAAAATTATTAGTTTGTTTTCATTTAAAAGGCTGAGGCTTTTTTCTATTGCACCTAATGCTTTGAAATTTTTTTTACCTATTGCCAATAGTACATGTTACAAAAGTTGGTATGCATTTTTGAATCAAAGCAATGTTTATTTTTTTAAAAATAATTAAACTCAGAACTTTTGTTTTTTAAGGAATTTTCAATAAACATTCAGAAAAAGAAGTATTGTATGAATACCAATCACGTTAACGCAAAACCCATACCAACTTTTATTATACATAGTTTGATGTATTTGTAAATCAAATTTCATGCATGTACGTCAGTTTTTGTTGGAGGCGTAGCATTTTAAAATCAGTTCAAAAATTTCAACTTTTTCCTAAAAAATTACATGCTTAGCTTTTAATGAAATTTTGAGCACAAAATCTGTTTAACATAGTATACATACATAGGAGGCTACCAAAAAAAATTCAAAAATCCTTAAATTAAAATTTTTTGCGTAAATCGTACTATGTCTCCTTAAGATCAGTATCAACTTATGCATGTGAATTAATTGATTGAATATTAAAATCACACTGTTCAGTGACGGACCACGTAATTTTGATCCATCGTCAAGTGACGTAGACAACACTTGAGCTGGCACCCCTCTCTCCTAACTACCACACCACACCAACGGGAGGACGTTTCAGCTCTCAACAGATTTAGCATGCATTGTTGCCTTACACGGTGGGTCTTTAGTGGTAGTGGGCTCGAACTCGTGACAAGACAAGCCATGATCTGTTTCCTATACCACTCGGCTACCGCGACCATTTATGCATGTGAAACTTGGGATGATGAGAACACGATAAGTATTTATAAAAGGAATATTTTAAGAATTACTTTTAGAAGACTTCAAGAGAAATACGTAAGAAAGAAAATCGAATTTAGAGCTCTATCACACTCATATAAAGAATCTTACATTGTTAACTTCATAAAAGTACAATGAATGAAATGGACAGGCCCCGTTGTCAGAAGGGACGAAGACCGCACCTCTAAAAAGTCTTCAATGCCCAACAAATTGGCACACGGAGAAAAAGGCAGTCAAAATCTAGAATTGATTGATGGTGTAGAAAAAGACGTCCTAGTATTGAGAACTAAAAATTCGTGAACACTAGCAGGAAGAAGACAGTCCAGGAAAAGGCTTCTTGAAAAGACCAAGGCCTACCCTGGGCTGTTGAGACACTGAGGAAGGAAGCAAAGTATAACTGTTATCTAGTTTCTTTTCCAGTTAAAAAATATGAAACAGCGTTTGCTTCATGCAGTTTTGTAACTGGGGATCTTTTTTGTTCATGGGTCACAAATAGTTGAGAACAAATCAAAAAGGATACATTAATATAGTTAGTAACAGATGGAAATATCCAAAATAAATAGTACTCATTTTCAATGATTGTCATCAAGAAAACATGAAATATATATTACAAGGCAGTTTTGTTTTGTTCATAAGGTTGATCACATATATGGAGGAGGATTACCAGTCAAGTTATTATAAATGCTTCTTATATATATGTAAGATTGGATTGTTTGCATGGCTCAGTCACCTTGGTGAGTTGTTTGTAAGGCGTCTTATGATTACTAAGAAGCAATGCTTTCGAGTAGTTGCTGTAACAAGCGCAATTGTGTAGATTGATGGGCTCTTTATACATTCAAAACGTGCTTATGGTTTTGAAATGAGTAGTGAAGGAACAATACATTATTTTTTTAATAGTATTCAAAAAATGAATTTATTTTGAATGCATAATTTTTTTCTTGCTGCGTATACATTGTTGCCCATACTACGGCAAATTTTAAAAAGTTTTTTTTGTACCCGTGGCGGTGTACGACACTCTCAATTTCACAGAAACTTTCTGTATTTTAAAGAAATTAAAACTCGCAATCTTGCAAACAAATTTTATCTTCTAATGTATAGCTCCTATTTATAAGAAATGTTTTCTAATTTACTAGTGGTATAATTTTTAATAGAAATATATTTCTTATTACATATAAGTGACGCTTCGATAGTCGATTTGATTTTTATCCACGTAACACTTTGAGAATGTGCGAGGCCATTGACAGCGGATTGTACAGAGTGTTTTTTTTCAGGTATAGAAGTTTAAGTTGGCATTACTTTCCAAGATGGTGACCGATTTAACAGCTGTCAAGTGATTTATTCTCAGTTTGGTTTGGCAATTCATCATGAACAGACTCACGCCTGAACAACGCTTTCATTTTGTGCAATTTTATTTCGAAAATAATGGTCGATTTTCATAAGCGAATTTTGTTTAGCGATGAAGCGCCCTTCTGGTTGAATGGCTACGTCAACAAACAAAACTGCCGCATTTGGAGTGAAGCTAATCCACAAGTGTATGTCGAAACACCGTTACATCCAGAAAAACTGACTGTTTGGTGCGCTTTATGGGCTGGTGGAATCCTTCTTCCAAAACGATGAAGGCCACAACGTAACAGTCAATGGTGATCGGTATAGAGCCATGATTACTAACTTTTTCATTCCTGAATTGAACAATCATGATATCCAGGAGCTGTGGTTCCAACAAGACGGCGCAACATGTCACACAGCTCGTGCCACAATCGATTTATTGAAAGACACGTTTGGTGACCGCCTAATTTCACGTTCTGGACCTGTGAATTGGCCTCTAAGATCTTGTGATTTAACACCGCTAGACTATTTTTTGTGGGGCTATGTAAAGTCATTGGTCTATGCGGATAAGCCACAAACGCTTGACCATTTGGAAGACAACATTCGCCGTGTTATTGCCGATACACGGCCACAAATGTTGGAAAAAGTCATCGAAAATTGGACGTCCAGATTGGACTACATCCGAGCCAGCCATGGCAGTCGTATGCCAGAAATCATATTTAAAATGTAATGCCACAAGATTATCTTTCGAATAATACATCGTTGTTTTATTGTAATTTAAAGTTCTATACCTCTCAAAAAACACCCTTTATAACTCTGAGCTATGGGCAAGTGACTATGATGATTCCTGACCAAGATTTAATTTGCATCAGTTTCTCTGCACGACGGGTCTTTAGTTGCACCATTTTCCGATCTCACGACTCAACAGAATGTTGCCTTCTGTGCCTGAACTCTTCGTCCATGTCCAGTGTCGTAATGCAAAGGGTTGGGTTCTAGGGAGCCTAAAGCCTATGTTATGCTATGGTTTTTCAATTCTTTGTAAGATACGTCTTGTGGTCCAAGACCTGACTTTGAATACCTGTTAGTGACTAGAAATTTTAAACTTCCTAGTTTACATTCATCTTTCTCCTAAAGGAGCTTCACAAGCAGATTACAGTTCTTCAATGAGAGACTTATGACAAGCTGTTTAGATGCAATATGAAAATGTCACGTACCCCGCGTTTTTACAACAAATGCAATGTGTCGTGCGCACGAGTTCTTAATTTACAAAGTGTACCGCTTACAGCAACGTGTACTGATACACTTTAGAACTTTTTTTTATACCATAACATTTCCTCTTTCTTCAAGTATATTCAGTTCTAATTTGAAGCCGTTCTGCTTAGTGGTTATTTGTTTACAGCATTTTGAAAGTGGAACTTTAACTATAATCACCCTTTATATCTTTGTTGAGTGCAACGCCTGACCACATTAAAAAAAGGCGCTGCTGTCACTAGTGTAGGGGAAAACATGTGACGTCATGAGCGTTAGAGGGTGAATAGTACCGAGTTCCGAATGTTTAGCGCTGTTCTCTTTCTAAAACTTTTAGAATTAATTATGGTGTCCCTCAAGGTAGTTTGTTGGGACCACTTTTATTCAATATCTATATTAAGGACATGCCTACTCACCCTCGAACTAGCACTAATATTTATGCGGATGATACTGCCACTCTTGCCACGTACAAAAATCACAATACTATCACTTTGGCACTTAACAACCACCTATACAAAATTACTTCGACATTTGGAAAATTAAAATTAACGTTGACAAAACAATCGCGGTTCTTTTCACAAGAAGGAAAACTCAACCATCACCACCTACACTCTATTCCACACGACTACAGTGGTCTCAGAGCACAAATTACTTAGAACTAACCCTTGATAAAAAAACTCACTTGGAAACCACACATAATTCAAACGCGAGATAAATTCCGGAGAGCTCTTAGAGCACTATACCCCTTAATTGGCCGGAATTTAGAAATGAATATGTACAATAAGTTACTTCTCTACACTGCCGTCCTGCGTCCAATTTTGACTTATGGCTTGCCTGTGTGGGGCTATGAAGCAGATGCAAATATCAAAATTCTTGAGGTTGCTCAGAACTCGTTAATTAGAAATATAGTCAAGGCTAATAGATATGCTAGAAACTCTAAAATTTATGAAGATATTAAAGTTCCCTCCTTTAAAAACTACATTCAAAAACTGGCTATCTCATTTTATGATAATCTACCTAATATTAATAATGACAACGTTAAAAAGCTTAATAACTACATCCCAGTGCCAGACATCAAAAGACCTAGGAGAATACTCCTAGATTCCTATAATCCCACCTAACAATTAATTTAGTCCATCTATTTTGCTAAATTCACTTTTTAATTAATTTTATCTTCTTTTTATTAAATTTTTAAAATTATGTTCCATCTTGGAAACCCACATAGGCTAGCATTCTAGACCTCCCTTTCAATAAGTTCCAATGCATCTTTGCAGCCAATAGAGTGCCTACTCACAAAGTGCCATCGACCAATAGCAGCAGGGCCTTTCAGCTCACATCAGGGCATTCCCGCTGAAACCGTGGAGAAGACCAACATCGTTCCTGTAACCACGCCTCTTTGCCACGTTCGAACTACCAATCAGGACACTCTCTATCAGGCAGGCCCACTCACATCAGGCCACATCTACAATCTCGATATGAGATGGAGGAACGCTTCGCGTTCCATTTCCCAGAGACATCCAGCGTAGTGTTTAGCCCAGTTTAGCCCAAATTGGCTCTTGTGCCACAAACTCAAACACTTCCCCACTCACTCACTCAAGACTGGATACAGTTCTGGGATGTACTACATTAAAAATATTAGAAAAATCAATAATATACACATGTTTTTCTTTGGATTGTGATTAATTACATGATAATTCAACTTTTTAAGTGAGTTTACATAAAAGCTATCGACAAGCAAAAACGTCTGTGATGTTTCTATTATCGTAAAATTTAACTCTGGACATTTTGAAGTAAACTAGAAACATACCTTGCTCCATTTCTTTAGATTTTTTTTGTTATACTTGATTAGCAAAAAGTATTTTACCATCTGCTGAACATCTGCATAAAAAGTTTTTGAAAAATATATTCTGAATCACAAATTTCATCCTATTTTTGATTCTGAAAAAACACATTTAAAGAAATAATTCTTCGCTTTTCATTGAGCTAGTTTATAATCCCTCTATTTGAAATAAAATCACATGAACATGGTATCAAACTTGCGAAAATAAAATAAGTTACGCATCTACTTTTAAAATACGCTGTAGCAGCTTGGGAAGCATACTGCTTGTTGAATTCTCAAACACCTAGCAGAAGAAGTCAAAAAGTTAGCAGACGGTGATTTTAGGGGAATGAGGTGTCCGGATTGCGTTAGCAATCCTCATCCCTCTATCTGGTACTGAAAATCTTTGCGTTGGAATCAAAAAAATTAACCGTGTTGAATATATGTACATATATAAAATTAGTAAAAATGTATTGATAATACTCTTTCCTCCGAATTCACATACTCGATACTGATTCATTGTTTTTTAACTTCATATTTAGAACCATCAAGAATGGTATTGACCCCAGGCCTCAAAATTTTAAACCATGGTTTGGGCCACGATTATACCTCGGTCACCTAAACTTCTACTCCAACCCTAGGCAAGGACTTTGAGATATAAGAAACTTCAGCCGCGAACTTGTGATCATGATCTCTTTGTTACTCATAGCGGTATTTAATACGAAATAAATTTTTTGTAAAATATAAGGGTGGCCCAAATGTAAAGTGGACACATGCGATTTCGTCAGAATGAGTGCAACTATAACAGAGCCACTAAACAGGGACATGAAGGACGGTAGGGTGAGTGAGTGAATATTAATGCGTATTCACTCGAGTATTCAGCTAGCTACTCGAGGGCTTTTGGCGACGGACCTCGCAATTTTGAACCATGGTCAAGTGACGAGGACGATACCAAAAATGGCACTTCTCGTTCCTAAATACCACACCAACGGGATGATGTTTGAGATCTCGACAGATTTAACTTGCATCGCTCCCCTACACGGCGGCTCGTCAGGGGTACTGGGCTCGAGCTCATGACACGCCAGCCACGAGTCCATTATCTTGACTACTAGGCTACCACGGCCACCGAAGGAGGGTAGGAAGTGTACACCAAATACAATGTTTAGCAGGGAAACCTATTAGTGATAGGGGAAATTAATCGAAAGTAAAGTCGTGCTATATAAGGATGCGACCAGATCAGAACAATGTGCGGTAGTACGGTTTCTGTTTGCGGAAGAAGAGTTTAATGCGGACATCTATCGACGGATAGTGGCAGTCTATGGAGAGAACTGTTTAGTTTGAACGTCTTCGAACAGTTGGTATAAAAGTTTTCAAGAATAAGATATCGGATCTCCCTGACAATACCCACCAACACGTCTCCCATGAAATCGAGACAACTTAAAAAAAAATCCGTGGGGAAATTTTAGAACACACGCCACCATACAGTCCGGATTTGTCCCTCTGTAACTTCTAGGCCTTTAAGTCACTTAAGACAGCATTACGTTTCTGTTTGGACAATAAAGTGAAGGAACCTAGGCAGGATTGCCTCAAGAATCAACCACGTTCTTTCTAGAGTGAAGACATAGACTCGCTGCCGAAACGATGGGATCTGTTATGATTCTCAGATTGATTTTTTTATTTCCATTAAAATCATTCTTTTTATTGAGCTTGTCCACTTTTCATCTGGTCAACCATTATACGAATTTAATTTTTAAATGCATATAATCATAAAGAATATAACTATGGATTCACAGTCGTTATCTCCATTTTTGCTAAAATCCCCAAACTAGGCAAAATCTGTATCTTTGGTCGTATTACCTTAAACCATTGGATACTTTAGTCACTAATTACGAGGTCCATCACCAGTAGCCAGTGGCGCACATAAGGGGGGGAGTTCCTGGGAGTCCAGACCCCCCCAAAGCCCTTGATTTTTTTCCGATTGATTATAATTCTATGTACATAGTACGTAAAATTTAATTAAGTATTTATTATTCATGATTAATTTCATTAATTAATGCTAATTATTTATTCAATAATTAGTTTTTTACTGAGTTTTGTTCCCAAAAATCGACAAAATCAAAAGCAGCATGATACAAGAATGGAGAACTTTTGACCCCGGACCCCCCTGAAAAATTCCTGTGCGTGCCACTGCCAGTAGCCCTAGTAATGTATTAAAATTGGCTCTACAATCCAGTACCAAAATCCTTAAATGAGATTGGATTGCTACTCTTATGTGGTTACAAGCGGTGTTTCTGCAGTAGAATTGGTTCACTGGACTTTGGAGCAGAGAGAAAAATGTTTTAAAACAGCGGTTTTTAAACTGTGGTCCGTGGACTCCCGGGGGTTCACAGCGTTTTTCTAGGGCGTCTGTAAAGGTACTTCATCTAATGTTAAGATTTCTCTTTTACAGATTCTGAAAGACCTCGTGGAAAAATTGAAAAATGTGTCATCTTGGACTAGATCACTAAGTTGTTATCAATAAAAATATTTACTTGAACATGTGTTTCGATCAAGAATATTTATTCAGTTTTTTTATTGTTTGCAACTACATGGCGATTTTTAAAATGTTATACTTTCAAAAAGTTGTAGAAATATACATGCAAAGATTAAGAATTGAATTCACATAGCGCGCCACTACGATAACGATTGCAACCATTTCGATTTTCTAATCGAATTGCTCTGGTATTATTTATTTATTTGCGCCTACACTTATTTGAAACTAGTATTTTGTAATATTTTTATATACATATATAATTAGATGATCTTAACGGAAAAAAAAAGTATTAAAAAGTCTATAAATAGCAGAGGTAGGACTATGGAGAAACGTATAAATCACTCAGCCATATGTTGAGAGTCAAAGAGGAGTGTTTAAAATTTGGGGGGTCCATGATGTTAGTATAGTACAGGGATGTCCAACACGCGGCCCGTCGGTACGTAAGTTGCGACCCACCGACTCTTTTTAAAAATTTTTTAAATATCAGGTTTTTAAAATTTTTCATTTTGAAATTTTTTGAGGGTATATATATATATATATATATATATATATATATATATATATATATATATATATATACTCAGGAACATTGAAAATAGCGACCCAAGAAGGAAGCTAAGTACAATCGCGAAACTTTGCAAATAAGTACAGCGTAATCTGATATGCAAATGATCCAAGTTTTGTGCCAATACGCATGCTCATACACGCCGAAGTGGCGCTACAATCAGAAAGAGGGTGCTATATAAGCCAGCGCAAATTCGAAGATTCATAAACGTGACGATTACCCGCCGATTGTAGTAAGACCTTGGTAAGCGAAACATGCCAAGTAAACGTAATAGAAGACATTTCTCACAGTTAAGCGAGTTTGAGAGAGGCCTGATCATCGGGATGAAGACTGCAGGCTGGTCGAAGCGCGTGTTGCTGGCCAGGTGGATCGTTCGGAGTGTGCCGTTAGAAATTGTTGGGAGCAGTGGACACGAGAAGGTACCCACGTGCGGAAAACCGGGTCTGGGGCAACCAGGAAGACCACGAGGAGAAAGGGTCGAAGGATCGTGCGGCAAGCCCTTTTGGACCCCACAGTGACTCGTTCAACGATACGAGCAGACGTAGGCGTAGCAATTGTTCCACAAACAATTTCCAGACACCTTTCAGAAGCAAATCTTAAATCGAAGCGCCCTTTCCGTGCACTCCCTATAACACCGGAGCATTGGCAACTGCGTCTACAGTGGTGCCAAACCGGATCAATGTGGAATGTCACAGATTGGCAAAAGTTTGTGTTTAGTGATGAATCCCGGTTTGTTTTGGGGACAGATGATAACCGTGTACGGGTGTGGAGGCGCCCTGGTGAGCGGTACAGTCCCCCCCACACTGTTCTACGTCACACTGCCCATACAGCTGGTGTAATGGTCTGGGGGGCCATAGCCTATGATAGCCGGTCCACTTTAATT
Organism: Trichonephila clavipes; assembly: GCA_019973935.1. NCBI lineage: Eukaryota > Metazoa > Arthropoda > Arachnida > Araneae > Nephilidae > Trichonephila > Trichonephila clavipes. Next base: position 191,253 of record BMAU01000672.1, on the reverse strand, counting down.
GTGATGCGTGGAACCTTAACGGGCCAACGTTACGTTGATGATATTCTACGACCCCATGTAGGACCTTTTCTAAATGGTCTCCCAGGGGGAAATTTTCCAGCAAGATAATACTCGTCCGCATACAGCAGGAGTTCCTCAAGACTTCCTACGTCATTTTCAGACTCTTCCGTGGCCGGCCCACTCCCCCGATTTGTCCCCTGTAGAGCACGTGTGGGATCAGCTAAAACGATAGATGCCATCGTGTCACTCTGTACATGATTTAGAGTTAACTATTCAAGATTTGTGGGCCCATCTGCCTCAGGACAACATAAGGTGTCTAATCAACTCAATGCCGGACCGTGTGGCGGCATGTATTGCATTCTTCTTGGGTCGTTATTTTCAATGTTCCTGAGTATATATATATATATATACTAGCTGGTATACCCGTTCTTCGTACGGTTGAATTTAAAAATCAAGCAATACAGAATGAAGGGTAAAAAAAGTTTTTAATGAGTTAATTTTACGTGAATTGTAAATTAAACAAAAAAAAAAGTTTTTGCATAGCTCAGCTGAACAAAATAACCATGTTCTCTATAGTTTAAATCTTTAGATATAATAGCTGAATTTTTATTATTATTATTGTTTATGACGCCCCGTTAACTTTCTTGTGGGTCGATTTTTGAAAACACCTACCTGCTCAGCAAAAGTAACACATTGTTACAAATTTTGTGCAATAAACGCTTAAAATAGTGTAAATAATTTGTATCTGGATGTGTAATACGTTAATATTACTTTATGATGCATTTATTTTAAGTTAAATAGCTGTTACCCGATAGTTCGTCCACGTGGAATTTAACAAAAAAGTGTTTATTCACTTCGCAGAGTTTACGAAAACTTAATAATTATATATTCTACCTAAAGAAATACATATGCTATAAGTATATTGTCATTCTTCTACTTTGTGAATCTAAGTTTCTTTTTGTTTTATTTCTTTCTTTGTCTTTTGTTGAGCAAGGGGTGAAAGGGACGCATAATCCCTATTTGAATCGGATATTGCTCACTATTTCATTGGTTTTAATTTTATTTTTTCGAAACCCTAATTTTTTTCTATAATAAAAGCGACCTAAGTTATTTCTTATAACATTAGCTATCTGCCTGCGAAAGTTTTGTCAAAATTGGTCTAGCCGTTTCGGAGATTAGCCGAAACAAACAGACAGACAGACAAACATTTTAAAAATTGATTTTTTCATATAAGTACCGTATATAGTTTTAAATGCATTTAGTAAAAAGCTGTTAATTTCTAACTACAAACAGACACTTCATTTATATTTATATATATATATATATATATATATATATATATATATATATATATATATATATATATATATATATATATATATATATATATATATACATATATATATATACATATATATACATATATATATAAATCTACAATGTATTTGCTTGTTACCTATTCTTGTTTTAAAATAAATCCTTTTTGATAATAGAAATGTCCTTAAGATTAAAATAGATTTATACTTTATCAAACAGAGTTACATTTGATTTTTCGATAATAAATTACTTTTTAAAAAAATTCCGAATTACATTATGCATATCCTTTACTATTGATGGTACATGATTCTCTGTGTGTGTGACTTTCATTTCTCCCCCTCCTTTTCTGTTTGGAGTGCCCGAAAAGCAAGAGGAAGTCAGAGATGTTTTTTAAAGTTTAAAAATAAGATTCAGGACGGTTAAGATAAAGGACAATGTATACTTAATCGTTTGCGAATGACAGCACTATCAAATTTCAACAATGAGTAACGAAAGATCAATTCAAAAGGAACACCGTAATTTTCAAGAAAATGGCAACTGCAATATTTTAAAAACTATTTGATCTGCATTTTTTTCTTATATAAACGTTATTATATTATCTTTGTCTGTATACATGAAAAATAATGAAAATAATAAAATAATAATAATTCATTCTGTTTTAAATTTTCACTTAATAAATCTTTTTTTTTGTTTCCAAATCTGATACAAAGGTACATAGTTTTATGTGCGGCCCGAAAAATTATAATGTTTTTCCGAAGTGGCCTGCAAGGTCATTTGGGTTGGATACCCCGGGTATAGTACATAAGGGGAGGGGGGGTGGAGGGGATCGAAAGTTTAAGAACCGCTGCTTTAAAATGTTCCATTTGCTTGATTTGCATTTATGTAATCTACAAAAAATGACTTCATGTTGTTGTGTGAGACGATAAATCTAAAAACAAAAAAATTATTTTGAAACTCGAAATGGTTTTGCTATACATTTTCCAATACAAATGAAACTTGTTACTTATAATAAATTCAGACTATTTTCTATAAAATGCAGTTGATTTGTATGTTTTAAAATAACAAGTGAATCTTTATTCTCCTCCCCATATAAAAATACTAATATATTTTATTATCGCTTTTTTGTACCAGTATAATCACATGGAATGCTTAACATATTATGTATGTTATGTCCGTATATATATATTCCTTCCGATCTTTACTAGTTTGTGAGCTCTATTTGCTACAGAGTGATACATTCTTTAACTACGAACCATTCATTTGGTGGTAGTTTACAATTTATAAAGAAAAAAAATATCTTCACACAGTATTTAACTTTTTAAAATGGATTTCTTTTATTATTTAAAAGTTTTTGAGAATTGAGTTTTTTAAAAAATTTTATTTTCTCTCAGGTAGTTGATAAAAATTGAAAATGAAAGCTTTATATGATAAAATTAGTTCACTGTACATCTCTCATCTGTACAAATAAAAATGAATGTCTGTGTGTGTCCGTTGTCTTTTATGCCTTTCTAAACCGTTCATCCAATTGCTATGAAACTTTGGGGAATGGTTAGACACATGCCCGTGAAGGTTTCTGAGTTAGTAAAACAATGTTCCAATAGATACCCAAGGGGTGTTGCGGAGGATTAAGGGGCTTTATAAATAATTATTTCTATTATTAAAATATTAGACGTACAGGCTTGAAATTTGGTGAACAGATACCTTTTATAGAGTAGATACGCGCTAGGGATTGCAATATCGGACCAATAGTTCAATACCGGTATTCGGTATTTTTTAGATCTTTATACCGGGTTACCGGTTTTAATATACCAGAATTAGAAATTTTAGAAAAAGCACGAAAACGCAGGTTATTCTTTGTTTCACATTTACCAGTTTTTTAGAAAGTGCAACTATCACAAAAAAAATTGGTAACTTATAAATTATAACAGTATGTAAAGAATACCAAAAAAAAATAGGGGAACATCTTATTTATTTAAATCACAAAAAAGTGTAAATATCTCTATTCAGTCTGTGATACTAGTACAAATTTTTGAAATGTGATCTTAATAAAACAATGCATCAATTGCATTATCATTAAGCCTGGAACATAATTTTGTGCAATAATTTCATCCGAATGATCTTTTTTTCAAAATCTAAAATCCCTGATGGCTTGGGAATAGAAAGTGTGTTAAAATTTGTATCTTCATCGCAATCAGATTCTTTCCTCTTTAACAATTTTGTGTCCTGTTTCGTTTTTAAATGTGTATGGAGTGCCCGTTTGTACTTCCTCCATTCGTTTTCATAACACTAGAGCGTTTTTTACATTGTGCTTTATTCTTTTCATCATATAAATAATGAAACCAAACCGAAGTATTATCAACTGATTTTTTATGTTCTTTAAAGTTATTCTCATTCATTATTATGGGTTATTTATGAGTATATATATATATATATATATATATATATATATATATATATATATATATATATATATATATATAATTAATATTAAAAATATTTTGAACCTTAAAGTATGATATACAAATAGAGTGTGAATAACAAACTCACCAATTTAAAAAATATCAAAATATTACGCACTTCCTCCATAATTACGACCTTCTTTTTACAGATATGAATATCAATCTATGAATCCTGAGCGTGCACAGTATCGCTCTGATTTGTAATAGGATATTTTAGGCCCGCCTCCTTGGATGATTGACATATTTTATCACTTCTCTTAATTGTACGAGGCAACTTTATATTCACAGTTTAATTAATTTCGCCCGTTAGGGAGACACAGAAGTAAAAACGTAAATTATTTTGCGATGTTGGCGATCCCTGAACATATAGTGGAGATAATTTTAAGAAATTTCTAGTAAATACCGAAAAACTGGTATTGAAACTTTTGAATACCAGTATTTCAAAATTGTACAAATCGCTCAAAATACCGGTATTCGGTATCCCGTTATACTGGTATTGCAATCCCTAATACGCGCTAATAAATGATTTTGCGAAAATCGACAACCAAATGGTGTTCCGGAGGATTAAGGGGTGTTATAGATAAATACATCCCCGTTTTTGAACTGTTGGGACTACAGACTTGAAATTTGGCAAGCATGTTCCTTTCATTGAGTCAGTGTCGTTTTATCTATTGGACACTTGGAGCGGGCCCCAGGGGCCCGGAGACAAGGAAATCTCGGATAAGCTATACTTAATCAGGTTTTCTAGTAATAAATTTCGATCGGCCAGTGCCAAGGGAGCCTATAGATCTTCTGCGCCCAGGGCTCAAAATGAGCTTAAGTCGGTACTGCATGGGTAGAGATCCGTTGAGAAAGGGTTTTGCCAAAATCGACCCCCAAAGGGGTAAGTGCAGTCATTATAAAAATATTTGTGTTTTTTAACTATTAGAATTGCAGATTTGAAATTTGGCTGGTATATTCCTTTCAAGGAGTAAAGAACCGATACAAAAGAGGCTTTTACGAAAATTGAACACCAAGAGGGTTGCGAGAGATAAAAGGGGTGTTGTAGGTAAAAGAGAATTAAGTTTTTTTCGAACTATTAAATCTAGACTTGAAGTTTAGATGGTATATTTCTTTCATGGAATAGAGATCCTTTAAGAGAAGGTTTTGCGAAAATTGACATCCAAAAGAGGCTGCGTGGCCGCGGTAGCCGAGTGGTATAGGTATCGGACTGTGGCTTGCCTTGTCACAGGATCGAGCCCAGTACCCCTAAAGACCCGCCGTGTAGGGCAGCGATGCACGTTAAATCTGTCGAGAGCTGAAACGTCCTCCCGTTGGTGTGGTGTGGTAGTTAGGAGAGGGGGGTGCCAGCTCAGGTGTCGTCCACGTCACTTGACCATGGTTCAAAATTACGTGGTCCGTCGCCAAAAGCCTTCGTGTAGCTGAACAGTGCGACGTTAATATTCAATCAATCAATCAATCAACCAAAAGAGGCTGCGAGGAAAATATAAAAAAATTCACTTTAATGAATAACTAAACCTATATAAACTTGAAATTTAGAAAACATATAACTTTTGCTGAGCAGAGATCTGATAAGAAGGGGAGTTTTTAAAAGTCAACCCACATGGCTGTTATGAGGGTGTTATAGATAAAAAAAAATTCCTTTTCTCAAATATTAGACCTACAGATTTGAAATTTGGCAAATCTGTTTTTTTGTTGAGCAGAGATATGCTGAAAAAATCTTTTTTTTTTAATTTTGTAATTCCCTTAAATTTAACATATATATATAAAAAGTTCTTTTTCCTTCAATTTTTATTATTTTATTTTTTAATTCACCCCTGCGAAGAACGGGTATAGCAGCTAGTTCTGTATAAAACTATCCAGCGAAAACTGCCTTTCTAAGTATAATTCTCGCACAACGTTTTAAAAATAGTTATATTTTTATAACAATGTACCACTCTTAATGAATACAATACATGTATTTAATGCTTATCTTTTAATTTAAAATAACTTTTTAAATTTTCAAGTCCTACAAAAGATATTATTTTAGCTAATTAAAATTAATTCGTAGAAATTATAAAAATTTTAAATTTTTTTATTCGTATTTATATTTTTAAATTACAACATATCTCATTTGAAACTTGTACACTATGAAACTTTAAAATGTCAACATTAATTTTAGTATGTAAGATATTATTCGATTAGATAAAAAAAAAAAAGAAATATATAAAGAATAAGTTAAAAGTTTTTTATTTTCAGAAGTTTGCAATCGGACTTAAGAAATTACTCATACGCCATAATCATTCATTTAATTCTCGAAATTATAGCACTGCATATTTAAAGCACCTTCCCTTTATTATTAAACTCCTTATTCCTCCTTTATTATTACATCTGTTTCTTCTTTTGGAGGGAAATTCCTTTCTTCCCAAGTAGTAATTCGTATAAGATTATTCGCGCGTATTTGGTAGGAACCGGCAGAAGAAATTTTACAAAAAGAAAGAAAATACAGTTTTTGTTTGTTTTAGTTGCCATTTTTATTAGAGAGTGTAAGTATCATAAAAATAATTTGTAATTTATAAATAATAACAGTATATAAAGAAACCCCAAAAAGTAAAAAGGAACATCTTATTTATTTAAATCACAAAAAAGTGTATTGCCGATTTAAGCTCAATTCGGGCTCTGGGGGCAGAAGATCTACGAACTCCCTTGTCACAGGTGGATCGAAATTTACATCCAGAAAATCTAGTAATAAGCTTATCCGGGCTCTTCCGGGCCTCTGGGTGTCCACCCCGAGCACTCAATGGATTAACCGGAACCTCTATTCAGTCTGTGGTACTATTACAAATTTCTGAAATGATATCTTAAAAACATAATGCATTAATTGTACTATCATTAAGCCTCGAACCTAATTATGTGCAAAAATTACCGGTTGTGGAAGACCCTCTTTCGGCATCTACGCTAGTTGGTGGTATTGTTAACAATACTCGATATACTCTCTTTTTCCAAGTATTTACCTCTAAATCCCTCATCTTCAAATAAATCGATTCCTCGTTGGATGGTTTTAGATATAGCTGATTTCTGCATTGTATTTTGGTTTGTGAAATTTTTTTTATTTACGCTAATTCTATTTTTTGTCCAAGAGACAATATTTTTTGCATTGAGCCACTATATTCTTTTCTTCCTATAAATAATGAAACCAAGCCGAAGTATTATCAACTGATTTCTTATGTTCTGTAAAGTTATTCGTATTCATTATAATGGGTTAGTGTTTATGAGTATATTTAATAAATCTGAAAAATATTTTGAGCCCTAAAGTATGATATGCAAATGCAATATCATTAACAAACTCACCAATTTACAAGATATCGAAATATTACGCACTTTCTTCACAACTACAACCTTGTTCTCACAGATACGAATATCAGACTACGAATCTTACGCGTGTGCAGTATCACGCTAAGCTGTAATAGGATACTTTTGGCCCGCCTCTTTGGATGATTCACGCATTTTATCACTTCTCTTAATTGTAAGATGAAACTTTATATTTACAGTCTAATTAATCTCACCCGTTAGGGAAACAAAAACAAAAATGTATACTATTTTGCTATGCTGGTGGTCCCTGAAAATATAGTGGAGGAGATAATTTAAAAATTTTTTTTTTCTAGTAAATACCAAAAAGAAAAAAAAAGGTATTTAAACTTTTGAATACCGGTATTACAAAATTGTACAAATGGCTCAAAATACTGGTATTTGGTATCCCGGTATTGCAATTCCTTTATTTGTGAGACTTTAAAAACTGGAATTTTTGTTTGAATGGATTTTATGTATTACATAACTCTAACTCTGACCCTTTTCCCTCTGGAGCTTGAGGTAGCGCAATAACTCATTTATTTTACATTTATAAATATAGAGTACGTAATAGATTTATGTATGGTTCCCGTAATGGTGAGTAATAATTTTAAACAATTGCACTGAAATCGCCCCTGAGTGTTGAAATCGGTCCCTTATAGGATTGCAATACTGAGCATGTATTTGGTTCTCTTTCTAAAAATAGTACTAAAAGAGCATTCATTCTCTAATAGTTTATTTGGAAGACACTTAAAATAGTACTGTACCTTTTTCCTACATTGGGTCTTTAACACAATGATAGCTCTCAAACATTTAAAAAAGAACCACTGTTATATTACTATATATAGTTTTATAGGAAGTTGTAGGATAATCAATTGTTAATTGCTGCTTATCAATCTTGTTTTTTTTTCTATTTAAAAAGTAACGCCCATGGGTGTTAATGTAACAAAATAAGGGTTTTTTTCCTGATTTTAAAATAGTTTCTCTTGCAGTAACTGAAATAGACTAGTGTAAGGGTGGCGAACCTTCATAGATCAATGTGCCATTTTTCTAAAGAAATGGTTAATGAGGTATAACGTGCAATCCCCTCTAGTTTTGTCTTGATTATTGGGAAAATAATAAAACTAAATACAGGGTGTTTCTAAATGAGTGTATCGGAGTTTTAACGCTTTACAGTATTTATTACATATAACTTGCAAGTACAATTCCTACCTCGAATGAAAGAGTAACTGAAAAAGTTTTATCTACAAATTGACAAATGTTCAATGCGTGGGCCATTCGTCACACGGCACACATCAAGTCGATTAGCAAGTTTACCCCAAACTTTGTTCAGTGTATATGAGTTAATTCTTACAACAGCTGCTTCAATTCTGTGTCTTAAGTCTGGAAAGTCAGCTGGTAGTGTAAGAACATACACACAATACTTAATGGACACCCACAGATAAAAATCTCATGACGTTAGATCAGGTGAACGTGGAGGTCATGCGAAACAAGCTTTATCTTGATGCTCTTTGTGGCCAATTCATTGGTTGGGTTCAGTGATGTTCAACCAATCACGTACTGTGATATGCCACTGAGGCGGTGCACCATCTTGCTGCCAAATGAAGTTATCTGGTTCACTTTCTTCCAATTGAGGCAATTGTCATAGTTGTAGAGCATCAAGATAGGCTCCGAAGCTGGTTAGTTTTCCGAAAACGAAAGGCCCATACACTTTCCGCCGAGATATGGCACAAAAACATTCAATTTAGGTGAGTCTCGTTGTTGACAACCGAATTTAATACGGTATGCTCGTTGCACAGTAATAGCAGATTCTGTCTTTGTAAACTGGAGAACAGAAAACGCTTTTTGTTCACTATTCACCATTTTTCTACTAACTCAAACAAAACTGTTTCAGTTGCTTTTTCACTCTATGTATGAGTCAAACGAATATGTTATATGAAATAAATACACCCATGGCCAAAAAAAAAAAAAAAAAAAATTAACGCACCAAAAAGGAGTCATCGAAATAAAACGAAATTTTACATACACAAGGACTACTCTGAAATAAGTAAATGGTTAAAAAATCAAAGAAAAAGGATAATTTATTTTAGAGAAAAAGGCAAAAGAAAACGGAGGATTTAATACCCTATTGAACCCCCTCTAGCGCGAATGCACGATGCGATACGATCGGGCATTGAGGCATACAAGTTCTGAATGATGTCTTGAGACATTTCGTTCCATATTTGTTGTAACCTTGCCTCTAGTTCATTCAAACTCGTGGGATGCCCAACTCGCCGTCCCAAGTTATTCCAGATATGCTCGATTGGAGACAAATGTGGGGGTCGGGCAGACCAAGAAAGGGTAGTAACAGTGTGGAAACAGTCTTGTCATGTGAGTCACCCTTGCCATGTGAGGACGAGCATTGTCTTGTTGAAAAATGGCTCCTGGGAGCCGTTGCATGAGTGGAAACACATGTGGTTGCTGTATGTTATGGACATACAGCTGGACTGTCCTGTGTGGTGCAACGGATCAATACTAGGGGTGACCGTGTATTGTAGGCAATGACACCCCATACCATTATACCAGCTTTGGGAGCGGTATGTCGCTGTAAAGGAAATGCAGGATTGAGGCGTTCACCACGGCGTCTCCACACAAGAACATGATTGTCATCACTGCTGAGATTGAATCTGGATTCATCGCTAAAGACGACCTGGTTCCATTCCGCTGTAGTCCAGTTTCCTCGTGAGCAGCACCACTCCAAACGGATGCGTTGATGGGTAGGTGTCAAGGGCAGCACACGTCATGGGTGCCGCGATTCCAAATGTCCTTCAGCTAGGCGCCTTTGTAGGATTCACAGGGGCCCCTAGTTAAGGTGTTACCTGTGCCTGGATGGTGGCAGATGAAGCAGTTGGTTGTACGCGTACATTTCTTAAGATGTTGCAGTCTTCTCGACAACTGGTCTGTCGAGGGTGATCTGAGCCTGGTCTTCGTGTAATTGACATTTTTCGGATCCACTGGTCCCAGCACCTTCTCACAACACAATCAGAGCGGCCTAATTGACGAGCTACTCGCCTAGCTGGCCACCCAGATTCCATCTTGCTGATGATTCTTCCCCTCTCAAACTGTGACAGTTGCTCTTATTGTCTTCGAAAACGGTGTAAGGGCATGTCTACCTCAGCTCTTCCTTTGCAAACGATTCAGCACACTCAAACAAGCTTTGGTTACCTGTTTTATACTCCGCGGAGAACGACGTTGAACGCCTTCTACCTGCTATACATAATGCGCAATCACGCTGCATTTCTAATCATTTGCATATCTGCGCAACATGTACCTTCATGTCAAGTTTCGTTACGATCCCGCAATTATTTCTTAGTGCGCTAATTTTTTTTTTGTCCATGAGTGTACCATAAAGCGTTAAAACTCCGATATTCTTTTAGAAACATCCGGTATTAACAACTCAAAACTCTTTATTTACTACGAAAACATACATTTTGCCCTGTATAGTAATAAATGTTTTAGTTATATGCGTAATTCAAATTATATGAAGCAACATTAGTGTGACTTCTGTCGTTACAGATAAGATGACAACATATTATGATTCTAAGATGTTACTCGTACTTTTAACAGAATGCATGCTGTATAGGAGAAGTCTTCTGCCAAACGGTTTCTAAGTGAGCCTTTAATGTTATTCACCTCAGAAAATAATGACTCACAGGCATAGGTAGATGAAAGTATGGTTAAAATAGCATGAACCATTTTCTTCTCAAATAGTTCGATTTGTCTGGAATCGAATTTCGTGTTTCCGAAATTTCGTTAATAATATTTTTACTTATATTGTTTGTTAATCTTTCTGTTTCAATCAATTTTAACTTTTACTTTGTTTCAATAAATTTTTGAATCCCTATTGAACTAGACTGGAAATCAATCACACACAAAGAGTTGTATTTCAAAGTCTTCAATTTCCAACCAATTGAATAGGGGGCAAGTTTCGTTTGTCAAATAAAGTCACATCAAGCTATTTAATAAACTTGGGCGTTTTCAATAATTCTTTGAACTGAGAAAATCTCTCTTAAAATTCCTTGATTGAAGAATCAACCACCACCCCGTGACCAATGACCCTTCTTTGTCCGTAATACTTCTTAGTGAACTTTATTGTTTTGAACTAAAATGCAAACCGTTTTGATCAATGGCGTGCCCAAAATATTGTGTTGCGTGCCATTGGTTTACCAACCCTAGACTAATGAGAGTTTCAAGCTGTAGATTTTAAAAAAATTCTAAAAAAAGTATGCGTCAACTCTATCTTTTTATACGTCGAAATCCTTTAATGATCCTGACCAATAAAATGCTTTTCTGCACATTCATTCTTCCCTCCAGTCTTCGAACAGAAGTCCGATCTGACAATAGGCTGCTAAAGCAACTATTAAAGCACTAGAACAGTGATTCCCAAAGCAGTTTATGTCGACCCCCAGGGACCTATGACGACCTACAAAGGGTCAACGTAAGTGGAAATTAATTGGGGGGGTCTATGAGATATAAATGGGGTCTAAACGATAATGGCTCTCATTAAACCAGATTATGGTTTTAATTTTAAGAAAAATTTAATCAAGTGGGAAAAAAAACCCCACATTTATATATACTTACTTAATAGATATATTTACTAAATTTAATGAGATTAATTTGTAGTTCCAAGGCAATGGCATAAATTTTATTATGACAAGGACCCCCTTTTCCGCGTTTCATGCCAGAATTAATCTAAAGGAGTGCAATATTGCACGTCGCGAATTTTAACGGTTTTTCAATTTGTCACAGACAGTCTGCCTAGAAAATGACATTTTAACCTTCGTTCAACATTTAAATACCCTTTATACCAGTGCTTCTCAAACTTTCAATATTTGCGACCCATTTTCTATCACAATTTTCATCGCCCCCCCCCGTACGATAACATTGTATAGAATGCAATAATAATATACTCTGACGTTAATGTTACAATATAGCTTTAATTATAAATGACACAAATTATCAAGATATATCAAATTTTGTATATAATAAACAAAAATTAACACTTATCTTAATGATTTGTATGGTTTATAATTATTCACTTAACTGTCAAATAAAAGTTACCTCGCCCGTGCCATCATTTTCCAGGTATGCGATATATTGAGGGGGAGGGAGATGAAATGGAATAAATAAGCAAATCCACTGAAATAAGTAAATCCTTCGCAAACACTGTCAAAGTCCTTTTATTAAATTTCAAAGTCTTCGGAATAATTTTATGGGTCGCACTGCACAGAAAAGATCATTCGGAAAGACGTATATATACGTCCATAAAATTAATACTTTGGCTGAGCGAGGCGTTTATATACACGTCGGTGGCACAAAAGAGGTTAAAGTCGTATATATTTTAGCTTTAGTGTCAAAGTATAGTATTACTGAATTCAATACATTATGATTGTATGGAGGGGTGCAATGAAAATGATGATTGAATAGTGGGTCGCGTATATTGAAAGTTTGAGAAGCACTGATATATATATAGTCCAATATATCATAATGACCACCTCAGAAACTTTTAAAGATAAAGAAGTAGTACCTTTTACTGATGCATATGTCAGGACACTACGACATACAGTACAAAATGCATATTTTCCCTTCTTTTGGCATGGGATAATATACGTTTGAATTCTTTTTTATGACATTCTTTATACGTTGAAAGTATAGTAGGTATTTCACCTTTGATAAACATCATGGTAACAATCAGAGACGTCTTAAGGTATCCCGACATTGCACAGAAAAGTTCATACTTCGAAAAGACGTATATATACGTCCGGGTCAATTAACACTTTGGCTGAGCGAGGCGTTTACATACACCGGTGGCACTTAAGAGGTTAAAGTCGTATTGTAGCTTAAGCGTCAAAGTACAGTAATATTGAATACTACACATTGTTATTGTATGGAGGCGAGGGGAGGGGCACGATGAAAATAATGATTGAATACTGGGTCGCAAATATTGACAGTTTGAGAAGCATTGCCTTATACTGAATTTAAGGTATCAATTAAGTAACAATAATTGCAAATGAATTGAAAACTTTTATATGACATACTTCAGAGACTCGGCGACATTTTAAGTCTATGAAGATGGCGCCTTTGCTAACGTACGAGCAATATGTGATTTGTTCCTTAGCATGTGACTATTGCAATGATTATGAATGAAATGGGGAAATAGAATCTTAGAAAAATCGCCCGGAATTACCACTTCTAAAAAGTAAATATTTTGTACTAATGTAAAGACCTCTAACCTTCTCAGAGGCCACTCGTTTGTGTGTTCATAGGATTTTGCAATTAATCGGTACTTTTTATTTGTACTGAAAGTGAATTTCAGTTGATCGTTAGTACATGGAAATGACTTCCAACGCCAATAGATTTAACCTGGGAGCAAACGCGTGCTGGATTCTAACGTTAATGGTCGCGCAAGGTGACAGAATCCTCCCATCCTTTTTTTAAATAATTATTTTTGTTGTGCACGTAAAAATCGCAATTCCAGAGTATAATTTAACTAAGCAAGAGTGACGACCACGCGGTAGCCGAGTGGTATAGGTATCAGACCGTGGCTTGCCTTGTCACGCGTTCGAGCCCAGTACCACTAAAGACCCGCCGTGTAGGGCAGCGATATACGTTAAATCTGTCGAGAGCTGAAACGTCCTCCCGTTGGTGTGGTAGTTAGGAGAGGGGGTGCCATCTCAGGTGTCGTCCACGTCAGATGACCATCGTTCAAAATTACGTGGTCCACCTCCCAAAGCCCTCGTGTAGCTAAACAGTGCGACGTTAATAATTAATTAATCAATCAATCAACTAAGCAAGAGTACTTTTGCCTACTTTTTCAATTTTTTTTTTGATAATTTGAGGAAAAATATCAATCAAACAGAGCTAAGAAGTTTCAACTGTGCATATAACTTCAATACAGAAACATTAATCACAGACACTTTTCTTTAACATTACAACTGTTATATTTTGTTCAAGTTATTGTAGTTTTATTGTCCTTTGATGATCAACAAATAGAATGTTGAATTTTTTTTGCTTGCGTCTTTTTGTCAGGGCAAAGTGTCCTGTGGTACACTTGTGGCTTTATATTTTTCTTGATGGAGTTCTTTAGGTAGCATTTGAAAATTTTCCATTCAACCCAAACGTATCATGTTCATTGCTTTTCCCACATTTACTTTCGCTATCATGATTAAAATGCATTATTTCAGCAGGTTCTTCCCTTGCTTGAACAGTTTTAACTTCCTTCAATAGAGATCACAGAGAGAGAGAGAGAGAGAGATTTCCAATTTTTTTTTTTATATTCTGCTTAGTTGCATTTTGAACCATAATGAGTTGTACAACACAGCAATCAAAACCACTAAGTTTTTCACAGGGGAATAATGTAGCATGTTCATAAAAAATATTTTGAAACAAAAGTGGTGGCGCGGGGAACTCAGTCAAAACAGGTACCTTAAGATTGTAAAAAAACGTTGGCCACTCCCAAAAAAAAAGGGAGGTGTATGGCAAATACATATTAGGGTTGATTTGTTGCATCGGCCGCCTCTCGCACCAAGTGTTTTCTCGTCAAATTGATAAATGGCCCAAATCTAGTAACCTTTATGAATTTGTTTTCCACACAGTGAAGTACATTTCTTCAATTTTAACAGTTTTCACGATATCGCGGCAATTTAGCACATGCGTAATTCGTTTTCTTAATATTAACAGTTTAATTCTCCTACGGTGATTTCTCGCGCATGGACAGAAAGCTTTTATTATTTTAAAAATTAACGATTCTTAACTTCTGCACATGCGCAGCTTTTTTTATAACGGCCTTTAATTGAGGAAACGGTATTTTCTTCTCTTGCTCCGGAAATTCCGTTAGACCAGCTGTTTCCTTTGGATTTGTTGTTTCGTTGTGGAATCATTTTCACAGGTAACATTACTCTTTTTCTCCGCATAAATTTTCAAAGATTGCCACGATGTCCAGCGATGCTATTATAGAGAATTTGAATGAATGCATGAAAAAGTATGATTAATATTCAGAATGGTTTTTTTTTTGCCACGTTGCCTGTGCTTGGAAAGAAATCTGTTTTAGAATGGTGCATGTGTGAAAGAAGGTTTGAAGGGATCATCGTATGTGTGTCCGAAATGTGAAAAAAGTATGGAATTCAGAGAAAGAACAGGTAAGAAAGTGAATGTTTTTTGAATGGTACTGTAGATGTCAGTCGTGTGTGAAAAGAGGATAGCCATCATGTGTTTAGGAATGTAAGGAAAGGGTATTCGTTTGAACTGAGTAATGTGGATATGTGTGCCGTTTTGTAAGAGATGCAAAAATGTTTTGGTAGGTGCCCTCAGAAATATACAGTCACAGAGACTGGTATAATTTTTTCTGTAGGGAACACATCATCATAAATGTCAGAAAAAGCAGCATTTTTTGAAAGTAAGTGAAATTATTTCCATTTTCAATTGCATAATTTTTCCGGGGTTTTTCAGTTTCAAAACATTAAAATGCTATTTTTTCATCATTTTCCTTCCACCATCTTAAATTTCGCGCTTCTGCGTTGCGTGTTGTTATACGATTACTACTCGAAAACACACAACACACAAAAACGTGCCGAATTGGCGATTTTTCAAAATTTGGCGGAAAGGCGGCTGATTCGACAATATCTCTCTCAACCATTTTAGTTCTCATGACTGTCATATAAGAAGATACTGTCAGGGTCATTGGTAACAAAAACAATTTTCGCAGAATTAACGATTTTGTGAGCCTGGGTAATCCGTACCCCTTGCGACCGCTCCCAGGTTAACATGTACACGAATGCTTCATCAAGATCTAAAGACGCCTGTCGGTTCCACATAATCCGGTAATATTAAATAGTTACGAGCAAAAATTGATCTTGAATAACTGTTGTAACTCCGAATTCACTTGGTAGCCTCCTGATGATGAGTTCCTCCTGATAATCATCAGGCAGCGTTGTCAAATCGCGAGTTCGAATCTTAATGCTAATGAAATACCAATGGTTAGAGAGGTTGATGCATGTTAAATTTGTCGAGGCTCAGTCCTCTCGTTGGCCCGTAGTGGATGTTTGAAGAGGTAGGGGATGAAAGTTCATGCGTCATCTTTGTCACTTGACCATGGCTAAAAATTACGAGGTCAACTGCCAATAGTCTCGTGTTGCGCAAGAATGTGACGTAAACTAATAGTCAATTCAGTTGTATTATAGAGGTAATGCGATCAAATAATTGTCAATTTGCTATTAACATTTACATTTAGATTTGTCAGGTGTTATACCCTATTATATGGATTCTAGTGTGTTATTAACCCTAATACGTATTTTAGAATGATAAGAGCAATATATGTAACACAAATAGGGATGGTTTTATTGATCTTTAATTTCAGTGGCATCCACGCTATAGTAGCAGTTTCGAAGATGCTTGACAGAAAAGTATTCGTGACATTCGAATAAGCATATGAAAATAATAAACATTTCGGTAATAAATGTTAAATAATTCTTACGTTGCGCATGCTATTTTCTAAATTAGTAGCCTTTGATGTATCAAACTTTGTAAAATCATGAAATGTATCATACTCTCTAAGCCTTACCTTATTTTACGATAAAAAACTTTTGTATTTCAAAATATTTGAAAAATATTGATATTTAAAAAAATTGTGATATTTTTAAATTTTTTAAAAAAAATATGTAATTTATTATTCTAGCATTTAGCTTTATGAATCAACTTATTGCTATTAAATATAACTACTATTTTAGAAAACATCATGCACAACGTAAAACTTAATTAATATTTATTGCAGAAATTTTTTTTTCCATAGGCTTATAACTCTTAAAATTCTGATTATATTTTAAGCATTTCATACTTTTTTGAAGCCTCATTTCTTTATAAATAATGTGTAAAAGATTTGAATTATTTAATCATAGTTTCAAAGTATTATATCTATTTGAAAATTGTTTATATTTTTAGCCCTTGAAACAAAACTAACACCCCAAGACCCTTTAAGTAGGGCATCTTTTTATTATTCCAATTTTCTTTATGTTTTATTTGAATTTTTCTCGAAATTAAATTCTGATGTAACTGTATAAATATTCTATCATTAAAATTACTCAATTATATAATTTAGGAGTCAAATTATATATATTACTGACAGCTTATAATCGCAAAAGTTCTTTTACCCATTGGCAACTGAATAATAGTTATATAGCTATTATCAAAACCATTTGTCTGATAAAAATTTGTGTGGCATTTCTGCTTTGGGGAAATAAAATATCAAAAATATCATTTTTGGGAATAAATGTTATCAGATCACTCACCAGTTAATTTTGGATTTTCCAGAAGTATATATTTTGATAGGAACAGTAGCAATGTATTTTTGGTTGATGCCTCTTCTCGATTAGAGTGAATAAATTCTGGCTGTTAAATAAACAACAATTCTTAACATTTGTTGTGGAATTGAATAAGAAAGATTCTTATATATATATAAATAATCCGAAGTGTTTTTTTAAGGCTGTTCTCGCCTTATGTACGAGAGCGTGAACTTGACGCGGAGCCCATTTTCGGACAGAAAAAACAGTATGACATTGTAAATCACGCATTTGTTTATAATATAGTGTGTTTTTAAAATTTCAAAATATTTCATAAATAATTAAATATTCCTTTTAACATGTGAAGAAGATAGCTCTCGTTTAGCATTACGGTATAGGGAAAAATAAATGCGACACACACACATTTTATAAAATAAAAAATGTGTCAACTCGGATAAAAATGAGTAGTATGATAAAATAAGCAGTTCTTTACAGGATATCGTAATCAGAATATAATATTAATGTTTACGTACTTTTATGTCTGGAAAAATATTCCGAATTCGGCCCCTATTCTTTAACATTAGCCGAAGATAGCTTAAGGTATCTGACTACGTTCGGAACCGTGATTTTAAAAAAGCGCATAAATGGATAATTTTCATGATATTTAGTGTCACTTAGATAGAACTATGATTTTTGAAAAATTCACATTATTTTCAGAGTTACAACCCATTGAAATAATTATCGGCGTTTTTTTTCTTGAAATTTCTCCCCTCTGTTGTTGTAAAAATTGGATAAACCCACTTCTAAGTTATATATTTCAAAAATTATAGTTGAGCCTCTGTACAGAGGTTTGAGCTATATAGAGGCAAAATATTATAATAATAGAAGCATTTTTCACAAAAGGAGAATATTTTGAAAATGGGTCATTCTATGTTCATTTTTTGTCAAAATATTATACTTAAATAATCTTTTATTGTAACAACATTCTTAAACCAATTTTATATACATTTTCTAATCTGAGTGACATTAAATATCATAAATATTATCCATTTATACGCTTTTGCAAAATCACGGTTCCGAATGTAGTCGGATACCTTAAGGATTCAGCTGGATTGAGGAGTGCGTTTTAGCGTTTCCATGCAGCCTTATATAACCAACTCTTTTTTTTTACACAGAATATACATTCCTTAGAAAACCGTGCCAAAAAAATTCTTGTAAAAGGTACATGCAATGTACAGGGTGTCCTGAAACCTTATGGTAATCAGGCAAGAGATGAAAGGTGGAGTCATATCTGTTCCGGAAAAATATAAAAAAAATTACCCTGCTCTTAATTAACCCTTTATCTACCAAACTATCTATCTTTATCTACTACTCACTTTAAAATTACATAGAATAACCATTTTTATGAATAATCTGACGTTACTTAGCAGGAATTTTCTTTGAAATCTACTCTTTTGATATATATGGCAGCACGGATTCTATGATGAGTATTTTAGCCGGGAAGGCGGATAGTTTTATAGCAGAAATTGCGTTTTCAGCTCATTGCAAAGATTGTCATTTTTTTTTTGTTCCGAAAATACAGTTAATTTCAAAAGATGAGTGTCTTATTTTGTTTGTAAGTTAATGAAGACCTTAGAGAACAATTTGACTATTTATTTTAAGTGAACATTTTATATAATTATTTTTACAGTTGAATATCTTTAATTAATTAATTAGTTCTAACGGATTGAATTTCCCAAAGTTGAGTATTTTGATTATATATATCCCTTAATATTCAATGTAGTGATTCAAAAGAAAAAATATTGCATGAAAAAACTGCCTTAAATCATAATGTGGTAGATAAAAGGTCGAGTGAGGATAAGCACAATTTCGAACATGTAGAAAACTGACACCATCCATCACATCATTAGCTACTGTGAATACAAAATTCACAATTTTACAATGATTCTTTCCCTAACACCATTTTACATTGTCATACTATTAATCGCAATCATAAGTCTGTTAAAAAAAACTTTGCTGGATAAGTTAAAATTAACGCAATTTGTATGAGTCAGGGTTTAAGAAAAAGATGTCACCTGACTTTGACTCTCCATAAGAAGAAAAGTATTATACTCACAGCCCCAGGAAAATTTCTAAAAAGTTGGCCCATTTAGTTAGGGCTGTTTTCGGTCAATGTTAAAGAATAGGGATCAAACAGGAAGTACATTTGTGAGAAGGAAAAAGCTCCAAAAATAATAAAAAAAATTTAGGGATATAAAGAAAATAATTGTTTAAAGGATAGTGTTATTTGAATTTTGATTTTTCAAGAAAATACGTAGTTTTCAGCATTATTGCAAATTGAAATTTGAATTTTCTATGCTAAAATATAGGATGTTTGTTGAAGCCGGTCTCTTTCCCCTAATTACTAAGAGTGGTGCCGACAAGCATGGAAAAATTCCAGACGTTTCCCTAATTGCTGGGAAAGAATTTCGCAAATGGGGGGTCAGAAATTCTGATCCTTTTTCCCAGGCTATCCCCGAACGTCACAGGAGACACCGTAACATTGTGTTTTCGCTTTCTCACGATTTGGTGACTACAGCGTGTCGGAGAACTTACAATATGAGTCAAGGCAGACTCCCAACTTAGGCGGCCCACGAACAAGAGATCAAAGAGGTGAGGGATCGTGAGAGATGAGAGGTATATAAGAAGAGCGAGGGAGTACCAAGATGAGACGACCGGAACTCTCATCAAAGAAGAAAACAAAGTGCTTCTCTATACAGCCGTTATGCGTCCAATTTTAGCTTACGCAAGTCCAGTATGGGGTTATGCCGCTAAAACTAATATTAATATCTTAGATACCCTGTAACATTCTCTAATACGTATGATTGTCAAAGCCACAAGATACATGCGCAATGACGTCATACGTAATGCTTTAAAAATTAATAGTTTCAAATCTCATATTCAGAAAATAGCAATTAACTTTTTTAATGATTTACAAGCAACCAATAATTACAATATGCAGAACTTAATTCCATATACTTCTAATGATAATACTAAAAGACCAAGAAGAATTTTTCTTGATTCTTACAACCCTCCGTAATTTTTAGTTTTCGTGTAATAATTTTTATTGCACATCATAATAGCTAAAATTTTACTTTCTCTTAATATTTTTGTCAATATTTTTCTCTTGTTTTCCCCACTGGACTTGTGCCTCCCCATTTTCTAAATCCCAGCCCACAGGGCAGCCAAATGAAGTCAATGATCACTTTACCCAGCATCCAACCAGAGAGCAGCCTCTAAGCTCTTAGTCCTGCCAAAAAACCCCGAAAACTTACCATCCAGACGAAGCACATTAGCCACGCCTCCCAGATTCCATCGTCTAACCAATCACCGTCATGCCACCAAGCAGAAAGAAAAAACCCACTTTTGTCATGCCCCGCATCAAAGTCTTGTTAAGACAAGGGATTGGGGACTGTTTTACAGTCCAGATGCCCAAAGAAAAACGTCTATTCAAACGCCTATTCACCAAGATGAGACTTGACTTGAGGGAACCGTTTGAGAAGCCTCCAGCGATAGATGCAACGATACTGAGTTCGCGAATTAAGGTGGATTCCGAACTGTAGAGACTTTGACTTAAGAGAACCGGTGGAGGAGCCTCCAGCGATAGATGCGACGATACTGAGTTCGCGAATTAAGGTGGATTCCGCACTGTAGAGACTTTGACTTAAGAGAACCGGTGGAGGAGCCTCCAGCGATAGATGCAACGACGATACTGAGTTCGCACTGAAGAGAACCGGTTAAGCCTCCAGGTGGCATTCCGCACTGTAGAGACTTCGACTTAAGAGAACCGGTGGAGGAGCCTCCAGCGATAGATGCATACGAGTTCGCGACTGAGTTTCCGCGAGACTTCGACTTAAGAGAACCGGTGGAGGAGCCTCCAGGATTCCGCACGCGAATGTAGAGACTTTGACTTAAGAGAACCGGTGGAGGAGCTTCCAGCGATAGATGCGACGATACTGAGTTCGCGAATTAAGGCGGATTCCGAACTGTAGAGACTTTGACTTAAGAGAACCGGTGGAGGCCTCTTTTAGCCATGGACTTGCAATACAGCTATACCTGAGTCCGCGAATTAAGGTGGATTTTGGAACCGTGAAAATTGCGAAGGAGCAACTGCACGACGGATTGAGAGCCAGCGAACTCACCCGAACTCGGTGTGGAATTACCGAGATCGAATGGAGAGAACTGTTGGACCCCTGTGACTTATCCTATGTATAGGACTTTCCTCTAAAGAAACACTTTAGTACCTTATTTCATGCCAGAGAAATAATTCAATGTAGTGAAAGAGGACTGTTTTTCTATGGACTCTTTTTACAATTAAATTATAATGAAAATAATTTTGATGCATTTTTTCATAGTATAAAATACATAGTATTCCAGAGCTGTTTGAAGTCATTACAGAGGGGAAAACGCAAAGCACACACATTTTAAAACAATTTTTTTTTCGAGTAGAATTAAGTAGTATATAAGAAAGTATGTTTCCCTCTTTTGACTGTGTGATGTTCCCCTCCTTGGGAGAATATCTCTCGAAGTATCAGCGTGAGCTAGAGGCGTAGGATTAACTAAAGAACTAGAATCAAACATTATCTTAATATGATTTTATTAAGATATTCAACTTAAACCTTTAACAAATTAAATTATAATAATTAATATGAGAGAATCTACGATGGCAAAATACGCAACACACTATAAGACTTAATCTAATTCAGACCACTATCAATAAGCGAACCGCCTAATCACTGATTCTAATATTAAATAGTCAATCCTACCTCATTACAACTTGGAGAATCACTGTGCATTGGCTTATGCTCAATCTTCTTTACTTTTATGCACTGGTGTGCAACTTGAATCAAATATATTCGATCAGTTATAACTTCTAATCACAGTCACGTAAAGCTCAGACTTGAACCACGATTCCTCTATTGGACATCAACTACCTGCCAATTTCCATCCACTAACACAAATTGCCATACATTGCCATTTCGTTTACTCTAAGTTCCGATATTTAAAAGCTTGTTCATTTGCATCTTTCATTCACACTTCACTTCTTGGATTTGGTTGGAAAAGAGTTGCCATTAATTCTGGCCCAAAGAACCCAAAGGACATGTTAAAGAAAAGACGCGTGAGCCCGTCACAACTGGTGTAGCCAGAATTAAGTTTTATGTTTTTATTATTTATTTATTTTTGTTTTAAGTTCATTCTGAATTATTTTTTACATAGTTCGAACTATCTCAAACAGATGGGGCCCCACGGTTTGAAAAACGAATTTATTCTTGGCTACGAATACTTATTTTTGGCGATATCTTTCTGAAATATATTCGCCAGCTGGAATTATGGTAACTTGCAAATTATGACAAATGGTGGATAATGGAAAAGATTTATGATGTACAGAGATTTAACATCTAAAATCTAAGGAACTTTCCTATTTAGGAATGTTTTAAATATTTTCTGCATGTGTGCTTTAAAAAAATCATTTATATGGATAATTTATAATTATGCTGCCTAGCTTTTTTCTCTGTCTGTTATTGAAGAAATGTCTATAAAATTATTTAAATTCTGTGAAGCGACTGAATGCAGAATCGAAAGTATACTTATTTTATACTTGACCAAAAGTTGTAAATTAACTAAAGAACACAAATTACTATTCCTTGAAACTCACAAATTAAAATTTTAATCTAATTATTGTAATACCATTATTATTATTATTTTCTTTCAACTAAAAAAGAATTTTTTCCCCTTCGAATAGATTTTATACTTTACCATATACCATTGGAACAATTATTAACCAAATCTTGTTTTCTAATTTAATTAGCAGAAATTTATTTTTTCAATTAATTATGCTCAGATTCCAAGCTGCACCCTAAATTCTCAGCACGTTTGTGTGGAAAAAAAATTAAAAATAGTGTAAAATATATGTTATCGATATATGATATATTTACGATATGAAAAGTGGCTACTATAGCCTAGTGGATAATTAACGGACTCGTGGCTGGCGTGTCATGAGTTCGAGCCTAGTACCGTTGAAAATGCACCATGTAGGAAAGTAATGCATGTTAAATCTGTCGAGAGATCAAAAGTCCTCTCGTTGGTGTGGTGGTTAGGAGAGGAGGAATGAACGCTCAAGTGTCGTCCTCGTCACTTGACCATGGTTCAAAATTACGAGGTCTGTCACCAAAAGCCCTCGAGTAGCTGATCTCAGTACGACGTTAATATCCACTCACTCACTTTATGCAATAGAAAATATAAATAAAGATGAATAATTAATTTATTTTACCAGTATTAAGAAGTTTTTCCGTCTTCGATTCTAAGCTGCACCCACGATTTTTAGTAGCATAAGCATAAGAAAAAAAGTGCAGCTTAGATTCTAATTAATACGGCAATATCGTGATAAAGTTTCAGTATCTTTAAGTTTTTTTTTTTGCCTTTTTCAATTAGAAAATACTGTCTGGCATTTTCTAATATTGAACATTTTCATTAACCTGGTCAAGTTCTTGACTAAATTTTTAATATAATAAACGCTGTGATTTCTTTGCTCAATACATTTTACACATATCAAATTTGAAATTAAAGTTAATTCAAAATATATCCATATATGGTAAAACCTTTAAGTAATAAAATTTTTATAAAACTTATTTATGAAAAAAAATATGTGGGCATTACCATATGAACAAATATTTGTTGCTCATTGGAGTTTTCCATTTAGTGCAATAGTTAAAATATTGATTTTTATTACTAGTTTTTTTTAATTAGAAAATAAAGCATTTACAAAAAAAGATACTCTGTTGAATAAACTTGTAAAAACGCTGGTTTCTTAAAAATTTAAACTTAGTTTTCTAAATATTTAAACGGTGTTTTCATTTTTTAAACGCAAATATACATAATTTTTAATTTTAGAAAACTTTTAAAATAAACTATTTTTTTTTACAAACAAAGGAAAAATATAACTGTAATAATTAATAACGCTTGTTTTTTTAATCTCGCAATTGCGAATCAAATTGTTCGATTTTCAAACGTTAAGAAATTTTACATTTCTTATTTTTTCATTATTCATTTGCTCAAAAAATCTCAAAATCAATTATGAGATATTTACACTTTTTTTTAGGGGGGGGGGATACTAAATCTACCCACAAGAAAACTTATGTCAATCTAATTGAAACAGTTATTTTACCATCAATTATTGAAAAGGGTGTTTCTTTTAGAGGTATAGAACTTTAAATTGCAATAAAACAACGATGTATTATTCCATTGACATGAATTTTGTTTTATTCGAAAGATAATCTTGTGGCATTACATTTTAAATATGATTTCTGCATAGGACTGCCACGGCTGGCTCGGATGTAGTCCAATCTGGACGTCCAATTTTCGATGACTTTTTCCAACATTTGTGGCCGCATATCGGCAATAACACGGCGAATGTTGTCTTCCAAATGGTCAAGCGTTTGTGGCTTATCCGCATAGACCAATGACTTTACATAGCCCCACAGAAAATAGTCTAGCGGTGTTAAATCACAAGATCTTGGAGGCCAATTCACAGGTCCAAAACGGGAAATTAGGCGGTCACCCAACGTGTCTTTCAATAAATCGATTGTGGCATGTTGCGCCGTCTTGTTGGAACCACATATCCCGGACATCATGATTGTTCAATTCAGGAATGAAAAAGTTAGTAATCATGGCTCTATACCGATCACCATTGACTGCAACGTTGTGGCCTTCATCGTTTTTGAAGAAGGATTCCACCAGCCCATAAAGCGCACCAAACAGTCAGTTTTTCTGGATGTAACGGTGTTTCGACATACACTTGTGGATTAGCTTCACTCCAAATGCGGCAGTTTTGTTTGTTGACGTAGCCATTCAACCAGAAGGGCGCTTCATCGCTAAACAAAATTCGCTTATGAAAATCGGGAACAACGGCAATCTCGTTTGGGGCCCATTCGACGAATCTACGCCTTGCTTGATGATCGTTTTGATGAATTGCCAAACTGAGAATAAATCACTTGACAGCTGTTAAATCGGTCGCCATCTTGGAAAGTAATGCCAACTTAAACTTCTATACCTGGAAAAAAAACACTCTTTATTAAAACAATCTGTTTCCCAGTATAATCACTATAGGATAAATTACTTTGTTTAATAGCCGTTTTCTTATCCACAAAACAGTTTCGCGACCTTCCAAAGGCTTTTTTCAGAGAGGACCAGAAAACGTTTGTTGGTCCGCAGTCTATAGGAAAGTATGAAAAACGGAAGAAATAGGAAACTTTTATTGCTCTGTAATAAAACAGAAAAAAGAGGAGAGAAACTGCAAAGCGTGTGAGGTGGGAGGGAGTCCACGATTTTGGTGATTTTTGAGAAGTTTTCTGATGTGGTTTTGTGCAGGTCAGGGGTGACCAACCCAAATGATCTTGCGGGTTACTTCGAAAAAACATTACAATTCCGCAGGCCACATCTAAAAATATAAATCTCTGTGCTAGATTTGGATTCATTACAAGCATTAATTAGAATAAAAATTTTAAACAGAACGAATTGTTATTATTGTTTTCATTATTTTTTTATGTATGCAAACATAGATAATATAATAATGATAGTGAAGTGATCAAATAATATTTAATTTATTTGATTAGTGAGAAATTTGTTTCTCAACTCTTTCACTGAGTTTTTGCAAATTGATCTCAATGCATGTTTTTGTAAATCGTAATTGATGTTGCAGGTTTTTGTCCGTTAAATTTGAGCGCAATTTTCTGTTTGATAAATTTCATTTTCAAGGGGGGAGGGACCATTCACAGGTGTAAGTTGATCTAAAAGAGCTCACAACTTTTTGTGTAAAATCTCTCTAATTGAAAATCTTTTCTTTGGGAATATAAGTGTTATAAAAATTTATTTTTTGATTATGATGTTTCAAAAACGTGTTTTTTAATTCATTATTGCATTGTAAGTCAATCAGCACCATTTGGAGATATTCTAGGGCTGACTGGACATCGACATGAAAGGGAGATTAATATATTTAAAATAATTTTTTGTATTGGCTAAATTAGTTAAATGTCTCTCAGAGAAATAGCTGCAAGCTCGTTATTTATTTTTTTTTTCGTATTTGATGTAACTGATTCATTTTGAATACTGAATTCTTTAATTTTTGTATCAATAGAAAGTTTTGAAAGCTATAATTTTCCAATAGATATTCAAATAACAACTATTTTTTTCTGAAATGCTTTTGATGTGATTAAATACATAGAATATTAAATTATCTTTTCCTTGTAACTATGTATTTAAATGATTGAATTTGTTGGTGCCCACTAAAAATAGAAATTCAATAACCATTCATCATTTCTTAATTTTGGTACAAAGCAACGTGATAAAATAGAAACAGTTATGGGATTTATTGGTTGCATAACACTTCATTAAAAATAAAAATATTGCATAAAATAATTGTATTTTGTAAAGTTGTAATGAATCTCGCGAGCCTAAACATTATTCAAGGGTGGCCACCGGTTGACCACCACTGGCGTAGGACAATCATTCTGACTGAAGTAAAATACGTTGAATATTGCTCGTCTTAATCACTTTTTGAGCTTTGAGTAGAAAATGTTTATTTCTTACAGGACTTATATATATATATATATATATATATATATATATATATGTAGGAATGGATGTGCACACATATCGTATCCCTCCTATATTTATTAATGACGTAATGCCAAGAGAGCGCCACCTATCTGACAAGGCGGTTCGAGGATAACGAGTAAACCAGACTGGAATAGAACGATTGCGCGACAGACGACCGAGAGAAGCGACGGCGATGAGACGATGACGAGGGCGCTGGAACGAAATGCCTTGTGGAATCCAACGATCTAATGATGTTTCGATTAGTTTTTACTAACTTTTAGCCCTCCCTTGTAAATAATTCCCCTTAATAAATGTATATTTAACTCAATCTGGCCGTTGTCACTCTCTCTCTCTATATATAATTCAGCTTATTTTTTATAGTTCTAAAAAAAGTACCTTTAAAAAATAAGATTACTTGTTCTGCGAGATTTGAAATAAATCTACTCGAATTTTTAATTACAAAAAAAGTCTAGGTTTCAAAGTTTAGAATGAAAGGGAAATCTATCTGCTTTTAAATCATAGATTTTAGTATAAAATACAAGTCAGTTATTCATTACCCAACGGAAATGGCGGGGCTTTTATTTATGGTGTAAAAAAGATACATTAACTCTGCGCATAAAGGCAAACGGAGATTTTTAGAAAGAACTTTTTCCAAAACTAGAAAAATTTTATTTCGAATGTGTTTTCTCTGAAATTCTTGATGGAAATGCACCCTGAGATATACCTTTGAGAGGGCCACTTGAAGTAGAGGAATCTATTAAAAGCAAAAAACTAAAATTGACTGATATAGGATAGAAAATAAAATCTACATATTATCGAATGATTGTTTGATTAACGTCTAACTTTGAAGCTACACTCGGACTTTCCACAACCTCGTAATTTTGAACGTAAGTCAAGGGACGAGGACAGTATTTGAGCTGGAATCCCAGTTTTCAAACTTCCATGTCCCTCAAAATGAGGACTGTGAGTCCCGGTCCCCTCTTTGGAGGGTCTTTAGTGGTACCAGAAATCGAACCCGAATTCTTGACCATGACTCTCTTGGCTTCTGTGGTCACCTATATGTTTTCGAAAAGGATATCGTAAGAACTGCACATGATATTTGTATATATTAGGCAGCGTATTTTTTGGATTCCTGCATAAAATGAAACTATTATTTTGTTACCTAATATGCTTAAAAATCAAATATTCTTATGGTTATCTAATGGTATAAATATTAAATTTATGTTATTGTTATACTAAAATCAATAATTGTATGAGATTTAAAACTTGTGTTTTAATCTATATGTATATGCAGCATAAAATATATCATGTCTATTATTATACAACGCTTTTATCAACGTTGATATATTTCAGAATTTGTACTAAGAAACGACGGGAAAAAATTGTAATATTTATTCTTTGGTTTGTACTTTCTTCATTTAAAAACTGTCTGAATATTTTTGAAATACACGTGATACTATTGATACTGCTGTTCATAATTAAAAGTAATGTAATGAAATTATTATTTGCGCGTATTTGTTTGAAAAATATTTAATTATATTTTGTACGTAAGAATTTGTCTAAGAAGAAAATTGAGACAATTCTTTGTTGATTTTCTATGTGGACTCGAAATACACTGCTCAAAACAATTAAAGGATATTGTAAGTTTTATATAAAATAAAGATATAAGCGATTTTTTTTTGCCTAAAATGGAAGAAGAGAATCACAAATGCAATTTTTCTGATTTTCAAACTGAGGAGTATGCTAATTTTGAGTTCGACGTCAAAAACGTCGCTTCAGCGGCGGCGAATGAAATTTGACTTTCAACTGAAATGAAGACAAGGATGATCGGCATTAAGTGACTGCTTTGTTTCGATGAGTACGATGTCTCAGCGAAGTAATTTAACCGTTTCAGAAGCTTGGAGAGTTGTTGGTAGGCTAGAAGGGGGACAAACTCAAGCCGAAGTAGCGCAAGCCATTGGAGTGTCACAAAGTGTGATTTTCAGGATCTGGAACCGTTTTTTGGAGACTGGAAGTGCAGGCCGAAGACCAGGACAAGGTCGTAGACGGGCAACAACGCCCAATGAAGATCTTTATTTAGTGTTAACGGCTCGGAGACACCGAAATATGAACGCTACTCTTCTCCAAAAACACCTTCGCTCGGCTACTGGCACCACGGTTTCAACTCAGACTGTCTGAA
The DNA here is from genome assembly GCA_019973935.1 of Trichonephila clavipes. NCBI lineage: Eukaryota > Metazoa > Arthropoda > Arachnida > Araneae > Nephilidae > Trichonephila > Trichonephila clavipes. The sequence goes on along the minus strand of BMAU01000672.1, from coordinate 162,025 downwards.
ACCGGCTCCATGGTGTAGGTCTGTATGCTCGCCGACCGATGGTATAGGTTAGTCTAACATCAAGGCATCGTCGCGACCTCAGGGAGTGAGCATCAGAGCATGTGAACTGGAGGAGAAATGAATGGAGCAATGTTCTTTTTTCTGACGAGTCCCATTTTTCTGTTCATCCGGATAATAGGCCTATTTTCATCTGGAGGGACCGTGACAGTAGGAATAATCCTGCGTTCGTGCACGAAAGTGTCAGATTTAGCGGTGGGGGAGTGTTGGTGTATGGTGGCATCTCCATTGACGGGCGCACAGACCTCTACATCATTCGAGATGGACCTCTGACTGCTCGCCGATATATGGATGAGATCCTCAGACCTATTGTAGTCCCTTAGGCTGCAGCAATCGGAGATGACTTCATTTTAATGGACGATAACTGCAGACCACATCGTGCTAACCTGGTGGAGGATTTCCTTTTCGAGGAAGGAATCGTACGAATGGAATGGCCAGCGTGTTCTCCAGACATGAATCCAATACAGCACGTTTGGGACGCTCTAGGAAGACGAGTTGCTGGCCGCCAACTACCCCCACAAACTCTCAAGGAACTGGAAAGAGATCTTCTGGAAGAGTGGGACAGAATATACCCCAACTCGTGATTAATAGCCTCATTGACTCCATGCCTCAAAGGTGCTCAACGTTGCTGGCCGTCCGTGGAACCCATACCCCCTACTGAAAATGATGTCCTTTGAAGAAAACACCTTTTCTTATTCTTTTTTCTCATATGCACAAATTGTGTTTTTTTCCCTTTTGTACACAAATGCGCAATAAAATGCATTTTTTATCTGCCAAACATGTGTAATTTATTCTCATATAACCTACTACGTCTGTCGACCATGTATCAATCAGCTAAAAAGTTTCCCAGCCGCAAGATCCACCTAAAACCGCAATATCCTTTAATTATTTTGAGCAGCATATTTATCTTATGAGGAAAGATTTTTTACTTAGATAAGTAGAGCCAAAAGCGGAGAGTAGAGTGAATGCAATTTTCTCTTTTCAAACAATTAAATCTTTCCAGCAATGACCTTCAATAGTTCACAAAACAGCTGTAAATTTAGCTTTGGAGTTATGCTTCTGATTTTTTCAAAATTTCGTAACTGTCCATAATTCTGGAGATCTTTGTAAAATGAGGTCCATTACAAATTTATCAACTACCATCCTCTCAAAAATCGACACATTTGTTGAGTAGTTCAGAGTGTTACTGAGAATTGTGCCACGGGCTACATGTGGCAAGTGTGAAATAGGTTGCCGATCCCTGTTCTATCGTATAAAAGTAAAAATAAAAGAAAATTGCAAATAAATATTACGAATGTGTATGCAAAATGAATTCACGTTCTCATGAAATTCGTATAACCCCAGTTATGACCACAAGATGATATATATACATTAAAATTAAACATTTTACTTATGCATAATTTAACTTTGTTTTGAAAAACTTTTTAAACATTTATTGTAACATAATAAATGAATTCTTTAAAACTTTTTTTTTATCTAGTAGGTTGTGAATATACTATTTTTGCTATCTCGAGTTCCACGAAGTAATTTATGCTAGTTAGTACAATTCTTTGAAACTTTTTACTTTTGAGGGAAAAAAACACCTATAATGAAGAAGATGGAAGAATTTATCGACACATCAACAGATTCGAAGCTAAAATTTAAATTTAAGCTAGAAGTCTTAAATTTTAGCTTCCCAATTCATGCAAAATGCACAGAATTTCTCACACAGCTATGAACATTTTACAAAAATGTATTTAGTAAGTGAAAAATATTTCTCAAGCGAGTGACTACAAAAATAAAATATAAAAACAAATTAAACGTGGAATATGAAATGCTACTGCAGATTATTTCATAATTTTTCATACTCGCTAACAGTCTCTGTAAAAAATTGTGAATACATATCAGTTACTAAATATACTGCAAGCGTAGGTGACATTTGGATCACAAATTAATATTATCAATGAGTAAATAACATTAAAATTACATCATAAATTTTTTAAATAAAAAATAGAATACTCTTTAAAATTGTATTTACATATAATATTAAAAACATGTTACCAGAGTCTTACGATTGCCCCCCCCTTCCCCAGTCCTTAGCTAGTGTCCCCTTTCGCTGAGGGGAGAATTTACAAGTGTCTACAGCCAGCATTACAGATCGCACTATAGCTAAGGCATCTAAAGTTGAACCCTGCTCACACGCTCCTGGCGCCATCTATTGTATGAAGTTAGAACATCATTACTGTAAACATTTTTTTAATAATTTTACATCCCCTCCCGCCTTATAACTTTGGATATTTATAAATCAGGTCACAGAGATTTTTATTTTTGACATAATAAAGTTTTCAGGCTATCCCTAAACACAAATTATCCCTTTAAATGCAAGGTTTTTAAGAGAAATATATGGTAAAAGTATATAGCTACTGACAATAATTCGTTTTAATCATATATATATATAATTAGAGTGCATAATTTTAAACTTTAAGTAAATGATCATGTAAAATGAAATATTTGATTTTTCCCCTGTATTTTTCATTAGAAATTAAGTATAATTATTCACAAATGCACGTTATATAATTATCTCTGTATAATATTTTTCTGATTTAAATCTAGAAAAATATTAATGTAAATAGTTACTTAAAAACTATAGTTTATTCGAGGTGTTTATCCAACATATAAAAATTTTGATATAATTATCATAAACGTGCACACTTATGTATGTCATATCATATTTGTCGTATAAAAGTTTATTATAAAATCTAATCAAACTTCATTGTTTTATTTAGATATATACAGTTATGAATGATTTACATGAATCTAAATTTAGAACAAAAAGTAATGAAAGTAATTATGTACTATAGAAATCGTCAGATTCTTAAAAAAATTCACCGGGAATCTTATCTTTTATAGAAATAAACTATTTATTTTACATGATTATCACGTTAAAACAGTGGTTCTCAAACTTTCTATACTCGCGACCCAATTTTCAATCATAATTTCCATCACGCCCCCCTTACATACAATAATAATGTATTGAATTAAATAATAATATACTTTGATATAAATCTACAATACGACTTTAATTATAAACCGTATAAATTATCAAGATAAGTATTAAATTTGTATATAATTCGATGACGTGCCCATAGAGCCACTGGTAATTATTAAACTTGTCCTTGACTTAATATTGTTAAATTAAATGTGAAATAGATGGTGCAGTACTGATACATTTATAAGTGTGTTATATCAGTGTAAATGTGTATTTTATTTTTTTATAATGTCAGAGAGTATTATTTTTTCTGCTTCCTTTCAGTAAATTAATAATTTTTTAAAAAAATGTTTGTTTTCGACTTTTCGATATACTCGCCCCCCTTGTAGGGTTATCACGCCCCTCTAGGGAGGCGCACCCCACAGTTTGAGAAACACTGCGTTAAAAAGTTACAAGCATGATTGGGGATCTGTAACAGGTTTGTTCTTTAGCCTTTCTATTTCTATCCATATTGAAAAATAACATATGATAATTAAATACTTAACATTTTTAAGTATGTCATAATATCAATTCCTATCTTTTCAAAAGATGTATTGGGAATTTCATGAACTAAAAGAGGTTCTTTAACATTAGCCTTTTGAAATTCCTCTGACATACCTCACACTCAGATACCATTTTCTCAATACTTTTAGTCATTCCTGGCCAGAATATTACCTCTTTTGCCCTATTTTTACTTTTCTCTATACCAAAATGACATTTATAAAGTATCATTTTTAAAAATAGAAGTTACAACAGTTTTAGAGTCTATTTTTAATTACTAATCCAAATTCAATAAACAGATCGGTTTTAAATTTAAAGTATTGTATCACATTAGCAGGAACTTTTTTAAATATGATCAGGCCAACCTTTTATACAATAATCATATACAATATTCAGTTCAGGATCTGACTTAATAGCAATTCTACGTTCACTCATAGGTATGAACAACATATAAAATATCTGGATCATCATTTACCTCATCTTTAAGATATGCCTTGGAAAGTGTATCTGCTAAATACATTTCAGTTCCTTTTACATAAACCATTTCGAATTGATAGTTTAATAATTTTAACAACTTTCTTTGCAACCTCGTAGAAATATATTTCATAGAGATTTAATTACAATACTGGTAAGTGACTTATTATCAGTTTGTATGGTAAATCCTTTTCCATATACATATGTATGATACTAAAAATTTTCTGCTTGTGGCCAGCTGATAGCGGTTTTTTACCTTTAAGAAGTATAATTATATATTTGCTGGACAATTGCTATAAAAATTTTGTCAATATTATGACGCCTTGTAGGATCTAAATGTTTGAATAAAGAATATTTATTGTTCACAAAAGCTTTTGAAAGAAAAAAAAATTTTTTGATACAAAAATGGAACAATGCATCTAAAAGTCCGCACAAAAGAAAGGTATCACATATGTCCAAATGCAACATACACGTCGTACCATACTTTGCACAACATTATCCAGCAGCTGTTGAGGCAATTTATCCCATTCCTCTGTGAAATGAGGGTGTTCTTGTTTGTCGGAAAAAAAGCATCCCACACATTTTCAACGGGGTTTAGATCTGCAGAACGCGCAAATTACATTAATTAAAAAAAATTGAAATCTGCACGCGCTGGCCATACGCTTGTCTAGACAATCCTAATTAACATTTGAATAAAAACTAAAATCACCGACAGCAATTAAAAAGACGAACATAGGTGTCAATGTATGTTTTAACAAACATTTAGATAATTTGTAATAATACGCTGTCGGATATCGGTCCATATTTTCATAAACAGTACCACTCTCGCGCCAGATCATTGGCGTCTACAATCCGACAGACTGAACACATCTGAGAATAGTACGTATGTCCAGTTTCATGTTAAGTCAAACGGCAGTACGGATTCCCAATGGGAAATTATCTGGCAACAGTTTTTTTTCCTGAGGCAGCAAGAAACTGATTTGCCACCTGCTGATGTAAAAGAAAACAACGCCGTGAGCGATAAATTAAATACCGTTTTAGTGATGTCAAGACATGCCAAAAATTTTAAGTTCGTCTATTAAATCTTTCCTGTAAAACTTTGACTTAAAGATGAAAGCTGATCAAATGATATTTTATGTACAATATACATTTTTATTGTGCACATAACTGATTAATATGTCAGTTTTATTGTATATTTTCTAAATGTTTGTTTGTGGGCAATACTTTAAAAAATCAGGGGCGTAGCTATTTAAAAAATTGAAATTTTAATTAACATTTGAATAACTAAAAAGGGCAATTAACCATAGGTGTTCATAACAAACATCAATGATAGTGTTTCATGTTAAGTCTTGATTCCCCAAATTATGGAAACGGTAAATCAAATACCGTTTTAGGGCACCCTTAAAGATCCCAATAACATGTATAACTACAGTGCCACTAACATTGTTCCTATATTTAGAAAAGAGCCCCAAAGGAATTTTGGTACAGAGCTCCCTCAGAGCTATCTACGCCAGTGTTTGTGGATTAAAATTTTTTGGAATTAAAACATAATACAAAAAATTACTTACAAATGAAATTTATTTTGTATTCATTATTAAAGATAAAGCAATTTTATGAGTTTCTTCTTCACTTGGCTTAGGAATTCTATGTTCAGCAGTTCTTTTCCTTTTTCCAGTTGAAAATAGTCGTTTTTGTGGCTCTACAGCTTTATTAGCTGAATACATTTATTTTGTTGTCGTAAGAAACTGATTTTCCTGCATAGCAAGATTGGCTGATAATGTTGGTTGGAGTGATTTTATTGAGTTTTACACTATTTTTAGTTCCTCTTTACTAGAAACACTGTTTAAGATTTCAAGAAATTTTGTTTTTATTGTTCTTTCATTTCTTACCAAGTAAGATCATTTAAAGACTTTTCATTTTCTTTTGCATAGCTCTTTTATTAATAATGCCAGCTTCGCCGGTTCTGGTTTCATCTTCTGCACTAATGAGAAGGTCACTTTGTAGAGAACTAAAATTATTTGTATTTGAACTTTCTGCCTGAATTACTGCAAATTTATGGCGACAAACCAAATGTATATGCTTGCACATATTCCATTTTACATTTGCATCAAGACAGGTGCATGAATAATTGTGGATGCATGTATTGCTGCAATCTGTACAAATGAGCTTACAGCTTCAGTTTGTATTATTTTCTTGAACAAGATAAGTTCCAATGGAAGATGATGATGGGACAATATATCCACTCTCATTTTCAATGATCAGGGCAGTTGACAAGGAAAGGCTTATTTTATGGCGCTGTCGAAGATCTTTTAATTTTGAAGTTAATTTTCCTTTATTCATGACAATTAGTCTATCAACTAATTTGTCCCTTATGGACCTCATTAATGCATAAATGGTCTTGTACAACCATTTTGCATTTCTTCCTTTCAAATAAATGTATTTTAACGTTTTGTGCATGCTTTCAAAGGGCATGTTTGTATTCAAACCCGATTGCAAACGATGGCAGTATGCCCATGAATTTATACAATTTGCATAGTTTTCAACAAAATACTTACAAAATTCTCTTGTCAAATCATTCTCCAAAATTTTTTTAAGAACTTCATTAAACATTGTATTACATGCATCAACATCCTTTTCTTTCATTAATGTTCTCAAAGTTTTATAAACCTCTAACTGCATTTCTCTAGACTGAATTTTCTGCAGATTTTTTCTCCATGCACGGTCTACATGCCAGGTATAAAATAGTCTACGTTTTGGCTTGCTTTGAAATGTGTTGGACCATGCATTGAAAAATGACTCTGCCATGTCGGACATAAAAATAGATGGGCAAATTTCACCAACTTTCTCTTTAATTTTTGCGAAAAATATTTGAAGCACAAAATGATCAGTTCGGTTTGATATAAAAAAAATGTCGCGTGGAACGCCACGCGATAGAAGTGAAACTTCTTTGGCGACGTTGGAACGTTGATTATTTACCCTAATATTCCAAATTGACCGAGTACATGTCTCAATTGCTAATTTGCATGAAAGGTATTCGTGGTGAAATGAGTCTTTCTGATATCAAATCCAAAGTAGAAAGCTGTCTTGGAATTTTCTGGATATACAAAACCATTATATTTTGATAAATTTGATATACTTTTCCTATTTAAACTTTGTCGGCAATTGTAGCATGCTTTAATGTGTCTTCTAAATTAATTTCTGGTAAAATATTTTGTAAAATATTTTTGTGCTCAGCTACAGACGTTCTCAAATCATCTCTAAACCAGAATCTATCATAAAATAAACGATTATCAACGAATCGCTTTGAAAATCTTTGTGAGCATTTTTATGGGAATCATAGTCTTTGTAACGTAAGAGAATTTATTATTGATTTACATGCATCAGTTTCAAAACGCACTAGACTTGTCGAGGGCTCTCTAGTTAATGGGACAGGGTGGTTCACTAAGTCCGTATTAATCTGAGCTGTCATTAGAAGGGTCTCAATAGCATTCCCATCCCTTAAACTGAGCATTAAGAGAGTATTTTGCAGTGTTTTTTTTTCCGTGTTCGATATTCTCTCATGTACGCTGATGGAGATTTGGCAATAGCTCTTAATGAATTTGCAATATTTTTCTGTGTGTTTTTTTTTTTTTTTTTTTTTTGGTTTTTTTTTTTTTTTTTTTGTTACTTTTTTTACTGGACTTGCTGCTAGTTTTTCTTTTTTCTTTCTTTCACGAAACTCTTTTTGTGCTTTTGATTTAGGCATTCTGACTAGAATTAATATAATAATTCAACACAAATAAAAGTTAAAAAAGCAAATTAACTGCTGAAAACTTCGCAAAGTAGCAAACAATCTAAGAAAATATTTCAAAAAAAGAACGCTTTTTCAGCTAGAGCTATTTTGTCTACACCGCAATGTCACTGCATGTCATACAACCGTTGATAGATGTTCTTGGGTGTAGGACCCCCAATAGGAAGATGGACAGGTTAACCAATCGGAATAGTGAGCAATCATCTGACTTTTTCATGGATATGACGCAAGTCACGTGGTGTCCGGCTCCCCCTTTTCCTCCCAACTCGCTATCCTGTTATCATGGTGACGATTCAGGGGGATGGGGGGGCAGACTATTTCCGTTCGCTTTTTCACTGTTACGCAAAAGTGGGCAAATTTTTCATTCACTCTCGAGAGCAAAAAAGTTTCACTTCAAAAAGGAACATATCTCATATCATCAAGTATTAGCAATGTTATGAGTTCAAAATCATAACCATTTGTTCCATGGGTTCTATCTATGCAAATGTGAGATACATACTTTTTTAGCATCTCACATTGTGCATCATTCATGATAATTAAAGCAAAAGCATCGCTTTTTAACTCAAGTTACATTGTTGATGTGACACTCTGAGCCTTATAAAACAAAACGTATGTGAATCATTTTCACCCTCCATTTCATTAACCCATGCATCTACACTTATACCATCTACACTTATACCAAGAAATTCTCAATATTATACGTCTTATTTTTGTCAGCAAATGCATCCGTTCTAATTTGGAATCAGTCACAGAATCTCTAATTTCATCAAATGGTACTTTTGGTGCAATTTTTGTAGCTATATGCCGTCGTTCAAAATCTGTAAGACTTACAGTCCCAGGCCAAATTATTAGACGCACTCCTGTTTTCTTATAATTAATTCTTTTATATAAGTTTATATGCAATACTTTCACATTTAAACATAGATCCAATGGATTTTTAATGAGGAAATTTATTATATATTTTGTATTTGTATTTATTTCTCACACATGGCAACACAAAGTTAATAAATTCTCGAACGTAAACAAGTCTAAACCTGCTCGAGTCGCGTTCGCACATGCTTCAGTTGCGGACGTGTTTCTGTGGGTTAATGTGCTTTGTTTGTTAATTTAGCAGTTTTATGTTACGCAGTTATTTGCTTATTTCATGTGCGGCGTTTAAATAATCAGTTTGTACACTTTCAGCATGGGTAAAAAAGGTGATCTTTCCCCATGTAAGAAAGCAGAAGTAAAGGCCCTTGTGAATGCAAAATTGTTTTCAAATCGCAAAATATCACGAAGGTTGAAAGTTTCTGAAGCTAGTGTACGACGCATAAAGAAGAAAATTGAGTCAGGGGAAGAATTGAGCCCCAAAAGAAAGAAAAAATGCGGCAGAAAGCCTATTTTCAACCCAAGGTCAGAAAGATCTTTAAAGAAAATTTGCCTTTAAAAACAGATTTGCTACCACAAAAGTGATAAAATCGCAACTCCAAGATATTAATGTGAATGCTTCTGAACGCACTGTTCGAAGAAAATTAAAAGATTTAAATTTTAAGACCAGTCGCCCCGCCAGGAAGCCCATGTTTAACCCCTGCGATGAAAGCAAAGCGTCTGAATTGGGTCAAATAGTGGCGTGATAAAGATGTGGACTTCTGGAGATCTGCATGTTGTTATAATTTATTCACAAACAAAGTGTTTAACCATTTTCTATGATTACAAAAGGAACACAAAGATGTTTATATATTATTTATTTTTATTTTTGAAAGGTCTGCTTCAGTGATGAAAGCACATTTGAAATTTTGCAGAACAAAGCTCAGTTTGTGCGTCCTCGTCGTGGAGAAAAGTTTCATTTTGACTGTGTTGTTCAGACTGTGAAACACCCTACAAAAATAATGATTTAGTCAGTCATCAGCGGCAAGGGTACTGAACGTCTGTACGTGGTCAAAGGTATGATGCGGCAAGACCAGTACATAGATGTCTTGCAAATTCTCTTGATTCCGCAGCTGGAAGAATGGTTTCCAAATGGAGAACAATACATTTTTATGCAAGATGGAGCTTCCTGTCATACAGCTCGGTCTATAAAAGCTTTTTTTTTGGCAGAACAAAATATTCCTCTGTTGGATTGGCCGGGTAATAGCCCTAATATGAACACAATCGAAAACGTTTGGGAGTTAATGAAAATAGAAGTGGCTAAAGATGTGATTACAAATAAAACACAGCCCTTAGAAAGAATAATTCAAGTGTGGAATCATCATCCTCAAATGCAGGAGACAGTACAGTCTTGTATTGATAGCATGCCGCGCAGAATTGAAGCTCTCATAGCGGCTAAAGGTGGCTCAACAAAATATTAATATTTAATTATATTTGTTCCTGTTTTTTTTCAAGAGCCAATAAATACATATTTTTTTCTTTAACGATGTTTTATTTCTGATAATAATATATTATTAAATGGACAACCAAAAAACATACACTGTATCTGATAAATACAAAAAAACCTAAATAGTATCACCTGATAATTAATATTTTTCATAAAATCTTATAGCGAGTCTAATAATTTGGCCAGGGACTGTATATGACCAATATCATTTCTGTGCCCTAGGTGAGTTTTGCAAAATTTGATACTAAATGCATCTGTCTCAGATACGAAAACTTTGATTTCATCAGGACAATATCCATCAATCTTATTACTTCCTTGTATCTTAAGATGCCTCAGTCCTTTGCCTTTGGATACATAAACCCCAGAGCGGTGACAGACAAAATGATATCCCCCCCATTTTTTAATGATATTGCTCCACGTTTTACTTTAAATTTACTTTCTATTTCCTTTTCTGTTCTGCTCTTCCATTCATTAAATGCTTCGAAGTCAATAAAACTCAATTCAACATTTCCTATTTTCCCTTCGTGTACCTCTTGAAAGTGTAAAAGTATTTCCTCCATGGATGATTCGTGTGTACAAAGAGCGCACTTTCTTCTTAATTCATTTATATTTTCCACGTTATGTATTTTTCGCATAAGGAAACGTAAAGTGTAAATATCATTATATTTATAAGTACAAAGATCACACTTAAATTTGTAAGGCTTTGAGTCTTTAATATGTAGCGCTAAATTGTTTGCTTGTCCAGGATGCTTTCTATTAGCATACTGTTTTAGCGTTTTGTAACTACTGTTATTCCCTTTGACAGGCAGCACACGAGAATTTTTTTGAAGCTTCTTCAACAGAAGACATCATTAATGGAGATTCGAGATCCACGGACATAATTTAACGATTATTCTAACATAAAAAAATAGAAAGATAAAAAAAAACAACTCCAAATTAGTTCCGAATGAGCGGAAAAAATATGCTGTAACTATGCGGAATAGATGGCGCCAAGAGCGTTTGAGCTGCATTCAACTTTTGATGCTTTAATTTCGCATTGGGCTACTAATGAAGTGGTTCTATTTAATGGCAAAAAATTATACACAAATTTCAGAAAATGTCATTTTTCACTATTAATGAATCCAACAAAGTTGTCTCAAGAGTTGATGAAGAGTTGTCCTGCCCAGCACATGAGGAAGCAGTTACAAAGGCAGTATACCATGCTTGTAACATCAACTATCAAGCAGAAATAGTAACCAGAAGTATTGATACTGAAATTGCTGCTATAATGCTTGGTAACATGCACCCTCTTAAAATGATTCGGTTGTTTGGATGCTTACGGGTACTGGAAATAATTTAAGATATCTGGACCTAACCAAAATACATGCAGAGTTAGAACAGTTAATTTGTCAGTGCTTACCCCCCTGGATTTCATGCCTTCACAGGATGTGATTTTAATCACGCATTCTTCAGAAAAGGAAAATTAAAACCTTACAAAACATTAAAAAAAAATTCTGAGTACTAGGAAGCTTTCAAGAACTTCGGTACGAGCGAATTAACTGAAAATACAGATGAACAACAAAATGTCTTTAATATTATTCAGAGATTTATATGCAATGTATACAATGCCGCTAATGTATTGATGTTGATGCCGCTCTACTTCAAATGTTCATCGACTTGTATACAATCTCTGATGTAAACGAAGCTTTTGACAGAAAGAAGTTGCGAAATTTTGACGCTAGCAATCTACTACCTTGCAAAAGCAGCAGTTTCTGCGGGAAAACTTTACATATACCATTTGGAACAATGCTCATCAACAAAAATCTAACCACATATCAACCAGAAAATAATGGCTGGGCATTCGAAAATGATAAATATCATTTTAAATGGTTTGAAGGGGATCAACTACCAAGTTATGTCAGTGATTCACTTAAAACTCAGTCAGGTATGCAATTATTATGTCAAATTATTGTACATAACTTTTAAATTATTCATAATCATATAAACTTGTTTAATTTTTTTCGGAAACTGATGTAGAAAGCGATATTGAGGACAATCAAGCCACGGACTGGAGTAGTACTAACGAAGATGAAAATATCGACGACAATGATGTATGATTTTCACATGTAATAATACTTTTTTTGTACTTAGTAATAATAAAATTATATTTTTTACACTTTATATAAGATGCTTATAAACGTAATAAAACTATTTTTTCATTGGATTTCTTAAGCGATCGCAATAGACTAAACGCCCTATCTCACTCGCTTGAACAGTTGCCTTAAACTCACACCTGCAGCAGACCTTCAATGTGTCTGGCAAGATGTAAAAACCATTAAAACTGTCCGGCTATAGAGGTAACATCTTTTTCTAGGTCCCCAAGTCACATATATAAATTTCAGCTTTTATACTATAACGAAAGTATAATTATTCTTTTTAAAGTTAAGAGGTGTCTGGCAGGTGGTTGTAACTACACTAAGTGTCCGGCAATGGATGAAGTGATTTTTAATTTTATTTCGAAGAAAATATAAAAAAATTGAGCTTTATACTTTATGGAAGTTTAGGTACTATTTTATGCACCTTTGCTACCTGTTACCTGCACAAGTAACCACAATCCAAACTCCATACTTGCTGATCGTTCTTACCTGTGTTGGTGACATCAGCAGAGAAACTTTTCAGGTTGTATAAAATAACGAAGGTCAGGCAGTCGTGGGCTCTTGGGCTATTAGGGTGCGAGCTCTAGACGCTCGTGAGGAATTTTATAGAAAGGGGTACTCGAGAGTGAAATTTCTTGTCCACCTCTTGGAAATCTTTAGACAAATATTTGCGCCAAAAATTTCGCAATGGCCAACACCATCTAGATGTCATGTAAGGTTTTCAAAATGGTATAGCACTTGTTCTTTTCTGCGCATAAACAATCATAGCGAACTTTTTTATTAACAGAACATCTTTATTTAAAAAAAAATCTCTATTGATACCTTCCATCACATCATTCGGTATTGGGATCGCAAATTTGCACAATTTCGCTGTTTTTCTCCCCAACGTGATCGTTCATAGCCATGCTATTAATCACCGACACAAATGGTGCAAAAAAACTTTACTGTCTTAGTTAAAATTAAAGTGCTTTAAGTCGGTTTGAGAAAATCACATGTCACTTAACTTTGATGCCTCATAAATAGAAAATATATGTTTCTGTAAACAAATTGTTTCAAAAGATGATCCTTATAGGGATAAATCGAAAATGGTGCAAAATTTGTTATATTTCTATCCATAACAATCCCTGCTATTTTGTTTTCCTTCCCAAAATGACATTTTCAACAAGAAATATAAAAAAGTTTTTTTGGTAAATTCCTATTTAGATCAACTAAGAAAAATTATATTTTAGCTACTTTTTATTAAATAGTTAGAATTAATATAAATATGTATATACATAGGACAGAATCACAACATTAAGCGGTAATTAATTTTTATTAATTATCATTAAAGTATCGTATTGTCATCCAAAACAATCGTGTGTATAAAATTTCATTTCAACTGAATGCTTTAAAAAGTGAGGGAAAAAAAAAACCTTTTCAAGTTTTGACACAAGTCTCACCAAGAATGATGCCAACGTGGCTGTATTTGTAATTCTTTAAATAATTATATCTAATCAATTAATTTTCATTAATTATAATTAAATTATTGTATTGTAATCCAAAATAATCATGTATATAAAATTTCAGCTCATTTGAGCGCGTGCTTTAAAATGTATTTTATTAACGATTGAAAATTCCACCAAGATAAATAAATACATATATATAGAAAGTGTGCGCTAATAATAGGAATTGAAAAACTGAATCTTAGGAATGGATATTTTAACTTACATAACTTACATGAATGGCCTATGAAAAACCCACATTTAATGAATGCGTGATATTTTTATTTTTGAGAAGCGTCAAATTTAGGTGACATCCTTTTTTCAAACCACCTTATAAACTACGTTAATTTTAACTAAACCAGTAGATATTTTTACTCCATTTGAGACTGTGATTGAGAGCACGGCTAGGAAAGATCACGTTGGTGAAAAAGTCACAGTGAAATTCTGGAGTTTGCGTTCATAATACTGAATGACATGATGGACAGTATCAACAGGGGTGTTCTTAAAATGAAGATGTTCTGTAAATAAAACGAATTCTCTATGATTGTTATGCGCAGAAAAGAATAAGTGTTTTACTATTTGGGAATATTAACTAAATCACAGCCGACTTTTGAGAAACTTTCCTGGGGCGTTGTGTATAATAATTTTCTTTTTATGAAGAGTTAAATTTAGGCGAAATTTTTTTCTCAAATCCTGACTCACACAAATTACGTTATTTTAACTAAGCCAGCAAAGTTTTTTTTATCCAGCTTGTGACTGAGATTAATAGTACGACTATGTAAGGTGATGTTAGGGAAAAAATCATTGTGAAATTTGTGGTACACCATACGTAAAACCACGGAATATTTCTCTGTTATTTGCTATACTGATGGTGGTAAAATTGATGACAGGGTTGGTTTTGCACTTGTGATTTTCAGGAGTAGCTAGTGATGTGATGGAGGGTGTGTCAAATATGCTGGAAGTATGCTCGAAAATATTCTCGTTCTCACTTAACCAAGTGCAGGGTAATTTTTAAAATTTTTTTCTGGAGCAGATATGACCACACCTTACACCTCGTACCGGATTATTGTTAGGATACGGGATACCCTCTATGGTAAATTTGGGGATACGTTTCACAACTTTAAAAATCGTGGAACACGAAAAAACTCTAAGTATTATCACAAAACAAACCGTGCAAAAAAAGTAATAATGAAATCCATGTTATATACTAATAAATCAAAATTCATTTTTATTACAAAAAAAAAAATTAAAATTAGTTTACAGGGAAAATTTAGTCTGTGTAAGTACACGCAACATATACAAACCCAGAATTAAGATTAGGAATAAATCTGCTAGATACTATTTCTAGTTATTTGATAACAAGCGTGGATGTGTATTACGAATCCGAGCATTTTCAATTTAGAATTCGTAATGAATGCACAATTTTTCTAGTTGAATTTTTATGTTTAAACTTTGCCATTAAATAGATCACTGAACAAAATAGTGTCGTCTCGGGCTATCTCATTGGCACCGTTTCTCTTTCAGCTTTGAATTCTCTGAAGTGCATTTCTTTGTCTGACTACATACCGTAGAATCCGGCGTATAACGTGCCCCCATACTTTCAAGCTGCATTTTTTAATTTTTAGGTATATTCGCCGTATAATGCGCACCCCCATTTTTACGGAAGAACGAGAAATATGCGTGCACAATGCTGGTATATTTTTAAGCCATTTATTCGAGGTATTAACCCAGAATTTTGAAAAATAGTTTATTTTTAGAATCAGAATCCTTTAATTTCATTAAGTATGTCGTTTCTTTCAAGTAGACAATAGTCTGATCTATGTAGAAGTCTAATTTTTCTTATGCTTATCACTTTTTCTACTTTTGAAACTATCATTTTCTTATACCCGGCGTATAACGCGCACCCTTAAATTGTGACGTCATTTTTAGGGTTAAAAGTGCGCGTTATACGCCGGATTTTACGGTAATCGTCTAGAAGGAATCGCGGAAGTCGAAACTCCAGATTTTTATACATATTTATCTGCAGATGGGTTTCCTAAAATTTTACTCTTTGTTAAGCATTTCAGGGCTATGATCGGCAAACACTTATTTATGCTATCAACTATTTTATTTAATGAAAAATAACAAAAAATCAGAATGGTCTGAAGAACACCGATCAACATTTGTCATCAGTTTTAAGCGTTTCATCAGATCAATATGTTCAACCACATTTTAATGACTTTCCTTGTGAAAAACAAAATAAATATCTTGTAAAAATTAATACTAAACTGTGTTTCTTATTATAATTTAATTTTTGTCTTTTTTTTTTTGTATGAAAAATGTAAAATATTTACAAGAACAGTTTAAAAAAATAAATTTAAATACAAAACGATTATTTATGTGAAATGTACAATACATTGTGCTTGACACCAAGTCTAATAAATATACAAAACATAATCCTTTTAAAAATCAAATTATATTATTTTTATTAAATGAGCTATCAAAAAATGCGGCCCTTAAGGGGTCACATACCTTTTAAAAAAAAATGGTTAAAATATCTGAGTGTTTCCCGTAATGTCAAATAGATGAGTTTAACATGCCTAATCTACAGTCTTAAGAAAATATTTTTAAAAAAAAAGAAAATGAAAAAAAACTGACCTTTCAGTAAATATATTTTAATGGGAAATATCTTATTTTATCGTACATTGAAGTTATTTAATTGAATTCATAATAAAATTTACATGGACTTGAAAAATTTCGCAATATTTTACAGGGAAATGCATATCATGCCGTGCAAATATCTAAAATAAAAGAAAAAAATAATATTTAAAATTATTTTCAGCATTTCAACCACCATTTAAAATGATTTTCGAAAATAACTAAGTTTGTTTAAGTGTATCTGGTCATAGTTTTGCAAAGAATGTTGCAAAATATATATCAAACAATAACATTGAAGTTAGTGGAAAAATTATGCAAATAATCTTTATTTTTTAAAAAAATATTTACAGTTGTGAAAAACTTTTCAATGGAATGTTCTAATTAAGTAAATTTTTGATTAACTAAAATTTAGAAGGGGAAAAAATGTAAATTCTTGGTGGAATATATTTTTGAAATTAAAAATTATGAGAAAGAAGTTTCAAAACAAAAAGAAAATATTGCTTTGTTCAGTACTCAGGTATTATCGTAACAATGTCAACGTTCAAAATAACTTGCCCAGTTAGCAACCCCGATTTCGCATGTGTCGTAAGCTCTGAATTGGCAACCATGCGCTTCGTTTCATATAATGCCCAGCTAATAGGTTACGATAATACGCAAGTACCCTGTTTTCCAAGATTATTTGGCTAAAGTGTAGAATAGGATGGGGGGAGAGTTTGGATTTGGCGATTTTTATCAAGACGTCACGGTGAAATAACGAATTCAATCTGACACACTGTATGATCTGGTACCCCTAGATTTCTGATATGTGGTCGCAGATATGGTCACGTGTTCTTTTTAATAAATTGCTATTGGTTAATTAGAAAAATTGCGGATGTTTTCAATATGCGAGCAGGAGATTTTAAAATTAACAGTTCCATATTTTAATTTTCATTTCGCACTTGGATTTTGTCCTTAGAGGATATTTTGAACTTTTTTTTTTAAAAATAAAGTTGTGAAAAACTAATTGTACAGCTGCCATTTTTTTTATTATTCGGTTTTCTAGCTTTTCGTTTTCTTCTTCGACTTATTCTGAAGAGTATGTCTGAAAGGTATGATTTGGAACGAAAGGGGAAATTGTCTGTGATACATTGGTGCATAGAAAAAGAATTGATTGCTGTCAGAGCTGAGTGTTCGGTTTGTAAGAAAGCTATGCATCTGATCAAGAAGAATATGAGTGATGGATATATTTGGGAATGCCGAAAGAAAGGAGCGAATGCGCATCGTATCAAGAGATATGCAAGGAAGAATAGCTGGTTCGAAGAAAGTAGGTTGAGTGTGCAGTAAAATTACAATTTGTAAATTCTCGGAATACTTCTCAAAATTACGTAGCTTGGTGACCGATTTTTGTCGTCAAAAGCACTCTTATCACTAAATGAAGTAGCTTGTAGACCGATTTAGGTCACCAAAAGAAATTTACATCACCAAGCACACTCCCCCACCCTATTCTACACTTTAACCTATTTTAGTTTACAAACTTTATATTAATTTATAAAAATGAGGGAACCATGAATCAAAATAGATAGATTTAAGTTCAGCAATATTAATGATATAACGAATAATTGTTATTAGAAATCCATACTAAAAAGAAACGAAATGGTTCTCAATAATATACAAAATATTTATAATAATTATAGAATAAAAAAAGAAAGGAAATGGTTTTCAATAATACACAAAACATTTATAATAATTATATAATAAAAATACCCTCGGGGGAGCCTGTAACCCCTAGAGGGCGCGTCCCCAGGTGGCGGATAGGGGAACGCCTCCATTGGTTTCCAATGGGTGGAAGAAGGGAAATAAAATACCTTCCGTGGACCAACAGGTAGAAGTCCAACCTCCTGGAGGCTATGGCACCTTTTTTTTCCAGCTCACTCAAGATAACTTTGCAATCGCCTACACCGATGGTTTCTCAGACAGATCCCTCAGCAATGGAGGTGCCGGAATCATCTTACTTCTCCCAGATGGTATTAACTACAAGCACAAAATTAACACAGGCATAATCGCCTCAAACTTCACAAGTGAACTCGTGGCAATTAGAGAGGCCCTTATATTATATCAACAAGACCCACATGTTATTGATTCTACAGAAGGATTAGTAATCTTCTCAGATTCTAAATCAGCTATAGAAGCCATAAGAAACGGAGAGACTAACATCTCCTGTGATATTATTACCCTTCTAGAACAGCTGCACAACAAAAGAAAATCCTGTATCCTGCAATGGATACCCGCACATGTCAACATTGAGGGCAATGAATGTGCAGATATATATAGCCTCGCCAAAGAAGCTAGAGACATCGAACATAAGTGCACCACCATCACACTTGATGATGCTAACGCAGTAGCCAAACATAGAATTATGAATCACATTTTTAAAAAACCCCTAGCTACGGAATTTGAATGTCCCCGAATTATAACATCCACAATTGCCAGATTGAGAACTGAACATCTTAAGAGCATGAAGATTCACCCAGACAAGACAAGATCATATGTTTAATGCAAACACTGCCCAGATCTTCAACTGACGCCCAATCACATCTTGGAATGCCCAATCGTCGCAACAAAGTTACTAAAAATGGGAATGGTCCCTCTGAGGGACTCTTTATGGGAACTCCTGTACAGCCCTGATGCTCCCAGAATAGCAGAGGCAGTGATCAAGACTTTCGACGGAATTTAGTGATATCTACTGCATTTATTCATGGACACGAGAACAACATAGAATAATATTCGTCCATGTCTCTTTCATGAGATTTTTCCTTAACGATTTATTCAAAAATCTTTGATTTAATGTTTTTTACAATTTTTTTGGTTCGTAACTAATGTATAATAATCACGCAAAACAGATTTTGTTGTCAAAATACTGCAAATTATATGAAATTTGTAGTAATTTAATTTTATGAAGAAAAGTTTGGTACTTACGTATTATCGCAACCGATTTGCGACATTATATGAAACGAAGCATCTGGTTGTCAATTCAGCGGGTACGACACATTAGAAATCGGGGTTGCCAACTTGTTGAGTTATTAATAGAGTAGTTTGCGGACACATGCTTTAGACAACATAGCTGGAAAAAAAATTCCTTACTGCAAGCGCTTTTACTCCTGTAATCAACAGTTGTAATTCCCGAAGGAGAAGGTCACCGAAATATCATTAGGCAATTACGAATTTTAAGACATTTCTGTAACTAAAGTTTTAGTTTTAGAACCTTGAATTTACTTTTCTCAATTTAGTTTTCATCTTAAACACGTTTACAAATCAAATGGATATTATATAGCCAATGATTTATTATTACTTTGTATTTTGTTTACTTATTCTTTCCATATTTCATTAATTTTCTTATGGGAAATTAAATCTACCAATGAGCGGAAGATATTTCAAATCAAATGGATATTAAGCCAATGATTTATTATTAAATCCGAAATAGTTTTCAGTTCCTGAGCAATTTACACACACACACACGGAAGATATTTCACACACACCTTTTCACACACCACACACAGTTTTCACACACACACACACACACACACACACACACACACACACACACACACACACACACACACACACACACACACACACACACACACACACACACACACACACACACACACACACACACACACACACACACACACACACACACACACACACACACACACACATATATATATATATTGTGCGTGCTTAAAGGGTTTCATTGGATAGAGTGAGTGAATATTAATGTCGCACTGTTCAGCTACACTAGGACTTTTGACCATGGACCACGTAATTTTGAATCATCGTCAAGTGACATGGACGATACCTGAGCTGGCACCCCCTCTCCTAACTACCACACCAACAGGAGGACGTTTCAGCTCTCGACAGATTTCGCGTGCATCGCTGCCCTAACACGGCGGGTCTTTAGTGGTACTGGGCTCGAACTCGTGACAAAGCCAGCCACGATACGATACTCATACCACTCGGCAACCGCGGTCATTCATTGAATAGAGGCTGGATCGAAACTGCAACGAATGAAGTAACTTTTTTTATTACCTGAATCAATGAGGAGATAAAAGGTATTTAACTCTCAAACAACGCTTAGAGCTTCAACCAGAATATTCTGACCATGCTTCATAAGTGACTACCAATTACTTCAATTTGCAATTGCATAACGCATTGCAATTAATTCAAAAGGGAAAAATCTCACAATGAAAAGAAATTTTGAGCAGCTCATCTACCGAACAAAATATATATCATCCAATTAAAAATTTTTTTAGTGATACCATTTCGGTAATCAAATGGCATATTTTTTTGTACAGTTAATTTAATAAATATACTTAAAAAGTTAAGTATGAACAACAACAAAAAATATGCCATTATGCCCTTTAATGTACTTTTACTTGGAAATTCGTCTCCTTTTACTGTAGTACAGGATACACGAGTGAGAGCATGAGGCTACAGCAAACTTGTTGATAGAGAAACTGTGGTCTCTGATTAGTAAATTGAACTAATCAGACTTGCAAAGCTATTTAGAAATATTTCCTGTATATTCGATAAAATATGAACATATTAAACTTACTTAAGTCAAATGGAACGAAATACTCATGAGCAGTGGCGCACACAAGGGGGAGTCCTGGGGTCCAGAACCCCCCAAAGTACTTGATATTTTTTCCGATTGATTATAATTCTAAGTATATAGTACGTAAAATTTAATTAAGTAATTGTTACTAATGATTAATTTTTTTAATTAACGCTAATTATTTATTCAAAAATTAGTTTTTTACTGTGTTTTGTTCCTGAAAATCGACAAAATCAAAAGGAGCATAATAGAAGAATGGTGAACTTTCCTCCCCGGACCCTCCCACCCCCTGAAAAATTCCTATGTACGCTACTGCTCATGAGCAATCTTGAGTAGCTACCCGTTAGATTAGGCTAATTCTTGAATTCTCAAAGCACCTTGTTGAAAAAAAGCCAGTCAATATTTCTTCCAAATATTGCACTTTGGATTTGACGTTGACGTTTTCGCACGGCAACTAGGTTGCATCTATAGCCCTCTATCCCCGATCTGTTACCGAGATGTGTCATTCTGTTGTTGACTTGGATGGTTAGGTGGAGGCATGACTTCAGGAAGAAAAAGCCAATCGGGTAAACTGGCAGAGAAAAACCTCGGCTTCTTAAATGGAGCGTTTGTTTGGATGTTGGGTGTGAGTTATTGAAGTAAAAAATATTGGTCTTACAGTCTTTTATTTAGGCGTATGGGACGCTTGCGGCCCTTAATCCCCAAAAAATATTTCACTAGGCAATTTTTTTTATAAATACTCAATTCACACAATAAAATTGCATTTAAATTTATAAGTGGTAGTTTTCCATAGTTTGAAAATACTGCCAGAGTTATCCTTATTATTTGGCAGAAGATAAAAACTTCGAGGTCTATTATAAAAAGCACTCTTGATTTTGTTTAATAAAAGTTTTGTGAAGTACAAGAAGTATAGAAAAGAAAGAATGAACACGAGGAAATAAAAAAAATTACAGCCAATGTTTCCAAGAGTTGTGAAAACTGTTGATGATCAGGGCCAGGGCTATTAATAATCTGATAAAACCTTTTTATTAAAATAAGCCCTTAATTCACGTTTAAACTTTTGCCACCATAGTCAATATTTTTGTCTCGTATGAATTGTGAAGCGATTGAATTTATGTATTAGTTTTAATCTTATCTGCGTGTGTTGTAAATACACTCTGTCGCAAAAAAATATATGCACCCAGAAGAAATCAAGCTACAATCACGAAACTCGGCAAGAATGTAGTCTGGTAAGAGATATGCAAATGATTAAAATTTCGAAGCCAATGAGACAAGGCTAAGTGTGCTATGCGCATATTAGTTGAGCAACTGGGAGAGTTTAAAAGCATGAGTACGAGCGCCGTACGGCTATCCAAACGAATCTGATGACTTTCATAGACGATATTGAGACTTAGGATGCCTCTAAGACGTAACCGGCGGCAGTACGAGCAGCGGACGGACTTTGATAGGGACCGTATAATAGGCCTCAGAGAAGCAGGTTGGTCGAATAGACGTATCGGCCGCCACCTCGGTCGGAGCGATATGGTAGTTGCTCGGTGTTGGCAACAGTGGATCACAGAAGGTAGAGTGTACCGTCGCGGAGGGTCACGACGTCCCAGGAACACAAATGATCGCGAGGATCGTGCAATCAGAAGAGTGGCCACTTCTGCACCAACAACGTCGCTAGCATCGATTCAACGCCACTTACCTCCTTCCAGACATCCAGTGCCATCAAGAGAAACCATAAGGAGACGACTGACCGAAGTTGGCTTGAGGAGCCGACGTCCGCTAAGACGCTTACCACTGACCCCACATCATAGGCAGTGTCGACTGGATTTTTGCCGATCTCGGGCAACTTGGAGTGTGACAGACTGGAGACGTGTCATCTTCAGTGATGAATCCCGATTCAGTCTCAGTGATGATGACCACCGCACACATGTCTGGAGGCGCACCGGCCAGCGGTCCGATCCGGCATTTATTGTCGAGCGGCATACAGCAATTTCACAAGGTGTGACAGTGTGGGGAGCAATTTCTTGGGACACACGATCATCTTTAGTGGTCCTTCAAGGCACTTTGACAGCTCGCAGATACGTGGACGATATTTTAACGCCGATTGTGCTACCCATGCTATCAAGTCACCCAGGTGCCATTTATCAACAGGATAATGCTCGTCCACATACTGCGCGACTCTCCCAACAATGTCTTCAAGGATATGACGTCCTACCATGGCCTGCCAGGTCACCAGATCTTTCGCCAATAGAGCATGTCTGGACGCGCTGGGAAGGCAACTGCAGCCGTCCCGAGATACAGGAGAATTAACTGCGCAGATGCAAAGACTATGGCAGGATCTTCCACAGGGGGTTATAAGTGATCTAATTGAATCGATGCCACGCCGAATTTCGGCTTGTATAGCTGCCAGAGGTGGCTTTACTACTTACTGATTTTTAACCTTTTGCAAGCTGTAACCGCTTAATAAAATGATATTTTGTTCTGAATTTTTAATCATTTGTTTATTTTCATATACACTACATGCATACCAAATTTCGTGAATGTAGCTTAATTTCTTCTGGGTGCATATATTTTTTTGCGACAGAGTGTATATAATCGACACAATTTAAAGCCACTCTAGTTACCACTGCATGATGTAAGTTTAACTAGCGGTTTTGTCATGTTCAGCTTTAAAAAGATGTTCGATCATTGTTAAATTTTTGATTATTTTTAATTTATTGTAAACGTCTGTACAAAGTTTAATGAAAATGATTTTTGAGCTGTGATACTTTATTCTTTTTATTTTATAAAAGGTAGATTTTGTTCTTTCGATATATGCATTCCTCACAATCATTTAGTTTGAGTTAAGGTCACTCGAGCTACTTATTTTACGCGGATATCATATATTTTGATTCTGAAGCGTAATACTTAAAGAATTGTATGTCATATGTGAGAAAATTTGTATTTGAGTTACATGAAACGTAAGAAAATGAATGTTTTTAAAGCCAAATATTTTATTGCCATGAATTTTGAATTTTAAGCTGACATTGAAACTAAACTAAACTAAATTCAGAAGCTCAACAGCCCATGAGCGCCAAGACCTACTGTACCCCCGTGACCTTGGGTGCTGAGGTGCGTGAGCAAATCTCCCGATTAAGTGGTTAGTCTGAAGTGAAACCTACCCAGTGTTTAGTTCCCAAGCAAGCTTGGTACTCATTTATCGACCCACTGAAGGGATGAAAGGATTAGTTAACCTTGTCCAGCCCAAGAATAGAACCCCGAACCTGTGGGTGGAAGCGAGATGCGCATCCACTCGACCACTGAGCTTCTAAACTGACGTGTAAAGTTTTTTAAAAGATACCTGAAATGAATGCGCTATTTTTAATTTTTCCACAATACACTTTTGAAGTTCAGTTCAGCTTAACCCGCGTTTCTTTTAATATTCTTCATAAGGGTTATGAATTAGAGCTGTTAACACTAAAGTTTATAAATCAGTTAATCTGCAGATTAGCTAGGTAATTTGTACATTAACTAGGGTAATCCATTAAAATGTAGAAAATTATTCCATTGCGAATTAGCTAGATAATCTGATCCTAGATCTATTAGGCAATCATTAAAGTCGATATGAGATCTTTGCTGGAACAACAGCAACGTTTCTGTAAGCTTAAATTAAATGCTGTTTATTTAGTTTTTGATACCTAAAGAATCAAGTTAATACAGCAGAACAATCAACACCTTAGTAGATAGAATCAATCTTCAATCAATTGAAACACTACAATACAAGAATCAAACGATTTAAAATATAAATTCAAATAAGAGCATGGATTTTCGAAACATATGATAAAGTTATACTTACTGATTATACTAGGATTGGAACACTTCGAATTGCATAGCAATTGGTTTTTGCGACCAGCACAACTATTTGCTACACTTTGTAATACTTTAACTGTTTACATTTAATTTGTTTCCAAAATATACTGTGGGCGTCGTAATTAAATTTATTATAAATTAATTCAAGAAGCCCTTTATCAAATACATTTACCGTCTTTATCACTCTATTTCTAAATGTTAGGGTAAATTTTATTCTTAGATGAGTCAACATTCTGTCAAAACACCTAACAGACAGGAAATGAGAGAAACAAACTTTTAAGCTTTAACAAAACAGAAAACGCTAATGTGAAGATGTTAATATGCGAAAAACTCTTAATTCCTCACTTTTACGGAGCAAATCGATTAATCTGCAGATTAGTTAGGTAATCTGCACATTAACGGTTTTCGATATTTAACGGTAAGAGTTACTCAGGAGCTGCAAAAGGCTTTTAGCCATCGTAATTCTTAAGGTGACTGCCTACCTTCAAAATGTCGTTTTTCGTCTACATAAGGTATTTTTTTATTTCAAAGTCTTATAGTTTGAACTGTGGCGGTTTCCTTCTCAATAACCTCTAAAAGGAAATAAGTGTGAACCTTCCCTAACCGATGGGGGATTCAGTCAGTCTGTAAACAACTTTGGCCGATAACGGAACCTCGAAATCGGTGGGTGTGCCTATCCAGAAAATAGTAGTTTTCAATTTATATTTAATTGTTTGTGTGTCGTCATAATAAATGTTTTAAAAAACCTGAAAACAAGGACTGATAACTTGAATACGCGACGCAATTTCTGGGGACCGAGGACGTGATATTTTATGGAAATTTAAGTGGAATATAAATTGAAAGTGAACTGTTTTTTGGAATTGATTGGATAATCCTTTTTATTGGACCAATTACGACTCATAGTAATGAGCTGAGATTAGAGGTAGGCACATTTTGCTTTATTCAAATTTATTGATTTATTGAATTGTTTAAATTTAAAAATGGACATTGAAAGGTTAAAAGAGAAAAGAAAAATTTTAAGGATGTCTTTCACTAAACATTTAACAATAAATAGAATTTACTTTAAGTAAGGAAATTTCTGCGGAATTTAATAAAGAGGCAAAAGTTGAGGAGCTTTCGAGCTTAAAGTCTCAGCTCGCAGAAAAATTAAATGAGTTGATTAAAGCTGATGAGAGTATACAATTACAAATTAAAATAAGAGAAATGACAGCTGACATATCATCTTGTGAAGAATATAAAGATAGAGGTATAGATTTAAAAACTAAACTGCATAGACAAATAGAAATATTATCTGACAAACAGGAAATTAGGACAAGCGGTTCAAGCACATTTAATAGGGATAATACTATTTCTTTTAGAAACGAATCTAATACTGTTAAATTACCTAAGCTAAGCACACACACCTTTCAAGGTGATTGTAGTCAATTTCTAGACTTTTTGAATTCCTTTGAAGTTGCGATTCATAACAATGATTCGTTAACTAAAGTTGAAAAGTTAACATATTTAAAAGCATATCTTGAGGGAATTGCTTTAAATGCAGTTTCGGGATTTTCGCTTACAGATCAAAATTATGATGCATCGATAAAACTATTAAAAGAAAGGTTTGGTCGAACAGATATATTATTTCATCTCATATGCATAAACTTTTATTAATTGATCCTGTAAAATCATGTTTTAATGTAACAGGTTTAAGAAAAATGTATGATTCAATAGAAACGCAGTGTAAGATCGTCTTGTAGTTGAATTAATCAACTCTAATTAACCGGATTTACCGTTTTTATTATTTCTTTCAAAACACATCACTATATTAATAATTTCATTTACAATTAAAAGTCACATCGGGAACTACAGGCAACTTCGTCCATTTTTCGTTCAAGACTCTCTTCTTCTCTCCTTCCCGCTCAAAGGCCAAAACAGTTTACAGCAGCGCCCTCTTTCTAGTCTATCATGTGCTATGTGTCAAGCCTCCTAGTGTACTATGTGCCACGCCGTTACAGTAGATTAGATCATTACATGCGTTGGGTGTGGCTACAGGTACATATAGTAATTTATTGCGTCCGGTAATTTTACAAAATTTGCCCGAAGAATTAAATTTAGATTATAATTGTCAATGTAAAACAGACGAATTATTTGATACCAATGTGTGATTTAGTAGAATTCTCAAGAAAGAAAGTAGAATGTAGAGGAGCTTCGTTAATGATAGCTAACCCTAAAAGTTCTAATACAAGAGAATATTCGTTTTAAAACAAAGCGGGTCGAAGTTATCAGTATAGATCTAACTATTCGAATACAGAAAATAATGATTTTGCTAGCATTAAATGTAGTACCGCCGCTTTAGCCACGCATGTAGATTCGTTCAACCTAAATATGAATCCAATCGGAAATTTGTTTCACGGCGAAACTTCCATACTTCCTCCGCTGATTGATTTGTAAATAATCAAAGTTGTATATTCTGCCCTCAAAATCATATGAGTCATGATTGCTCGCTGAGTACTTCTGAAAGGAAAAAATTATTAATGGCTAAAGCGAAGTGTTTCATTTGTTTTCAGAATCATATAAGAAAGTTTTGCAATAATAATTATCAAAAATGTAAAATCTGTGGTTCCTTTTCGCATGACTCGTTCATTGGCGAAAATGGGCAGAGAGCAACGGGGGTCTTTTAGTGATATCTGCGATGGGGTTCAGTCACCCTCTGAAGAAAGGGGACATTCTAGGGCAGGGATGGCGAACCATTGGCACGCGTGCCATTGATGGCACGCGGCCCAATATTTTGGGCACGCCACCAATCAACTGCGATTGATTCTCAGTCAAGGAATCTTCAGTGAGATTTTTTCAGTTCAATGAATTATCAGAAATGCTCAAGTTTATTATGTATCCTGATGTGTGAAATTATTTGATAAACTGAACTTGCCCCAATTCGATTGGTTCGAAATTGAAGAATTTGAAATATAACTTATATTGATTTCTAGTGTAGTTCAATATAGATTCAAAAATTTGTTGAAACAAGGAAAAAGTTAGAATTGATTGTAACACAGAAAGATTACTAAGCAATGTGTACGTAAAAATGCCAGTGCCGAAATTTTGGAAACATCAAATTCAATTCTAGATACGTTTAATTTTTTGAAGAGGCAGGCTCATACTATATTATTTTAACCCTATTTTTGTGTTGTTAGTATTTAATTTTATTATTTCACCAATAATCACAAGTCAAAATTATTTGACGGCACGTCTACACCTCACTAAGCATTTCTTTAGAAAAAATGGCACGTAGATTCATAAAGGTTCGCCACCCCTGTTCTAGGGATATACATGGTTACGACACCTCTGGTTTCTCTCTCTGCTAAGGAAAAGAAAAATAACGTATCCAGTTTGGTTTTATTACAGACATTCTCGGCTTTAGTTAACGCAAAACCGAAAGGAAGTGGTGTTAGATGGTGGCGCAAATAAATCTTTCATACTGAGGGAAGTCGTTGAGTTATTGGATTTAAAGGTTGTTGCGTTAGTTATTTGCACTTTCGGAAGTGAAGCCGCCGAGAAACGCACTTATGATACAGTTGAAGTAACGTTACAAAATGTACAAACTAATAAGCATATTAAAATACAAGCGGTTGTTATTGATTTGATCACTTCAGCTAGAATTCGGATTCCATCGAGGTTTATAAGAAACATCGCGTTGTGGAAAGGGGAATCGAGTTAGAGGAAAATAGTACCTATGAAAGGATTCATGTTTTGATTGGTTCGGGTTACATTTCAGAAATCTTAGGGGAAAGGAACATTAGAATTAGAAAAAGATCAATTGCGGTTGATAGTACTTTTGGATATTTAATACAGGGAAAGGAAGATGAAGTTAATTGTAAGGATATATTTGCTAATCATTTAATCGTAAAGAATGAGGAGTTCAATTTTGATAGAGTAAGGAATTTGTGGTCATTAGAAACAATTGGGACAAATCCGGATAATGAAGTGCCTATGTCAGATAAAGAAATTTTGAAATCGTTCGAACAAAATACGGTGTATACAAACAAAAGATATGAAACTCGATTGTTGTGGAAGGAAGATAGTAGACAATTAAAAAGTAATTATGAAATAGCAAAACGTCGTTTACTTGGTTTAAGTAAAACGTTTGAGAAAAACGAGGAATTATAGTTAAAATACGATGGAATCATAAAGGAACACTAAAGGGACGGTATTATAGAACGGGTGAACATGAATTTAGATAAAAATATCAACACAGGATATATATTTTCTTCTACATCACGCTGTAGTGCGCGAACAAAAGGATAGTACAAAGGTTAGAATAGTTTTCGAGATGCATCATCGAAAGGTAAAGGCGCGTTATCATTAAACGATTGTTTAGAGAGCGGACCTAATTTAAATCCCGATTTACTTAAAATCATATTACGCGGTTCAGGTTACACAAAATTGCATTTTGTGCAGATATTCAGAGTGCTTTCTTATAAATAGGAATCGTCGAGGAAGATAGGCAATTTTTTAAAATTTTTGTGGATAAAGAAAGGGCGGCCTAATCTCGATCTCAGCACTCATAATATAGAAACTTTTCGCTATACGCGAGTGACGTTTGGTGTCAATTGCAGTCCATTCTTACTTGCAGCTGTCATAAGACTGCATGTAGAAAAATACATTAATAAGTACAAGAGAGCACATGTGAAATGCTCAACGAACTCTATGTTGATGACCTGATTAATAGTACTTCCGATACAGCAGAAGCCCTACAGTTGAGTGCAGAAATGATTCATATACTTGGTGAAGCGGGGATGAATCTTCGAAGATGGGCTACAAATTCTACTACTTTACACGAGGCTTGGAAGCGTGCTAATATCGATTACCGGAAAACACGGGAAGAATCAGGTGTACAGTTAAAGATACTTGGGACAATGTATATGGGACAATGTGAATGACAACCTAAATTTCGATATTAGACAATTTGAGAAGTTGAAAAATTTTATGAAGGCTGACATATGTCATTTATACCAAATTCTGAAAAACCACGAGATTTCCAACGAAAGGATCATTCTATTGATGACTGATGACATTGCTAATAATGGAAAAAATCTGACACCTGGAATAGTTACAAATCATCCTAACGGAAATGATGTTTGCAAAGGTGTCCCAAAAGACTACACTGGTAAGGATGTGACTCCTAAGAATATTTCATGGCTGTTTTGAAAGAAGATGAAAAAACATTAGCTGGTGTTGAAAGAAGTAAAGTGCGAAAAAGTGGCCCAAGTGATCACGTATTTGTATATTTCGTTGACCATAGGGGTCCAGGTCTTATTGCTTACCCAGAAGACGAATTTTCCGCAATGGATTTAAATCGAACGATAAACAAATATGTACGGAAAAGACAACATGAAAACAACATATGCAGAAAAATGGTAATTTACATTGAAACTTGCGAATCTGGATCAATGTTTGAAAATATACTGCCAAACAACATAAAGGTTTACGTCACAACGGCTGCCAATTCTGAAAAATTCTCTTATGCCTACTACTTTGATGACAAGAGGGAAACTTACCTAGGAGACTCTTACAGTGTTCACTGGATGAAAAATTCTGA
Organism: Trichonephila clavipes; assembly: GCA_019973935.1. Lineage (NCBI taxonomy): Eukaryota > Metazoa > Arthropoda > Arachnida > Araneae > Nephilidae > Trichonephila > Trichonephila clavipes. The sequence goes on along the minus strand of BMAU01000672.1, from coordinate 131,581 downwards.
TCAGGAAGTGCTAACTACAGAAACTTTTCAGAATCGTTAAGAAGAAAACAACAGAGAATCACGTGCAGGAGTTCGGAGATGTGAGCATAGCCCAATTGCATGTGAGTGAGTTCCAAGGAAGAAAAGATTCAAAACCAGTCTTTGTGCCTTAAGTGGAGAAGGACTCTGTTCGCAGCCGCGATGTGCACATTGAAATAGTCAAGAGGAAATTGATGAGGTCAAACTCGGAAGAGAAACAATCAGTGCTGACCAAAAAATTGAACTAAAAAGACTCTACATGAACATTTGTGAACCAGATGTACAAAATTATTTAAAGGTAAAAAAGAATTAATTAAAATATATCTTTATTGTGAAAGGTTACTTAATATTTTTTGGAAAAAATGGAAAAAAGAGTATCTTCTTCAGTTAAAAGTTGCTAATTTAAACAAAAATGTAAATGTAAAAACTCAATTTAATGTAAATGATTTAGTATTATTAGGTGAAGAGAAGGTTCCTCGACAATTGTGGAAACTTGGAAAGATCATTGAGATCCACAAGGGACGAGACGGTAAAGTAAAGTTTGCCACCATTAAACCATCAACAGGTATTAAGAAACGTCCTGTACAATTACTATATAATCTTGAAATAGTGAATAATGAGTAGATTTCTTCTTTAATTTATATTTCCTTATTATTATTTTCTTGTGAATCGTATTGTATAATTTGGTAATTAATTATTTTTAATAATATTTATGCTTTAGAATTCATTGTATTCTTAACATTGAATTCATTGGATTTGAATTTGAATTTTGTTTATGTATTGTATATTGAATTTGAATTTTGTTAATGTATTGTATATTGAATTTGAATTTTTGTTTATATTGTATATTGAAATATTGTGGATGAATTTCTTCTTCGGGGTCGGGAGGATGTGGTGGTTCGCTTCTCAGTAATCCCTAAAGGGAAATATGTGTGAACCTTCCCTAACCGATGGGGGATTCAGTCAGTCTGTAAACAACTTTGGCCGATAACGGAACCCCCGAAATCGGTGGGTGTGCCTACCCACAAAATAGTAGTTTTCAATTTGTATTTAATTGTTTGTGTGTCGTGTGTGTCGTCATAATAAATGTTTAAAAAACCTGAAAACAAGGACTGATAACTTGAATACGTGACATGAACATTTTTCTTTCGAAAACAGTTTTTCTTTTTCCTTTACGCGGAATAGAAATAAAGTTATAGTGATTTTAAAAACATCACTCTATGCAAAATGGCAGTAAGATAAAACTTTAAACGAGTTTTTCTCAAAATTACGTTTTCGAAAGAAACTCTTTTCCAGATACATGATATCTTAAGAACCAAACCAGATAACGTTTTGAAATTTTGTGGGAATGTTTATTATACTATTTTTTTCATAAAGTGGACTATAAGTTTTGTTGTAGGTCAAATATTTTTCCATTTAGGGTAGTTTTTATAAAGAAAAAACTTTAAAAAATATCAAAATTTTCATACTACTATGTATAATATTGTCTGTAACTTTTTTGTTTTTTAATATTTCTTTAAGATTTTGGTTCATTTTGAAGAGCACCGTAATATGTATGTTGTGTATAATGAAAATTATGATAATTGTATTAGAAATTTTTATACAGTGTTACCTGTTTTAGTAAGAGTTTAGTAAAGTTTCCTTCTCTCAAAACAACCAATTTTTCTAAAAGCACAATATTTATTTAAAAATTTTTATGTATTTACATGCCTTTTATTTTAATTTTTCTTCCTAAAAACACTAAATTTGTTTTATAAATTTGTTTTTATAACAAAATTGAGTCCGAAGGTTGGCAGTCACCTTCAGTTCATTCAAGTGACGAAGACAACGAAGTCTCTGGTGCATCATTTCTAATCTTCCACGAGTCATCCGAGTAGCTGAATAGTGCGACGTTAATATTCACTCACTCCACGACCCATCTGATGATACAAGAGACGAATTTTACTTTTTAATTTAATAAGCTAACTTTTAAATCGTGTGTGCAATGGGAAATCTACAAAAAGCAAGGACGAGGGGATAATGTTCTTAAGTTTTCTAATCTTCTAATGTTTTTAAAGTGTTGCGGTCCACCCAGTAGCGTATTAAAATTGTTCCCGTTCTGTATTAGAATTTTATGTGTTCTTTTCTTAACCCTTGTTTTCTACATTGCACCCGTCTTTTAAAATATGTCAGATTGCTATGTTTACTACAAAAGCATAAATTGCGCGAAATTGTGAAGTTGTATACTTGAACAACTATGAGTGACAACCATGGAGAGCAGACGTATTCAAGGCAGCGAGCAAGTTAACATACTTGAACCTAGAGTTTGCAATACCGGTATTTTGAGCCATCTATGCAATTTTGTAATACCGATATTCACAAGTTTAAATACCGGTACTAGAATTTTTTTGAATTGTCTCCACTATGTGTTCAGGGATCACCAACATAGCAAAATAGTATAAGTTTTTGTTTTTATGTCTCTCTAACGGGTGAAATTAATTAGAATGCGAACATAAAGTTGCATCGTACAATCACGAGAAGTGATAAAATATGTGAATTATCCACAAGGAGGCGGCCAAAACTATTCCATTACAGCTCCTCAGAGTGATGCTGCACTCGCGCACGATTCGTAGTGTGATATTAGTATCTGTGAAAACAAGGTTGTAGTTATGAAGAAAGTGTGTAATATTTCGATATTTTTTTAATTGAGGAGTTTGTTATTCACATTGTATTTGCATATCATACTTGTATTTACATATCATCATGATTTTATAAATGAAAATGAAAAAGAAAAGAGAGACTATAACCAATTCAAATTCGATCAAGTTTGTAGTAAGTTTAAAATTTTTTACCCACAAACCTTATCCACATTCAGAGGAATTCGGTACAGTTATTGAAGATGAGATGATGACATTAATGTCGATAGTAAAAAGGAAATGTATCTTGAACAAAAATTAGAATTATAGATAACTAAAATAATTTCAACAAAACAAAATACAATACAGAAATCAGCTATATCTATAACCATCCGACGAGAAATCGATTTATTTGAAGATGAGAGATTTAGAGGTAAATACTTGGAAAAAGTATAACGAGTATTGTTAACAATACCACAAACTAACGTAGATGTCGAAAGAGTGTTTTCGACAGCCGGTAATTTTTGCATATAATTGGGTTCCAGGTTTAATGATAGTACAATTAATGCGTTATGTTTTTAAGATATCATTTCACAAATTTGTAATAGTACCACAGAATGAATAGTGTTATTTACACTCTTTTTTGTGATTAAAATAAATAATGTAACGGTCTCTTACGTCATTACTGGGTACATCACAGTAATTGACAAGATCTCGGGGTAATTAAAATATTTTAATGACATAAAATAACACAGTTACAATGGACAGACACTTAGACACAATACAGGGTAAACATTTAGAGGAAATAAGTGAAAATTAGTTAAATCGCATAGTCCAGGATCGGACAGCGAGACGGATAATGCTCACTCATTCAATTCCAAACTCTCTCTGACGGTAATACAGTGCTTCGTTCGGTAACACTTCCGTTACAAGTACCGCCATCTACATTTCGGTCTTAGAACTAAACCGTGTGTTACAATAAGATAGTCCTTTACTTTTTTTGTGATTCTTGTATTCTGTTATAATTTAAAAATTAAATTTTTTGTGGTATTTACAATCTGTAATATATATAAAACTGGCAAATAAAACAAAGAAACACCTGTATTTTCTTTCTTTTTCTTAAATTTCTAATACTGGTATTAAAACCGGTATCCCGGTATTAAGATCTAAAAAATACCGAATATCCATATTGAACTTTTGGTCTGATATTGCAATCCCTACTTGAACCGATGAATCTGAAACCGATGTGTGTACTGAATTTGTTTGCTGCCGAGTCCAATGTCATCGCGGGACATGACATCAACTCGTACTATCTCATCACCATTTATTCTCCCCTTCTCCTCCCGTTGGCGTGGTGTGGTAGTTAGGAGAGGGGGGTGCCAGCTCAGGTGTCGTCCATGTCACTTGACCATGGTTCAAAATTACGTGGTCCGTCGCCAAAAGCCCTCGTGTAGCTGAACAGTGCGAAGTTAATATTCAATCAATTAATTATTCTCCCCTTCAATCAGCATGTGGGGAAAATTTATTCATACTGTGACGTTTTGGATGCATAAAGGTAGCCTGATATTCACTAATTTAAATATTTAGTTTATTTACGTCGTAGTAATCAACTACGGCGTATACATTGAATTTATCAAAAATATTGTTTAGGTTCTTAGAGTACAAATTCGGTTGTTTGTGAGGGAGGAGTTCACGTCTCGTCTCTACAAAAAATTTCAACTGTCTCTCCCTCTGCCCTCACTAGGTTTCGGAATCATAGTCATCAGCCCTTTTATCCTGGATTTACATCTGGTTTGTGGTGGAGTAGAGGGTTCCTCGAGGTGTCAAAGGTTGCCGGGGCGATGTCCAAGACAAGACTGCGCAATATTTTAAGGATGCTAGCTTGAACGAGTTGATCATATCCACAAAAAAACCGATTCATACCTGCGCGGTGGGAAACGTTACAATACGTCTAGCATCGCAGTGATCGCTTTTTCCCCCTACGGTGGCAGTGAACGTCTTAAGCGTCATCGTGCACTCCTAATGAAGGTACGCACGTTGTCTACATATTTATCGAACCATTTGCTTAAGTTCTCTAGTCTAGTTAGCGTGGGCGTTCCGTAATATGTTTCTTTTAGTACGTGTGTCTTAGGCCTGAGTAAAGGCGGTCACCCCACAATGTCTTGGCGGTCCACCGATCGATCGACTTAATGCCCATACCTAATAAAGAGTTTCCGTGGGCCAGTGCTTAGAAAATTCAATTCTCCTATCGTGGGGCTCATACTTGATCAATAGGTGTATCATCCCTTAATGTGCTCAGTGTACCTGTATTACAATAAAACAAAAATAGATGTGCTAGAAAATGCAAATTAAATGATAATTTTTTATTTTATTTTGTATATTTACGACATATTTACTTAAGTGAAGAAAAAGAACAATATAAAAAATGTTATTAAATGTTATCACTAGGAAAATGAGAACTTCTTAATATATATATATATTTTGACGAAGATTGATTATGTATCTCTTTCTATTGGGGACGTTTTTTTCTTAAAGATGCCTTTTCCAGAAAGCAAAGCTCCCGGCTTTGCTACGAAACACTAAATGGTCGAAATATTTTTCATTTACATTACATTGCGAGTCTTTTGTTAGCACAAGGTAAATAATTTTTCACGTATTTATAACGTCGTTGTGCATAGATTCCATGTAAAACAGTGCTTCTCGAGCTTTCAATATTTTCGACCCAGTTTTCAATCACAACTTCCATCGCCCCCATCCGTACAATATCAATATAAGGAATTCAATAATAAAATACTTTGACGCTAAAGCTCTACCATGCGAATTGAATTATAAACCTCACCAATTACCAAGATAAGTATTTAAGTTTTTATATATGACAAGCCCATGGGATTTCAGGTAGCTATTAAATTTGTTCGTAACTTAGTATTGTTCAATTACTTATCAAATTCAATGTGCAGTACTGATACACATTTATAAATATATTATAAAAGTATAAATGTGTATTTATGTTTTATTACGTCAGAATGTATTTTTTTGTTTCCTTTCAGTAAATTAATATATATATATATATATATATATATATATATATATATATATATATTTAAAATAATCTTTTGTTTTCGACTTTTCGATGTGCTCACGCCTTCCACGTAGTGTTATCACGTCCTCATAGAAGGGCGTGCCCCACAGTTTGAGAAACGCTATTGTAGAATTAAAAAAAATTTTCCTAGTGAAATCTTATATTCTATTCAGATAATAAGTGATTTATTAGTAAACAAAATCATCATGTTAGTTAAAAAAAATATTAATCATGAGTTGTTCACTTACAGTACAAGTTGTATGCAACCACACTATTTAAGTGTTCTTTTAACAGACCTTTGCAAATAATTTAACATAAATTATACAGATTAAGCATGAATCAATACCCATAAGTTATTACCGTCGAATGTACGAAGCTTGATATCGTTTCCTTGTTCGTTATTGTACTAATACCGCTATGGAAGTCTTAAGAAACACTACTAGCTTAAAGTTGTGCGACAATTTTTTTTCTAAAAAATTGGTATGGAGATTTCTTTGTGGTTTTTAGATTTATTTAAAACATTTTAAGAAAAAAAAGGTTAAAATTTACAACAGAAAAATAAACTATGTTACTACTGAAATAGGCAAAAATTTACAAAAAATTACATAAACGTGGCCCACTCCGTACAAATAGTAACTGAACAAACTCTCAATTTTTTCTATTCCTTTTTGGAATGACCTTCAGGATAAGAGATGTTTTAATTTTTACAAAAACTAGAACACTTCATCTTAGTTATATGAAATTGCTTAAAAAAAAACAGTGATTATATTCACATAAGGGACTGTAAATTTTGTAATAAAACAGTGATTGATAAATCTGAAGGTTAAAACCCTTCGACTGTTATACAGTAAATAAACAAAAAATTTCTTCAAATTATTTTGAAAACTTTTTGAGCAGTCAATGTCCCCGTTTGAGCTTTTCGAAAAAGAAAAAAAAAACACATTTCGAGTAAACGCATTTTAAAGTTTGACATCTTATGTAAAGTTATGGCATCTGCTTTTACTAAAACACTTGTAATTTTTGTTCTAGTGAATGGAAAATAAAATTCATAATTTTTATAAAGTTAATAAGATGGTCTATAAAACAAAATCATAAAAAAAATTGTCAATTTTTTTAAAAAATCATGATTTTAGGGTAGTCGGATACCTTAAAGCAGTGTTTCTCCAACTTTCTATACTTGCGACTCAATTTTCAGTCATAATTTTCATCGCGCCCCCTCCATACAATAACAATGTATTGAATTCAATAATAATATACTTTAACGTACGACTTTAATAATAAACATTACAAATTATCAAGGTAAGTATTAAATTTTGTATATAATTTTATGACATGCCCATAGGGTTACCGGTAGTTATTAAACATGTTCTTATCTTAGTACTGTTAAATTAATTATGAAACACATTGTGCAATACTGATGCATTTATTAGTATATTATATTAGTGTAAATGTGTATTTTATTTTTTTATAATGTCAGAATGTATTTTGTTTTGCTTCAATTCAGTAAATTTATAATTTTTAAATAATCTTTTGTTTTTAACTTTTCGATATACTCTCGCCCCCCTGCAGGGTTATCACGCCCCCCTAGGGGGCGCACCCCATAGTTTGAGAAACGCTGCCTTAAGTGTAAACTTTATATCTGATATTTTGTAACCCCAATTTGATCCGGCGTGATGAATAGAGAAGATGAATTCATATGAAATGAAACAATACCTCAGAGCTTTCATGTGGAAAACTGAAAGTTAGGCTCTAGCTCAATTGTGAGTTTGTAACTTGAATGTAAATATATAGGCAGAGTGTCCCAAGATTATTGGGACAAACATTAAGGGTAGGAAGGTGACATCACAAGGACTCCGATTTGCATAGTAGTATAATTTGTATAGTAACCCATATCATGGGAAGGTACAGAGTGCTTTTTTTTCAGGTATAGAAATTTAAGTTGGCATTACTTTCCAAGATGGCGACCGATTTAACAGCAGTCAAGTGATTTATTCTCAGTTTGGTTTGGCAATTCATCAAACCGATCATCAAGCAAGGCGTAGATTCGTCGAATGGACCCAAAACGAGATTGCCGTTGTTCCCGATTTTCATAAGCGAATTTTGTTTAGCGATGAAGCGCCCTTCTGGTTGAATGGCTACGTCAACAAACAAAACTGCCGCATTTGGAGTGAAGCTAATCCACAAGTGTACGTTGAAACACCGTTACATCCAGAAAAACTGACTGTTTGATGCGCTTTATGGGCTGGTGGAATCCTTCTTCAAAAACGATGAAGGCCACAACGTTATAGTCAATGGTGATCGGTATAGAGCCATGATTACTAACTTTTTCATTCCTGAATTGAACAATCATGATGTCCAGGAGCTGTGGTTCCAACAAGATGGCGCAACATGTCACACAGCTCGTGCCACAATCAATTTATTGAAAGACACGTTTGGTGACCACCTAACTTCACGTTTTGGACCTGTGAATTGGCCTCCAAGATCTTGTGATTTAACACCGCTAGACTATTTTCTGTGAGGCTATGTAAAGTCATTGGTCTATGCGGATAAACCACAAACGCTTGACCATTTGGAAGATAACATTCGCCGTGTTATTGCCGATATACGGCCACAAATGTTGAAAAAGTCATCGAAAATTGACGTCCGGATTGGACTACACCCGAGCCAGCCGTGGCAGTCCTATGCCAGAAATCATATTTAAAATGTAATGCCACAAGATTATCTTTCGAATAAAAATTTATGTCAATCGAATAATACATCGTTGTTTTATTGTGTAATTTAAATTTCTATACCTCTCAAAAAAAACACCTTTAGTATGACAGGTATAAGAAATGAAGAGATAGAAGACTGTGACATGATCTGAAATATTTATTGGTCAAAGATATTATACGTGATGTGGTAGATATGTAAAATGTGTGTGTCCAAAAAGATGTCCAAAGTTTCCACCATTACTAGCAGGGACGTCTTAACCTCTTGCCTGATTATCCCGAGTTATCTCGGGTTCTTATATATTGCAGTTAATTATTATCCCGAGAAAACTCGGGGAAGCCAAATTTGTCAGTACGATTGGTTATATTACGGTTTTACCCAGCCGTGAGGAAATGAAAGAAAATATTCATTTTTGATTGGCAGTTTGCAAAGCTTTGTTGGTTACGCGAATGTTTTGGCGGGACTGGTCACATGTTTTCCTATTGTATAGTACACATCGGCTTGTGGATTAGTGACGTATGAAGAAGAATAGTTCCGTTGTGTGAAAAAAAGTAAAATAATGACAATGAAGCAAGGTAACGAAAGCGATGGCTTTTCAGATAGTAGTGACTAGGAAAAGGAGAACTTGAAAATAGTGTAAGTGATGCTTCTGTATATAGCCTATATTTTAAACTGTAAATCAGACGTTCCCGATCACTTAAACAATTTAGAATGGAACTGATTGAAAAAAATAATTTCTGAAAATCATTGTGACAAGTTTTCTGCCACACCAGAAAGACCTAGCATTAGTCCATCCCCACTCAGGTTAACCTCAGCGCATTTTCCAGATGTTATGTCCAACGGGACAGTGTACTGTGTGTCCCCGTAAAAGAGATTCCAGAGGTAAGCCATTAAGAAAAGAGACCAGATACCAGTGTACAGAATGTCAGGTATCACTTAATGATGTCCCTTGATTCAAAAACTATCATACAAAGACTAATATTTTACTTTTTTCCATTTGCCCTAGATAACTCGGGATAGTAAACTTGTAATAAAACTCAATGCTTTTACGCCTGTAAAAAATTAAAAATTCAACTTAAAACCTATATATTTTGTTTTGTTTCTTTGTATTTAATAATAAAATAAAATATATGATAATTTTTTGTAATTTTTTTCAAAAACAATTTGTAAGGGAAGCGGTTAAGTCATTAGCCAAGCCTCACCTTTCGCAGGGGCCTCGTATAAGAGAAGCTTGACATTTTTGGGAAACGGAACGCGAAACGTTCCTCCTCCCATATAAAGAGTGTTTTTTTCAGGTATAGAAGTTTAAGTTGGCATTACTTTCCAAGATGGCGACAGATTTAACAGCTGTCAAGTGATTTATTCTCAGTTTGGTTTGGCAATTCATCAAAACGATCATCAAGCAAGGCGTACTTTCGTCGAATGGGCCCAAAACGAGATTGCCGTTGTTCCCGATTTTCATAAGCGAATTTTGTTTAGCGATGAAGCGCCCTTCTGGTTGAATGGCTACGTCAACAAACAAAACTGCCGCATTTGGAGTGAAGCTAATCCACAAGTGTATGTCGAAACACCGTTACATCCAGAAAAAACTGACTGTTTGATGCGCTTTATGGGCTGGTGGAATCCTTCTTCAAAAACGATGAAGGCCACAACGTTACAGTCAATGGTGATCGGTATAGAGCCATGATTACTAACTTTTTCATTCCTGAATTGAACAATCATGATGTCCAGGAGCTGTGGTTCCAACAAGATGGCGCAACATGTCACACAGCTCGTGCCACAATCGATTTATTGAAAGACACGTTTGGTGACCGCCTAATTTCACGTTTTGGACCTGTGAATTGGCCTCCAAGATCTTGTGATTTAACACCGCTAGACTATTTTCTGTGGGGCTATGGAAAGTCATTGGTCTATGCGGATAAGCCACAAATGCTTGACCATTTGGAAGACAACATTCGCCGTGTTATTGCCGATATACGGCGACAAATGTTGGAAAAAGTCATCGAAAATTGGACGTCCAGATTGGACTACATCCGAGCCAGCCGTGGCAGTCATATGCCAGAAATCATTTTTAAAATGTAATGCCACAAGATTATCTTTCGAATAAAAAAAATTCCTGTCAATCGAATAATACATCGCTGTTTTATTGCAATTTAAAGTTCTATACCTCTAAAAAAAACACCCCGTAGAAATGTATTTGAGCCTTGAAGTGGAGAGGCCTGTATTGAGAGGGAGCTTTTTGATTAGTGGGCTAAAAGAATCAGTGAGTTCACACTCAGTTCGCTGCCTTGAAGTTATGGAACAGAAGTTGAGTTGGAAAAAAGTGCTTGCCTGTGTGGGTTGCAGATTGAAAATATTTTAAAATTAAGAAAGGGGAAACGTGAAAGTAAAATGACAAATTAGAGAATGGTCATTCGCCACGAGGGGAATGACGCAATTAATTACTATGGAGGACTATACGAGTCCAGAATGATTCTTCTGGGCCTCTTAGTATTGACTTGACATTGGTATTGTAATTTTCAAGATTTAAGACATTTAAGTTATTTGAATTTGGCAGATCATCAAAAAATTTAATTGCTATTTTTTGAATATATTTTTTAAAGGGATAAATGTTAATAGCTTTGTAAATATCTCTATTTTTAGTGTATCTACATATCTTAGTTATATTCCTGATTAAAGCATTTTGTGCATTTTATAAAAGTTTAATGTTATAATTAGCTGAATAGTCCCACACAGAGCAAGCGTACGTTAAGATGAGCCACAAAACAGCAGTGTTGAGAAGTACTTTGTTGTAAAGATTCATTCGAGAATTCCGGCAAATTAAGGGGTAAATTGATTGCAAGGCGTTTCGGAATTTTTCACGCACGTATAAGATGTGTTGTTTCCATGATAAATTTTTGTCTAGGAGTACTCCTAGATACTTCGTGCTCTGAGACCAGTGTAGTTGTGTGGTATAGAGGGTTGGTGATGTGACTGGTTCTCTTCTCCTGGTGAGGAGTAGGCCTCGTATAATTCTCGGCTTCGTCTTAATAAGATCATGATACGGATAAATTTAATGGTCAAATATTATTCCTGTACATATTCTCCGAAAAACAGAGAATTCCAACTACATGTCAAATAGAAAAAAAATGGTAAGACTGTATTATTATGTGATGACCGTTGCCCATGGCCTAGACCGAATGCTGTAAACAATCATCGAACTCATTTGGGGGAAATACGGTGATTGGTTGAGACAGTTTGTGCCTAGGTTTTTGAGATTGTAAGTCGTGTACATTTATTTGTTTCAAATTACCGTTTAAACGAGTATTTAACAATGCATGCTATATACTGTCTACTTTTAAAAATCTCAGATAGGACCTAATTTTGCATAGGGGCCGGGGCCTCAAGATTTATCTGGGCTCAGGGCCTCAAAGAGTCTTAAGACGTCCCTAATTGCTAGCGTCGCATGCATTACACCGTCGGACCATGGCAGCAGCGACAGCTTGTATGCTGGTACTTGGATTCCTTGAACGGTATCCAACACATTTTAATCCATGCTGAGAGATAGAGTCTCTTAGGGTTCACCCTCACTATGCCATTACTTCATAAGGACACACTTTCGCTAAAGTTGTGAGGAAAATTCACAGTCAATCGACGGTTTAGTGTTGTTTGAGGATTACATTCACGACACAATCTTTCAGCTGCCCCTGCATTTCCTTTTTCCTGTCCGTAAATCCGGTGCATATCTGCCAGCTCGATGTTTGTAAAACGTTCCACACTCTTCTGCGAGCGATGACAGCTCGAATGACGGCGGTAAGGAAGGTTTGTTTTCTCCAATGCTCTTGTGAATAATGCCACCTAGCGCCGAACGAAGATTTTTCCGACCATGGGTTGCTATGCAAATCTTATTCCTTGTGATATTCCCTACGCCCCCTCAAAGTTTGTTCCAATAACCCTGTATAATGTGTTTGTCATATCTTTACTGATAAGATCGCTTCACTTTTTTTTCTATCGACGGTACTTATATGTACCCCAATCTTTAAAATTACATAGAATAATAATTTGTACGAATACTCGGACGAGACGCTTAGCAAGAATGTTCTTTTAAATCCACTCTTCCAAGATATATGGCAGCACGGGTTCTATGATGGGACTTTTAGTGGGAAAGTCGAATAGTTTTATAGCAGAAATTGCGTTTTCAGCGCATTGCGAAGATTGTCATTTTTGTTCGGAAAAAATAGTTAATGTCAAAATGTAAGTGTCTTATTTTTTTGTATGTAAATGAATACCTTAGAAAACGATTTGACTACTTATTTTAAGTGAACAGTGTATATAATTAATTTTACAGTTGATTATCTTTAATTAATTAGTTAGCTCTAACGGGTTAAATTTCCCAAAGTTGAGCATTTTGTTTATGTATATCCCTTAATTTTCAATGTAGTGATTCAAAAAAAAAATATTGCATGAAAAAAATTGCAGTAAATCATAATGCGGTAGATAAATGATTAATAAACTAATTTGTATACGCAGTGGAGTAAAAATGTTCATATAAACTCTGAAAGTGTACGTGTAACATATATTTTTCTTCTGATTAATTTTTTTTTCAGTTTAATTCTTGAATTTTGGACATCGAAAGAAATTATTCAATACGTCAGAGCAAGAACGAAATGCTCTGATTAAGTTTGCTTAGTTTCTGTATTAAAAATGCAGACCATCAATTAGGAAGCGTTATTATTCGAATATACGTATGCAAACCAATCAAAATATCGATTTCAAAAATTCATCACCACATAATGTTGTGACTTCTAAACAGAAGAAAGTGCATAAATGCAACAGTGTAGTCCTACCCCTCTCTTGAATAAGAATCATACATGCAAATTCTAAAAAATTTAGTTGTTGTAGCTTTTATGATATATCCACGAATACTCTGGATAGGCAACACAGTGAAATAAAAAAACTACGTACTTCAATATTTCCACTTTACGTTTCATAGCAAAAACTTTCACTGCAGCAACAAAATGAACACTTTACAGTGGATTCTGTCGTTCTGAAGCTATGATCTGATGACGAGGTTGATATCTGAGTGGATACGTAATGTTCTCGATAAAAAAAAAGTTGAAAAAAATCACTTATAAGCAAATTTTTTTAACACGCTTTCCTCTTTTGAACGCTTTCCTTTTTTTACCTTAACATACGTAATATATAAGAGATAAACACTAATTTCTAACACGAAACTGGAGGAGGTGAAATATTTTTTTCGTGTTAAAAGAATTTCACATTAAAGGATATTGTGAAAAATACAAAAACACCCATAAATTTAACTAAATTAAAATTATTAGAGAACATTTTATTTGCACAGATATTTATAAATGCATACATTTAGTATTAGAATGTTTTTAAAGGGATTCGCTTGATGTTTTCGCAGAGCAAATGGGCTGCTTCAGGAGCCCTTAATCCCCTATCTGTAACTGAAAGGTGGAATGGTGTTGTCGCGACTTGGACGCGTTTTCAGGAAGCAGGAACAAATGAAGTACACTGGTAGAGAAAAACCTCTGCTTCTTGAACGGAGTGTTTTGATTGGATGTTGGGAATGAGCCATTGGTGTTGACAGCCTGATTGAGAGTAAAAGAAATCTATGGAATGAGTAAAAGAAATCTATGGAGTGAGTGAAAGAAATCTATGGAGTATAAAATTGAAGGTCAAAATGGAAATAAAGGAGCATAAAAAGGGCAATTTTTTGAAGTTAAGTAAAAGAAAATTTATTAATCATTTAACTTGTATTCAATTAAGATAGATAGGCATTTTTCCTATCGGTTTCAACTGCTTTAAGCTTAGGTAGTAACTGCAAAATTTTTGGCATTCTTTTTGCTAAGCTATAAATTACATTGGAAAGTTCGGAAACTTGAAGAAAATCCGGCATATTGTCTTCTTGGTTCTAGTCGAATACTCGCGGATGCTTTGATAAGTATCATTTTGTTTATACGTTTTGTTACCGGAAGCTTTGGGTGCCAGCTGAGGTGTCGGCCAATGGCTCAAAATTACGTGGTCCGTCGCCAAAAGCCCTCGTGTAGTTGAACCGTGTGACGTTAATATTCAATCATTCAATCGACCGGAAGCTTTGATAAACATATGGTTACCATTATTTAATACAGTGGTTGGTTAGAATCAATGGGTGATGCAATATTGCTACTTCTTATTTTGAAATGTGCCAACGTGACAGATTTTGAAAAGTTAAAGGTATGGCTAAAAGGAACTTCTCGTTAAGTGGATAAACTTAAAGTATTAACTACCACGCAATGTTTTGGAGGGTTCAAGACCATCACAAATTAAATAAAATCCCACGAAAGAAATTTTAACTGGAGAAGTACTACATGTGTTTTATATATGCTGAGTGTCTTTGGGAACTAGATTACAAGTTTAATCCTCCGTCCCATATCTGAAATGTTTTTGAGTCCTTGATGTTGATGTCTGTGGGTTGATTGATTGATTGAATATTAACGTCGCACTGTTCAGCTGCACGAGGGCTTTTGGCGACGGACCACGTTATTTTGAACCATGGTCAAGTGACGTGGACGACACCTGAGCTGGCACCCCCCTCTCCTAATTACCACGCCACACCAACGGGAGGACGTTTCAACTCTCGACAGATTTAACGTGCATCGCTGCCCTACGCGGCGGGTCTTTAGTGGTACAGGGCTCGAACTTGTGACAAGGCAAGCCACGATCCGATACCTTGACCACTCGGCTACCGCGGCCTTGATGTCTGTGGGGAGAAGGAGCCTCCGGGATGACGCTAGTCTTTGGCAGTAGTAGCGGGTTGAAGAGGTGCCTCCTGATTGGTTGAGGGATGCGGCGCTGTCAGGATGGTAATCGATGAGGACTCAGTGCTGTCAAGATGGTGCAATGAGGGATGACGTAGGCATCCGCAGGTTCGGTGAGGCATAGGGCTGTGGTGAGAAGGAGCAATTCTATTGGATGTAGCGGTCTACTTATGTTTTATCAATATATGTATATACATACAAAAAGTAATAAAACCAAAGTATAACTAGATAGAACAGTAAAAAATATTATCCATAGGGGTATACTAATAATAATAGCAGGAAGAGGCTTTTATCTTTGATATTTCTCTTTTTTTCTGTATTCGTATCACGTTATAAATATCGTGTACTAATTGTTTGCCATATGTGAGAAGGTTAATATGATACCAGATGATACTTATTTGCTTCAATCCTTTTTGTTTGCATTAACTTCGAAAAATTGATATGCTGCCAATTTTACTTCATTGCTTAGAAAATGGAATGTAAGATTTTCTCAATTAAAATTTTTTCTATTATTCAAACTAGAGAAAAAATTAATCATTTCAAACCGTAAGGTAAATACAGGGTAGGAAAAAGAAGTTCTTATAGAACAAATCCCACAAACACTAAGATAACCACTTACAATTGCAAAATTGTACAAATAAATTCATTGAGATTTCCTTCAGCAACCCGTAAATGTTGCTTAGCAATGTTCTCGATATCTTGACAGGTTTCTATTATTGAGACTAGTTGAATGTTTACTATGCATCTTTCAGAATGTTGTTCTTCCTTAACTTTAAAAACGTGTATAATTATGATAGAAATTGTAGCATTATGTAAAAAAAAGCAAGCAATAGCCTCCGAGCAGAGGTGATCCCTTTATTCTAGTGGATATGTAACTAGGCTACGTATCCAAAGGTCGCGAGTTCTAACCACTAAAAAACTTAATTTTTTTCGTTATTATTAAGGCTCCTCTACTTATTTATAATCCCTGCATATGCATTTCTCCAAGTTTTTCTCGGTCTTTCAAAGCTGGTCATTTTTTTCTAAAGCTGATTTCACACTAAAGCTGTCAGCGTTGAGCGTTGAGAGTCTAGCCAATCAGAGACCTTATCTCGCCCAAGATGAAGTCTCTGATTGGCTAGACCAGGCATGCCCAACCCGCGGCCCATTTGGAGAATTTTTGCGGCCCAATTGAAGTTTCTGTCTATATTATTTTAGACATTTGGACTACAGACGGTTGAATCGAAAATATCGTGTTTTGACCCACCCCCACCTCTCCCCGTGCAGTTTTTACCGAAATAATTTTTTCCCTTCATTTGACTTCCGAGTAATTGTAATAACAGGTGTTGATGGATGAAGGAAAGCAGATGAGCTTGGATGTGTAATTCCTCTTTCAACGAGAACTTCGTTGAGAGTGAGTAGTGTATTTAGTTCTATTTGTCAGAGAAATAATTTATGTCTATATTTTTAAGTTCAGATTAGTAGTCTTTTTCTTGTTTTATTTGACAATGAAAGAATCCGATGATGGATTTAATGAGTTGCCTCAGGACTGTCAGACCAGCTAGTAGAAATGTAAGATAATTACGGCAGCAGAATAAAAATGTTTAATTTTTTAACCTTTTGAAATTATGTAACTTTTCATTTTATGATATATATTTAATCACGGTGCAACAATTAATATCATACAATAAGAAACTAAGCATTTGGCTATCGAGTAGAAAAAAACTTTTTTTGATAAACAGTGTAAAAAAATAATTACAAAGCTTTTCTTCTTAACGTAATTGCTTTTTTGCATTTGAAATAAAAATTTTGAAAATCTAAATCAATTTTATACAAACATACTGTAACACAAGTATAAAATGTGAAGATGTTACGCACATAGTTGTTATACTACGTAACCTCAGATGGCAGCATAAATCTACTGTAGATAAGAACCTTGTAGGTCAAGAGATATTCTTCCACCAACAAGTGCAATCGGTCGACTTTCAACTTTGTTGTGATTGTGATCCAGTAAAATGTAAACTTGGTGTTTTTTGATTATATCATATTTTGAATGCTGTACGACAGTAAAATATTTTGAATAATTTTTTTTATTTTGATATGTGCGGTCCACCCCAGTTTAGTAAATTTTTACGTGGCCCACCAACCGATTTCGGTTGGGCACCCCTGGGCTAGACGCTCGACGCTGATAGCCTTGGTGTAAATGCAGCTTAATTTTGAGATTGTCAAAACCATTGCTCCACATCGTGATCGATGTTATTTATGCTATTAAATTTCCCATCCTATATTGATATTTTGATTTCTGAAAGTAAGAAAACGTTTTTTTTTTCTATTTTTTATCTCATCCAAAGCGAGGTCATGAAAATAGAATGCTTACAAGATTTCAAAGCCACATGACTTTGAACTCATTCTACAAAAGAAGGAATGTTTAGATTTGATGTTGGGAGTAACCTATTGACATTGATTGCCTGATTCAGATTTGCGCTTTACAATAATAAAACGCAGGGAAAAGCTCCAAGAAGCAAAATCAGACGTGAAACAAAAATATACGAGGGGTGATTGATAAGTAAGGTTTCCAATAGTATATAAAATAAGTTTCCAACAATGTAAAATAATAACAGAGGTATCATTGGAATGAAAAGAAAAGGAAATTTATTACCTTTATATATTGTAAGCTCATTTCTCAGCATAGTCACCATTAACAGTTTTACATTTGTTCAATTGCTCTATCCATTTCTTCCTTTTGTCCATCAAGAAAGATTCTAGTTTGTTGCGTATCCATTTGTGCACGGCTGTCTAAACTTTGACATCCTAGATTCATCATTATGACCCAAATAACATAGAATGTCGTCATTCTGGTTCTCCAAGTATCAAGAAATTCAAAAGTTTAACGTCAGCAACAAAACTCATGCTCACCATCTTTTGGGATACAAGCGGTGTGCTCTACGCGGAATTTTTCTGACTAAAGGATTGACGGTGATTTCCGACAGGTACTGTGAAACATTACAATTCCTCAAGAAACGCATCCGCAGAATCAGACCGTTTAGAATTAAAATAATGAATATAGAATTAGAATCAATCATGTTAATTGGATGCCAATGTATTCCGACTTACCGCGATCTTGCTTCCATACTGGACACCTAAGTACATTTTTTATAGAAGCTTGAGGAAAAAATAATAAGTTACGATGAGTCATTCAGAAACACGCAAAGAACTTTTCCAGTCTATATTTTACAAAAAAACACACACCATTACATGTAGTAAAACATTGCACAACACAACCACAAACATAACGATGCTTCCATCACACACGAATACGAATAGAATGGCATTTTCCCACCAATAACAAATCCTTCTAGAATAAAAAAAGATCCCAGTTCGTGGCGCCATCTCTGGACGGCGAAAGGAGTCAACTGTTCTCAACATCCTCCGGGCGGCGAGAAGATGTAGCCGATGGTGGTAGGAGCAAGACTGCAACTTGAGAGACTGGTCTTGTCATGACTCCACTTGAGGTCTGGATAGTGACGACATGACATATTCCGTCAGCTCCAGGATGTGTGGCCACAATTCGTCCGGGAGTCCACTTGAGGCTGAAAGAGGCTTCATGTTTGGTGAGGACGAGGGATCCTACCGTTAGGTCTTTCTGGCCCTGCATCCATTTGGTTCGGGACTGCAGGGTGTTGAGGTAGGAGAGCTGCCAGCGAGACTAGAACATCCTTTTCAACTTCATCAGAAGAGACCACCTAGAATGAATACTCAAAGATTGGTTAGTCAGACTGTGATCAGGCAGTTCAAGCAAGGGACACCCGATAAGAAAGTGTCAGGGTGTTAACACCTGGAGATCCTTAGGGTCTGATGATAGGGGATAAAGAGGACGTGAATTTATGCAAGCCTCGATTTGGCACAATATTGTATCAAACTCTTCAAAGTTCAGCACAGCCGCCTTTAGGTTTTGAGCAAATGCTGCTTTGTGAGTTTGACTGAAGCCTCCCACACACCTCCGAAATTCGGTGCATATGGAGGGATGAAGTGCCACTGAATGTTCTTGCTTGACGTATAGTCCTGGACATTAGAGTTGTGAAGTAATTGAAACAAGTCCTTCAAGTAAGCTGAAGCACCAACGAATTTGGTACCGTTATCAGAATAAATGTTTGATGGATAGCCACGGCGTGAAACAAATCGACGCAGTGCTGTCAGAAATGCTGCCGCTGATAGCGAAGATACGAGTTCAAGGTGCACCACTTTAGTACACATGCATATGAAGAGGCAGATGTAAGATTTGAATTTGTTCGCCTTGCGAGAATGTTGGCACGTTGTCGTGATAGGTCCAGCAAAGTCAATGCCTACTTTTTCTAAAGCACGGGTTGATTCGTTCTATTGGTAGATCACCCATCATTTGAGAGACAGGTTTTGCCATAAGTTTAAAACAGTCTATGCAGTTGCGCAGTTCTTTCTTGACAGCTGATTTACCATGAGGTAACCAAAATTTTTGACGAATGAGGGATAAAACTAGTTCCTGCCCAGCATGGAAATTGACCCTAAGAAAATAACTAATGATTAAACTTGTAAAATGATGCTTTTTTGGTATGAGCATAGGATGCTTTTGTTCAAATTTAAGAGTTTGTTGGAGACGAAGACGTCCTCCGACACGAAGAATTCCCTCAGAGTCAAGGAATACATTCAAAGACTGAAGCTTGCTAGATTTGGGAAGAGGCTTGTTACATTTCAAGAGAGTAAGTTCTGTAAGGTATTCTCCATTTTGTAACAATTTGAGTACCTTTTTGATTGAGGTTTCTAATTCATGTGTGTATAAAGGCCCAGTAACTTTGGACACTGATTTGAAATTACGGTAGAATCTGAATATCCTTGCAACAGTCCTAACTACTTTCATGTATGAGGAAAACTTATCCAAGAAACTAAGAGAATAATCAACACCAGTTGAAAGAACAACAGAGTCACTTAATGATTCAGACTGATCAATAGGAACAAGTGGAACAGGTTGTTCAGAGAACAGAATAAATGAATTGGAAGAAGGATGGAAATCATGAAGCCCTTTTGGACTAGCTATCCACTCTGAATTTTCCAGAAGTTGTTTCGGGTAGAGGCCTCTTGTTGCCCAATCTGCCGGGTTTAATTTTCCCGGAATGTGATGCTAAGATTCTTTTGAGGTTAGTGTGTGAATTTTTTCCCAACCCTGTGTTGCACAAATTGATTTCCTTTTACAGGTGGATTATTTATCCAACTCAGTGTAATTGTTGAGTCACACCATAAATATGTATCGTAAATTATGTTAAGAGATTTCTTAAATGTATCTAGAAGTTCAGCCAGAAACAGAGCACCCCAAAGCTCCAATTTAAGGCAATGATATTGTTTGCACAGGTGCCACACGAGTTTTTGAAGCCATTAAGAATAAGTGTGGCGAATCAGAAACAACACGTAAGTATATTACGGCTGAATATGGCTTTGATGAGGCGTCACAGAACCCGTGAATTTCATAGTGTTTAGTATTTTGTGTTTGAACATACCTGGGAACTTTTATTTGTTTGAGGCATGAAATTTCAGCTTGAAACTGATTCCATCTATTAAGAATGTCTGATGATATCTCATCATCCCAGTCAAGCCCTGCCTTCCACAGGTCTTGAAGAATAATCTTTAAAATTATAGTTGAAGGAGAGACAAACCCCAGAGGATCAAAGATGCGTGCGATGATTGATAGCATCTGTCTCTTTGTGAATACCTGGTCTGATACGACTGCTCTTACTTTTAATGAATCCTCGTTTAAATCCCAGAATAAGCCAAGAATTTTCTGGGTGTACTCATCATCAAATGAATGTGAGGAAATATTTGTCTTTAGAGTGTTTGGGAAGTCTGACAAGACTTCTGGATGAGTGCACGACCATTTCCGCAGCTCGAATCCACCGGCTGACATTAAATTTTGCAGTTCGTGAACAATTTTCCTAGCCGAGTTCAATGAGTTAGCACCGGCTAACAAATCATCAACATAGAAATGATCTTTTGCGAGCTTAGCTGCCTGTGGAAAGCGATGTTTTTCATCCTCACATAATTGTTTCAATGTTCGGATGGCAAGAAATGGGGCACAAGATGTACCATAGGTAACTGTATTTAATTTGAAAATTCCTAATGGTTCCTCTGGAAACTTCCTCCAAAATATTTGTTGAAAGCATGCATCCTCTTGTGATATTAATATCTGTCTATACATTTTTGCAATATCAGCAGAAAAGGCAATTGGGAAGAATCTGAATTTAAGTAAAGTTAGAAAAATGTCTGACTGTAGTTTTTTACCAGTCAGCAGAATTCCATTCAAAGAATTTCCATTTGTACTTTTGAATGAGCCGTCAAACACCACCCTTAATTTGGTTGTGGAACTATTATGATTAATCACACCATGATGTGGTAAGAAATAATGTGGATATTTTACATCTGATGCGAGAGGAATCATGTGACCAAGGTTTTGGTATTCCTCCATAAATTCTGTATATTGTTCCTTTGATTATTAGAGTGAAGTTTTCTTTCAAGAGAATAGAATCGTTTTAATGCACCCTCTTTACTATCTCCAAGACTTGAATCATCTCTAAATGGCAGTTTTAGAATATATCTACCATCAGCATTACGAATATGAGAATTTACGAATATAGACTCACATAGCTCATCCTCATCCTTTGATGGAATGTCCTTAGGAACAGATTCAAGTTCCCAAAATTGTTTCAAAGAATGGTCTATGTTTAAAAGAGTGTGACAGATTAGGGATGAATTTTGATTATATTGTGTATTTATGTTTGATTTGTTAAATGAATTTAATGGTTTAACATTACCTTTCTTAATGTCAGGTTTTAGAAATTTTAACTCATTCAGACCACGAGCTTCTCTTTCAATGAAAACTCTAAATTCTTCAAGAGTAGGAATTTTATTATTTTCCAAACATAATTCCCATCGTTGATTAATACAAGCATCCCCTTTTGAAATGAGAAAATTTATTATGATCAACTCTGTTAATGAATTTGTTTCTAAATCTAAAGTTTTCAAATTTCGAATGACTTCATTACAAATATCTATTATTTCCAAAAGCAATTTTGAAGTATTTGCCCTGGAAATCTTAATACTAAATAGCTTATTTATTTGGCTAAGAGCTAATTGTCGTTTGTTTTCATACCGACTGAACGGTACATCCCAACAATTCTTACGATTGTCCACAGTAATTGCAAAACCTCGAATTAATTTAGCTGCATCCCCGCGAACAGAAGCCTGCAGATATTGCAATTTTTCAAGATCACTTATTGATTTGTTATCTAGAATAGAAGACTTAAATAACTCTTTGAATGAAATCCAGTTCTCGCAATTTCCATAAAAATGCGGAACTTCAAGAGTTTTGGTAGATTAACCACTGAAGACTTTACATGAATACTATTATTTATCTCCTCAACCGGAGATTTTTCTTCAAGGTTAACAACCCAATTGAAAAGTATACCTTTTTATATTTCATATAAATATCAAATGATTCATCACATTCATGAGTTGACAATTCACCGAATATTTCAGTTAATCTAGTTTCGTATTGCAACACTTGTGTTTTTAAAACACGTATGCATGAATTATTATCATCGCATTCATTTATCCTACTTCCAAAAGCTTTTAATTCTTTTATAATTAAATCAAATTTACCAATATTTTTCGACTGTTTTGGAGCCATGATTTATGAATGAAATTTTAAAATGCTTATAAAAATGGAATTTAAAAATTCCACACAAAATATACAACTATACACAATAACAAATGTCACCACAATGCAAATACAAACTATCAAAAAATTTTTATAAAATAGAATAAACGCAGTGTTTCTCAAAGTGTGGGGCACGCCCCCTTGGCGGGCGCGATAACCCTACAAGGGGGGCGCGAGCATATCGAAAATTTAAAGATTTAAAAAAAATAACCAGAAAGAAGTAAAACAAAATACTTTCTTCCATAATAAAAAAATACACACAACAACACTGATATAATTTATGTTTATCATCTGGCGTTTTTCCTTCATCAAATAGCTATCTTTGATCCCAAAACCAAATTAAAGAAGAAAAAAACAACATTTTGTTTAATTTGGTGTATTTCCTCAATGAGAGATTTTTTTTTTTTACGTTTTAACATAAAATATTACTTGTTAAAAGAAAAAACGAAATCCAGACCCTGTGAAAAATTCTAAGATAAACAATTCATCACTGTAATTATTATTGAAATACTGTACATTAGTTGTAGAAAAAAAAAAAAAGGAAGACATGATTCACTTTTCAACCAGGCAGCATAATACATTTGCTGATCATTTGATTGACCTTCAAACTTACTGGTATGGTTAGTTCTACATTAGTTTCGTTTCTTGAACAAAATATGACAGCTTTGCCAGCAAATAACATTTCTGTAATATTAGTGAAAAGTGTCTCTGATTTGCGTCCTAAGGTCTTGCACTTTTGAATCATTTTAGTTCAGTTTTATTGGATTTTTTCTCAAATCATCAAAGAAAAATTAAATAGTCCTTGAAAGCCAGTAAGTATACTTTCTCTTAATTAAATTATTCACTGGAATTTTTTTTTTTCCGATTTGTATCGTGTGCAGTAAAAATAATTATAAACAAATGATTGGGGTGACTGAGTCCCCCCGCACTACCATTAGCGTTAGCATCGAGTGCGCGCTTGATACCGGGTTAAAACATTTTGAAGTATTTCTGCTTTAAATATTAAAAAGTATCACAATTATTATTCATCGGAATTTTATATTCTTTTTCATTATTTAACATTAATTCTAAATGCTAATTCTGTGAGGTTTAAAATTACAGTTCTTTTAAACAGTTATTTTCAATTATAGCATTTATCTATAAAAACCATTTTACATTTTTGAATACAATGTTGTGCACGCAGTTTTACTCTCCTTACAGTTCAGATAATCTCCTTACAGATCAGATATCAAGAATAATGTTTTATTTTTTTAAAAAAAATTAACTCGTCTGAAGAGCCGGTGTTTCAGCCAGTATACGTTTAATGTATCAGTACTGAAGAAGGTATTTTACAAATAATTTCATAACACTAAATTAAGAACAAGTTTAATAATTATTTGGGACTTCCATGGACTTGTCTTGTAGAGCAAAGTTTTTCAAAGGAAGGTTTAATATCAGAAATTGAAACTTTGATTTATTTTTCTATATTTAGCTGAGATCTATATTTTGTCTTCAAAGCAGCCACCGTAGAAAATCCGGTTTAACAAAGACAGGATGTTGAAAATGGTAATAGTACACGAAGTGCTTTTGTTTTCAGTGCAGAAAATTCATCATCCACCTCTACCCAAAATTCAAAGAGGGATTTATTACAAAATTGCCTTTTAATTTTTCACTGGATGTGAAATCTATGAAGATTTCTTCTTCGGAAGTTGAGAGCCCTTCTGGAGTATCTTGAAATAGATCTCTAATACACTCGTAACTTGCTACTAAGTTGTCCTCATCAAGAAAATACTTTTTAAAATTCTTTGCCAACATAGCTCAATGATTTTACATGGTTTTTTAGAAACAACTTTCACATGCTGTTCTTCGGATATGTAAGTTTTAACACATAACGAGCTGGGGCATTTTCCCTCATCATTTACTTCAGTAGTGGTAAATCCAAAATTTAAGTATTTTTGAGAATATTTCCTTGATTTAATTTTCAGAACCATGCTCGTCTGTGTACTGGTTAATCCTTTATTATCGTCGAATGTTTGCTTACGACTTAAAAATATATGTATGATTTTGTTTTAACCTACTGCCGTAAATACTTAATTACCGTGAATTACAATTAACGTGCAAATTAAAAAATGTACATTCAAGCTAGATTCGGTAACTATAGGAGTATCGAGTTGACTAGAACTGACTGGAATTGTACGAGGAAAAGCATTTTTACATGTTTTGCGCAGACGTTCGATAGGTTACCCAGACTCACGCAAACGTACCAGATAATGCCAGATGTAATGGATATGATAGAGAGCAACATAGACTAAACTATTTTTCTAATGATATTTGTACTTTGAGAAATGGATGCTGAAGGAAATAAATCTTAATTAAATATATCATTTTACGATCTGTTCCAATTTAAAAATTAGAGAAAGGGAAATAACATAATAATAAGTAAGTAATATATATTTTAAGTAATTTTCTTAAAATATATATTACTTAAAAGTAACATATACAAAATTTAATACTTATACAGTTTATAATCGAGATCGCATTGTAGCTTTAGCGTCAAAGTGCATTTTTATTGCAGTAAATACATTATTGTTGTACAGGTTTGGGGGCGACAAAAATTATGATTGAAAATTGGGTCGCCAGTATTGAAAGTTTGAGAAACACTGGAATAAACGAATAAATCTAGAATCAAATAATAAATAATATCAATCAAAATGCAAAAGAATACTTCAAGAATTCATATCAGAATAAATGCACTAGAATAAGAATATCGAATATAAACGAATAATTAAAATAACAAAGAATAAATCACATCAACAACTCCGGCTCGACGGACCACATGTTATGAATAAGAATAAGAATCGATTTAGAATTAAAATAATGAACATAGAATTAGAATCAATCATGTCATTTGGATGCCAATGTACTCCGACTTACCGCGATCATGCTTCCATGCTGGACACCTAAGTACATTTTTTATAGAAGCTTGAGGAAAAATAATAAGTTACGATGAGTCATTCAGAAACACGCAAAGAACTTTTCCAGTCTATATTTTACAAAAAAACACACACGCACACCATTACATGTAGGAAAACATTGCACAACACAATCACAAACACAACGATGCTTCCATCACACACGAATACGAATAGAATGGCATTTTCCCGCCAATAACAAATCCTTTCTAGAATAAAAAAAAAAAATGACTCAGTTCGTGGCGCCATCTCTGGATGGCGAAAGGAGTCAACTGTTCTTAACTTGGTCAAAAGACGAGGATGCCAGACATGGGATTCCCCAGTTTAAATTGCCGCACCATGCCATAGGGATGACTTTGAACTTCTACGGGTTTACCATGCATCAGTAATTCTAATCGATAACTTTGAAAGAAAATTTGGGGGGCAACAATTTTTGAGCGATAAAATCAATGGCATGAGTTAGGTACAAAATGAAATGAAATTTAAACGTAAGAGATTAAATGCTTTTGTTTGTTTTTGAAATCCAGTTTAGATTGACGTAGTTATGGATGCTTAATTTGAAGCTCATTATTTATCACAAATTTTAAGTAAAATAAATTGTGTGTTTAATGCACGCAAAACAATTTGTAATGTATTTTCTGACTATTTTAAGGCTTTGTATATTTTAAAAAGGAATAAACGTAAATAGCATAAACATCGTAAAATAAGTGGAGTCTGAAAAGCATTTAAGAAAATGAATTTAGAATTATTGTGAAATGACACTCTGAAACAAGTAATATATATAAAAAATATTTTTAAAGTCAATTCCTACATAGATCAACCAAGAAATTTTTTATTTTAGTTACTTTTTATTAAATAATTACAATTAATATAACTACGCATAAATATATGACAGAATCGCAATATTATAAGTGACAAAACACTTCTTAAATTAACATTAAAAACTTTTAAACCACATTACATTTTTAATTACATTTTTTAATAAAAGTTGAATAAAGTAGGTAGGAATTTATCTTAAAACCAGTGTAAAAAGGACGCTGTCTAACTAGCATATGATTATTCAAATTAAGATAAATTTTCATTACAAATTTAACAAAAGCTGTTTTATCCAATAGTGCTGCCATCAAGATGAACAACATTGACTGAAATATATCTCTTAAACTAAAATTAATTAATTAAATTAAATTAAGGAATTAATATTTGAAAAAGTGTATTAACATCAATTGTCATCTACTACAAATTTAAAAAATGTATTTCAACTTCAGCGGATGAATAAAAAGTGTTTTATTAACGGTTGTATATTTGAACAAGATATATAACAGGATATTGTGCGACCACACGGGGCGTGCAATGTTCAAGAGTTCTTTTTTACCCAGATTGAATTGCTTCATAGCCCTGCTGGTTCTCCCGATCTATCGTCAATCGAAAACGTGTAGTCCATGCGTGCACAGCAATTGGCCCGGGATACACCACCCACTGCTACACCAGATCAACTTTGGAAATATGTGGAAGCCGCATGGAATGCTGTATCCAAGGGATAAACCCAAAGCCTCTTTGATTCTATGCCGAGATGTGTGGCAGCGGTTACAGCCAACAATGGCGGCTGCGCTAGCTACTGAATTTGTCATAATCCACACGTCACAAGAGGCTGTAATTTGATCTTTGTACAACATGCTATCTTCCAAATAAACATATAAATTTCGCTGTGATATCTCTTGTCCATCTTGGTGTGGCATTTTGTGTGGCCAGTGGTGTATACATGTGTGTGTAAAAGCATAACTTCTAAGGGAGAAGTACTTCTTTCAGTAACGCTGGACTTCTTAGAAATTTTTATCTGTCCTGTGTTGGTCAATTAACCCAGTTCTAAAATTAATCCCGTATTATATGTGTGGGAGTACCACGTGTAATATGCGGCAAATCATTGCCTTACAATAATGTTACTTATATCGCGTGATGTATAAAGTTCATTCAAATGAAAACTGGTCATCTCGCCTAACTTTGTATTACGCATAAAATGGCATGCATGGTGGCACCATCTATCGGTAGAGATACTGACTCCTGCACAACGTTTGGCGTTTCATAGCAACAGTGTGGATTCACGCCGAAGAGAAGGTGGCCACACACGTTATCGTCCACTACTGAACATGTAGGTGAGTAAGAGGGAACAAAGAGGAGTGATTCGATTTTTAGTGGCAGAGGGAGTTGAAAGCAGTGAAATGCATCGACGGATGAAGGCTGTGTTCGGTGAGTACAGCCTGCGTCGTTCAAGTTTTGTGGAATAGCGTAAAATATTCCTTGAGGGATGTGAGTTTCTGGAAGACGATACTCGACCTGGACAGGCTCATCGTGTCATCACACCGGAAATGATTGTGGAAGTGAATGCTTAAGTCTTGGGCAACCTCAGAATCACCATGAACGAGATCCATTGGTTGTTGGGTGTTAGCGTGGGGACCACTCACATCATAATGCATCAACACTTGAACTTTCGAAAAATTTGTGCGCAGTGGGTTCCCCACCAACTGACCGCCAAATAGCACAATACTCCAATAACGCTGTCTTTGAGTCATCTGCAACGTTATTATGAAGTGGAATACGGCTTTCTGTCGCAAATTGTCACTGGTGAAGAAACATGATGTCATCATTTTGAACCGGAAAGCAAGCGTCAGAGCAAGCAGTGGAAACTTTAGACTTCACCACCTCCAAAGAAATTAAAGGCCGTGCTTATCAGTTCTGGTAAGGTCATGATGTCCTTCTTTTTGACCACAAGGGCCCACTGCTTGTCGAGTTCCGGGAACGGAGAACCACTATCAATGCCCAGCGTTATCAAGCCACTTTACTGAACCTTAGACGAGCCATGAAATCGAAACACACAGGCATGTTGACCAATGGCGTTATTCTCCTGCATGATATAATCGCCCACAAAGGGAAGCTAATGTGGTGAAGACGACATTGAAGCAGTTTAGGTGGGAAACGCTAGAATATCCACTTTACAGTCCAGATCTTTCACCGTGATATTTTCCTGTTTTTGGACATCTAAAAGGAGCTATTCGCGGACAGCGATTCACAAAGAACGACGAAGTTTGCGACTGTGTCCAGGCCTGTATCCGACAGCAGCCTACTAGCTTCTTCAAAGGTTGAATTGACCGGCTAAGTGTGGCAATGGGACAGATATAGCTACATTTTTAACAATTCATATATATATATTATCGTTATTTTTCCATAGTGACCGGATTTAATTTGAATGCCCCTTCTAATAAAAAGTTATGTTCTTAAGTTGGACGTGTTTTACCATTCCCATAATGTATTACAACATGGCGAATCACAAATGGGTTCTTACTGAAGAGTAAATTAGTAAACTTTTTTACAAGAGTTCACTGATCAATCGGTGGAATTATCAAATTGAATGAAAACGGTAAGTGAAAAGAGCCATTTAAAATTTGATTTTGACTTAAGGCTTCATCTTTGGAGACAATATAAATGATTTTAAGAGGATAATATAATACAAAAACAAATTATACTAACTTGACTTATTTCGCTAACGAATTACAAACGAAACCTATTCTAGAAAGCTTTGTTTCTAAGCACATATCCGTTTTTCTTTAAATAAACGACATATCTCCAGTGCAAAGGTTTAAAGATACCAGAAACATGCACTTTCTCTTTTCTTTCTTTTCTATTGAACCATACAGAACTACAGCAATGTATGTCTGCGTGCAGCAAGTAATTACACAGGTGTGCAAAATGTAAGCTTCAATGTAAATTTTAATCCATTATATGTGTGCCAAAATTCTATTATTTAATTTTTTTCAAAAACAAAATACATTAATACGATAAAATGAATGAAATATGAAAGGAAAAACTGTTTTCAAGATTTAGGTGCATTTGTATAGAAAGTACAGACCGTCCCATTTTTGGGATATTGGCCAGATAAGCCATCAAATTCCCCAATATTATTGGTAATGAAAGAAACTGTAATAAACACCATGAGAGACAAAATAAATTGAATTTGTGATGTTTTTGGGTTTGTATGGTGTGTAGAACGAAACGAAACACACGTGCCATAGATACCAACATTACACCTACCACATATTTCATAGTTTTTTTCTTACATTACGCACATCTGTGTTTTAGTTGGAACAATGAAGTGATTTCCTGGATCAAGTCGTACATCTTTGCTAATTAGTCCCCCCATTAGTTTGTTTCTTTGAGATCCTCGACGTGTTGATCCTGTTTTCTTTGAACGATGTAAGAACTCTATTCTTCGTTGAACATCCAAAAAGCGAAAGCTTAAATCTAGATTAGCAATTTGGTATGCATACTATGTTTACCGCTAAAATATCGATCCTCTGGGTGAACACAAAATGGGCACCACCATTTCTTTGACCTTATTCTCTCATTTCTTTTACTTATTCCATTCTAATACCGACATACGAATGATATTTTAGTATGCCATTGCCCCATTATCGGGGCGTATAAAATAACTTCACCTTACATTTACCTCAGGAATTCTAGAATCGACTGAATATTACATGGACATCTGTATATTCATAACAAACACATCCACATAGAAATATTTCTCTCAATTGTTGTATAGCTCTTACACACCACCAGCAAGCTTACAATACTACCAAGTAAAAAACTAAAAAAAATGCGCTAATTCATTCATTTCCAACAGTAAGCTGATTATTGAAAAAGTTTTTTTATTGATTTTGTAACTCTTTTAGAGTAGTCAGTACAACATTTAAGTACAACAAGCAAAACTAAAAGTTATACTATTTAGGTAGAAATAAATAAAAAAAAACAAGCGACCCAAAAAGAGACAATGGATAACAATGGGTTAAGCAAATAGCCATGAAGTTGCAGAAAAGGTATTACTGTGATCAGTACAATGAACACGCATTCAGTAGAAATATGATGCTTTTGAAAATGTCAGGAACAAAACATCATAGTCGACGAGTATGCAAAACACGTTCTATCTGCACGCTCAGCTCGACTACAATAAAAGGAAGAACGGATGTGCAATTAATGACATTCTCTGCGAGCGCAAGTGAGTTCTTTCGTGATATATGCTAAAACATCACCTGGTCACACGTTGAAGAATGATCGGAAAGCCGAAGGAGGGGTTTAGTTTGATCATTGTTGCCAAAACATCATAGTCGACGTGAGTGTACGCAAAACACGTTCTGTCTGCACGCTCAGCTCGACTACAATAAAGGAAGAATGGAGGTGCAATTAAAGGCATTCCCTGCGAGTGCAAGTGAGTTCTTTCGTGATATATGCTACAAGAAATCACCTGATCACACGTGGAAGAATGATTGGAAAGCCGAAGGAGGGGCTTAGTTTGATCATTGTTGCCAAAACATAATAGTCGACGTGAGTGTACGCAAAACACGTTCTGTCTGCACGCTCAGCTCGACTACAATAAAGGAAGAATGGAGGTGCAATTAAAGGCATTCCCTGCGAGTGCAAGTGAGTTCTTTCGTGATATATGCTACAAGAAATCACCTGATCACACGTGGAAGAATGATCGGAAAGCCGAAGGAGGGGTTTAGTTTGATCATTGTTGCCAAAACATAATAGTCGACGTGAGTGTACGCAAAACACGTTCTGTCTGCACGCTCAGCTCGACTACAATAAAGGAAGAATGGAGGTGCAATTAAAGACATTCTCTGCAAGTGAAACTGAGTTCTTTCGTGATATATGCTACAAGAAATCCCCTGATCACACGTTGAATAATGATTGGAAAGCCGAAGGAGGGGCTTAGTTTGATCATTGTAGCTGAAGAGTTCGGAATCAACAAAAGTGTCATTTCGTGCTCTTGGAAACCCTTCCAAACCATAGGTACAGCTGTTACAAAGAACCCTAGGAAAACAACTGCAGTGGATGACCGATTCATCGTCCTGCAGGCAAAAAGAGCTCGAAACCAGTCAGCAAGCGCAATTGCTTAGCAAATGTGTACAGAGATATGGCGGTCAATTTTCTTTGATGATAGCCTAATTGAATAGATAGTTTCTGAAGCTAATATATAAATATGCAGATCGGATTATTCAAAATAGCAATCTATAAAGGAAAAACAGAGCAAGAGTGAATATATATCACTGATGACAATTTAAATAGTTTGCATGAATTTTTCGAATTACCTTGTCAAGATATCAACGCGACACGTAGAAAAAGATTAGCTGAGCGTATGCGAGATTGCGGACGTCTTAGAAGAAATGTTGTTGAATCCGAACTAGTTCAGGAACCACAACATCAAGTATCACATGTTGAAGGAAGTGAAGATGCTACTCTGTCAAATAACAGCGATTTTTATCGTCATCGACTTGCTCAAGAAGAATTGAAAATTAACCACACACACACACAAGCCTTTGATAACTTAATTATACAATTCAATACATATAAGCCAAAAAAGTTAACTTCTGTGTGTTCCCAATGATACACTCACACATTTTTTCACCGGTACTTACATTTTTCAGATGATGCGAAACTTGACGCTGAAACAAACGAGTATCCAAAATTGCAGAAACTGCGACTGATAATTAAGCACTTGAATTCTCTTTATCGAGAAATTATTACACCCGAAAGAGATGTGACAATAGATGAAAGCTTGACGTTGTTCGAGGGAAGATTTCCCTAGGAATACTATATACCACTAAAAAGGTCATGATTCGGCATAAAAAGTTTTGTTTTGTGTGAATCAAAGTCTGATTTTGTATATCAATTTATTATATACACAGGAAAAGGTACTCTTTTCGATGATAATTACCAGCATATGTGCAAGGCTTCTCAAGTGGTTATGACTCTAATGCAAACACACTTGAATAAAGGATATTGCTTAACAACAATTATAATTATTACACTTCACACAAACTTGCAGATATACTTCTAAATTATCATACAATATGCATGGAACTCTGAAACTTAACAGAAAAGACGTCTCAAAAGAGTTGCAGTCAAAAAAATTTAAAAAAAGAAGAAATATGTGCATATTAAAGTGGGAAAATATGCATTATCAAGTGAATGGATAAAAAAGTCATATCTCTGTTATCAACTACTGTAGAACGTCATTTATCCGAACGTTTATTATCCGGAGCGTCAAATATACGAACCAGTTTTTTCAGAGACCTTGCATTGAAAAATCGAGGGTGCACAATGGTACAGCGAAAAATAAGTGATTATTTTCCACAATAAAGATAAAATTGCGACACATTTTGCACCTGTTTTGTTCTTTCTTTAAGTACGTTTCCCGCATGTGATGATTTTCAATATTCGTATATTGTCCGGTTTCATATACTGCATGAATCGCATTCAGTTTTCGGTTATCCGAACAATCGTATATCCGAACGGTGTCCGGTCCCAATTGATTCGGATAAACGATGTTTTCTACTGTATACATAACCCTGTGATGATTGAAGTACCATCTTACAAGGATGTGGTTTTTGTGCCGATTGCTAAGTTGGACTATGCTTGTTTTCCTGTTTTAAAATTTACCACACAAAAACTGAATTTTAAGAGAATAATTAACTGTACCTACGGAAAGTTCTGCGTTCATCTGGGTTTCTAGGGACAATTAATCCCGTATCTGGTATGAAGTCTGCCAGATGAAATGACGATGTTGAATTATCTTGCTGAAGGTGAGCTGCATGGCTGTTGCACGAGTGGCGGTGGGCCACTGGGCTGGGCTTCAAGGCTTGGAACTTGGATTCTGTTTTTCAGGAGCATGGAATCCAGCATTTTATTTCATTTAATTTCGTTAATAAACTACACTGAAGGATATAAACATTCCATCACAAAGATGAATTTGTGCTATATCGACGAAATTTGGTAGGTATGTTAATACATCTGAAAGATGACTTTGATTCAATTTCAGGAGCGTAGCTATACCACCGTATCAATGATACGGGGCCCCAACATGTGTAACTATAGTTCTATTAACAAAGCTCTTATATCTAAAAAAAGGGCCCCTAAAGAATTTTGATTCAGGGCTCACACTCAGAACTAGTTACGCCAGTGTTCAAATTTCTCATTAGGCTCATATGGCGCTAGTGGAGGATTTGAATCAAGTGTACTTTAAATACGCACTGTAATAACACTCACTTTCGTAAGTGTTATTTATCGTTGAGATTTGACGTAGTGAGTTGATGTTAGTCCAACTAACATCAACTCAGTTATTAGTTATGCTCAGATGTTAGTTATGCTAACTTTTAAATGACAACGAAGTCATTATCAACAGCTCCCTTTTAAACGTAGTATAATAGAACTAAAAAAGGTGGATTTTCTGTGCACGATATTACAGAAAAACTTGGAAGGAATGTATCCACTGTGCAAGATTTTTGGCCGCAAAGGTCCTGGGAAGGCACTACCTCAAGAAAACTATGGTTAAATCATGAACGGGGCCCCACTGACATAGAAGGCCGCAGGATTCACCACATGTCTGGGGGAACGTAGTGCATCTACAGCAAAAATTGCAGTTTTTTCCGGCATCAGAGTGACACAGAGAACTGTAACGAATCAATAGTTTGAGAAATAGCTTCAAGCCAGACACCGTGTTGCACCCGTTATCTGTAAATCATTGACATTTGTGATTTCATTGATGTTACACTAGATCATAGAAGAATGGTGTGGCAATGTGCTGCGTTCTTCGATCAAAGCTGTTTCTGTCTTGGTGCCAATGATGCAGTGGCGTAAAGAAGAATATTAGCCCCCCCCCCTGTAAATTCAGGTTTTGTGGGCCTAACGTCATAGTTGATGTCAGTCAGGGTTTGGGTCCCTAGAATTGTCAAGTGTTGAGTTTTCATTGAATTCAAACTTTAAGACGTTATCAATATCTACTAGAATTTTATTCTGCGTGTTCGTTCAATGGCGGCAAAGCTATATCTACACGTTGTACAGAAATGCCACGTTTTCAGTATTTTATACAGTTATGTTGCTGATTGATTGATTGAATATTAACGTCGCACTGTTCAGCTGCACGAGGGCTTTTGGCGACGGACTACGTAATTTTGAACCATGGTCAAGTGACGTGGACGACACCTGAGCTGGCACCCCCCTCTCCTAACTACCACACCACACCACGGGAAGAAGGTTCAAGCCTCGACAGATTTAACGTGAATCGCTGCCCTACACGGCGGTCTTTAGTGGTACAGGGTTCGAACCCGTGACAAAGCAAGCCACGGTCCGATACCTATACCACTCGGCTACCGCGGCCACACAGTTATGTTGCAGTTAAGCATAATATAATCGATATGACTACACAAGTAACAAATATAAAAACAGAAATATAAATTATGAAAATCATTTTAAAAATTAACAGAAATTAAATGCATTTATATAAAATAAGTTTAACAATTATTATTTAAGTTTAACATTTATTTGAATAGAATTAATTTGGCTATCTTGCCAATATCACGTTTAGCGGATTCGAAAAACAGTTGACAGGTGCAGCCATCTAGCGAGAGAAAATCTTTACAAAAACTGTCCTTTACATTACCTATACAAATGTATTACCGAAGTTTCATTAGTTGACAATATTTTTTCCTTGGTGTTGGGATTCCCCCTTTGTGTAAAATGTACCCGAGAGTAATTAGGTCCGGCTAGGGACTAAAAACGAAATTGTTTGACTTGTGACTTGAATAGTATTCATTTGTTCGAAATAAAATTTGGTCAAAAAGAAAAAGAAAAAAGCAAGCGAAAAATTTGGACAGATTGCAAAAATACAGATATACGGAAAGATGATGTCTATGGCTGCAACACGACTCAAATATGAGTTTCAATATCGGTTTAAGATCTTTTTCTTCCACGCAGAATTTATAGATGGAATACTTCAATCTTTGGGGTCCCTGGCGGCCGCCAGGTCTGACACCCGCTTAATCTGCCTCTGACGAGAGGATGTTTAAAACTCAACAGATTTAGAAATGAGATGCTGGAAACACATGAATGCAATTATCATGGACCTATGACGTCACGAATTTCGTCTACTAATTATTCTCAAGAAGCAGCAGCTGTAAAGTGCTGCTTTTTAAATGCTGTCGTGCATTGTACTAAAAATCTACAGCTGGGAAATCTGCGGGAATTTGTTCGGGCATCTGAGTTCAAGGAACCCTTAATCCCGTATCTGGCAAAAAGTTCATTTTCTGCATGGCAAATCGTTTGGTTTTCATGTTAAGAAGTGAAGCATTGCGATTGGACGAGTGGCAGCAGGCCAGTAGGCAGGGCTTCAAGGCATGGATCTTGACATCTCGCAGGATTTTGCTGTTAGAATCAGAGAGGAAGAGCGTGTCTTCCTATTGGTTGTTGGAAAGTGAGGATAATGGCTCTGGGAAAATGTCAGCCCATGTGGTGGGTGTGAGTGTGAGTGGTGTAGTGACAAATGTCCAGTAGGGGCGAAAATTTATGAGGTAGAAAAGAAGACAGCCAGGTGGTTTGCGAGGCGGTCACTCTCCTGCGCATTGACCGCTCCCGGAGTTGCTGCAGTTTAATCTTAAGTATGGCGAGCGCTTATGTGCACTCGGCCATGAGAGGCGATGAAAAGATTTAAAAATAATGCAAGACAAACATGACAAAAAATGTAATAGTGATATAATGAGATAGTTAGAAATAATTTAAATGCTAGGGAGGATTATACGAGTCCATGAGAATATTCCTGGGTCGTTTCCTCTTAATGCGGGCAGTATAGTTTTCTAAATTTTGCATATTAATATTTTTAGAGCTATTTAGAGAGTTAAAGAAATTTTTAGCTAAACTTTGGATGTGCGATTTAAAGGAAGGAGTTTTAAGTGCATTGCGAATTTCGTCGTTTCTCATGTACCTACAGGCACCGACGATCATTCTAATTAAAGTATTTTGAGCAACATCCGAGATATTAATGCTTGTCTTTGCAGCACAACCCCCTACGGAACATCTGTATGACATGATTGGACGCAAAACGGCTGTGTAGAGAAACACTTTGCAATTTAAATCAAGGTGTGAATTCCGGTGTAAAAGGGGGTAAATTTTGAACATTACTTTCCAGAATTTAGCACGAGCATAAGCGATGTATTTTTCCCATGTCAGTTTGTTATCAAAAATGAGTCCGAGATATTTGGTTTCCTGAGACCATGTACAGCTAGGAAATCTGCGGGAATTTATTCGGGCATCTGGGTTCGAAGAACCCTTAATCCCGTATCTGGCAAAAGTCTCTTTTATGGCATGGCTGATCGTAGAGTTTTCATGTTAGATAGTAGATCATTGCTGTTGGACAAGCGGCTGCAGGCCAGTAGGCGGAGCTTTGAGGCAGGGATCTTGACATCTCGAAAGGTTTACGGTGAGGAATCTGAGTGGAAGAGCGAGTCTTCCTATTGGTTGATGAAAAGTGAGGATACAGCTAGGAAATAGGCGTTGAATAGGCGTTTTTCTTTGGGCATCCGGACTGTAAAAACAGTCCTCTATCCCATATCGTGAGAGTCTATGATGCTGGGCATGGCAAAAGTGGTGTTTTCCATTCTGCTGAGTGGCATGATGGCGATTGGTCGAACGATGGAATCCGGGAGGAGTGGCTATGGTGCTTCATCTGGGTGGAAAGTTTTTTGAGTTTTTTTGGCTTTCTGAGAGCTTAGAGGTTGCTCTCTGATTGGATGCTGGGTACAGTGAACATTGACTCCAATTGGCTGCCCAGGGGGTTTGGTTTTAGAAAATGGGGAGGCGCAAGTCCAGTGGGGAGAACAAGACAAAAATAAAAGAAAGTAAATTTTAGCTGTTAAGGTGCGCAATAAAAATTATTGCACGAATAATAAGAATTACGTGGAGTTGCAGCTAAGAAAAGTCTTCAGAGATAAATATATGTGAAATTTTCAATACTTTATTAGTGGTGCACAAGAAAAAACTACTGTAAGGGTTATGTGTGTTTCTTTTTACATAAATTTTACTTTAATAAAAAAAATAGTATTTAAAATAACTAAACCTCTTAAGAGTAGTGCTTTCGTCAGATGCGCTCGCGTTTTTAGAAATACATATTAAGGAAAAGGTTATTCTTATATTATTATTATTATTTTGCTATTTATCCCTTTTCCGTCATGTATGGGTTAAAAAAATTCTGTGTCTTTCTAAAATAAATCTTTTGATATTTTTCTCTGGTTTTCATACTGCTTGTTCAGATTTTGCATGCTTACAAAATATGCGTTCCTTTTATATGTAAAGCTTTGGCAGTCGTAGATTTTTTTTTAAATTACCAAGGAAATAAAAGTAACATATTACATGTTTGACTCGTACCGATCCGTGTTATTAACAATCATAGAAATGGATGCAAATCCAATTTAGTAATTTTAATAAAATTGCTTTTAACGAAGGGTCATTTAACAGCTTTAATGCACTGAAATGAAAAAAAGTGTGTGTGCTTATGATCACACGATAGAAGTGATAACTTCAAATTTTGTAATGTTATTTCAGGGATTAGTTAGGTGAATAAAAAACAAAGGGATATTATATTAGTATTGTCATCTAAAATTATTTAATCATATGTCTGTACTCCTAAAGTAATATTTTTGCGAAATATAGAACCACATTTGTGAATTAATTATATTCTAAGAAGGAAACAATAGGTTTATGGTAGCTGAAATAGGTTATAAGTACTTTAGATACAAAATTATTTAAATATCTGAAAACACTCCATCAAGTGTCGTTCCGTACTTTGTCGTGCTTTCATTTGGATCATTTGGCATAGCTAAATTGAATTTTGATTTTAAAAAAATCTATTAGAGGCTTTGATTTGTCTTTTGAAAAATCTACATTAAAGTGCCCACTTAAAATAATAGGCAATTTGTTCAGTAGAGTTGATTCAGCTTCAGTGTAGGCAATTAAATTTTTGCGAATGAATTCGATAATTTTCTCTACAGTTTGATTTGGTGAAATACAACTAGTAACCATTAGAATTATTTGCCCACTTTTTGCTCTACATTTCGCTGCACAAATTTCTCCGCTACATGACTCATTAAACCCAAATGATCCAGTAGTATTATTGCGAGTAGTATTGTTACCATTGTTACGAGTAGTATTGTTACCATTGTTATGAGCGTTACAAAGCCGAGCGTAACAATACTTGGCTTTTTAAAGCGCATGATTCAAGTTAACTTTCCAGCAAAACACGCCTAAAGAAATTATCACTTCAAAAACAATGACGTCATAATTTAGAGGTTTCTGCTCAAATGGGTCTTTCGTATGTGATTGGTATTACGTGTAACATGTGGCCAATCATTGCCTCAGAGTAATGTTATCTTTATCGCATGATACGAACAAAGGTGTGCATATATACCGGATGTGTTTTGCCATTGTATCGAACCGTAAATATGTTATCACACTGAAGAGAAGTTCAATACATTTTTACAAGAACTCGGTGATCAATCGGGGGAAATAAGCGACGGCGAATTGAGTGAATTATGTTAGTCACTGATTGTCCTGCGAAACTAGCTGTTAAGTATCTTTATAAACGGATTAGCAACGGCACAGAAGATGATTTCCATCCACGGAAGGATCCTGATATTGTCACAAAAAAGTCTTGTGAGGCTAAAAATAATTTTTAATAGCTCTGTGCAATAGATCAAATAAGAAATATTGCATATTATAATAATCAAACGTAAAAAAGGATCCACGTATCAAAAAGCAGGCCTCAAATAAAGATATATATGAATATTTCTTAACTTTTTTTATGGTTACACTTTTCACTAACAAATTATATTACGAAGTTTAAAGAAAGAGTTCGATAACTGATGATTAGCCAAAATTAGTTTCATACATAAAAATTTCCAGGGATTATAATTATACTTACATTCATACTCCAAGGCAATTTTCCTCAATTGTTACAAAAATTATTCACTGGAATTTTCAAGGAACGAGAGGGTGCAGGATCGAAAGTCCGCCATTCTTGTATCATGCTCCATTTACAACGTCCAACATATTCTTTTGGTTTGGTCGATTTTCGTGAAGATACATAGGATTAGAATCAATCGAAAAAAGGGCTATGGGGGGCCGGACTCAGGACCCATCTTTGAACCCTAGTGTTTATTCTAAATAAAAAAGGTTTGACACTAAAATATTCTATACTGCTGGCTATTCTAAATGCAAAATCATGAAGGACAATAGAAGTTGAAGTCAAAGTCAAATTTATTAGACACATAACGTACAATGCAAAGGTGAAATGAATGAAAATACAACTTTCTGAGGAGTGAGCAAGTCATTGAAATCAGTAATGAGTGTTGTGCTATCAAAAATGCCAATAATGCATCCCGATAATTAATGATAGTGACTTTGGACGTCTGGTTGGGATATAGCTGTCCATGTTGCTCTACATATTTCCGAAGTTGATTTTGTGTAGCAGTAGGTGTTAAATACCCGGTCAGTTGTTCTTCAATTATTGACCACGTGTTCCAGAAGTAGAAGATGGAGAGTAATGGTAGTTAGCCAAGAAATGGTTGCCAAAGTAGCAAAGTAATTTGGTGTGTGAAGATGCTTCGAATATTACGTCCCACATTTGGTCACACATTTCCAGTTAGAAAGCAACCGCAGGCTAGTTCTGGAGGCAGATGTGACAACAGTCTAGAGAACCTTAGAAATACAGCTGAAATGTGCACTAGGGTTATATTTAATACCAACTCAAAATATAATACAGAATCAATATGTAGATGCATAAGGAAATCGTCAAACAACCCCTTTCGCCGGTGTCTACCTCGGTCATCGTAGGGTTACTGATGGATGAGTTATTCAACTGTAGTGTAAAGATGAACTATATTACTTTATTGTCTATTTGTGTGTGAATGTGTGCATAGTTCTATGAATTATTGTAGACGCAAATGCCTGCGGTTCTGAGACAAATGTATTCGTGGAAACGGACACACTCAATAAATTCTACTTTGCGGTAAATGATATCGAATGTTACGTGCTGTCATCAGTTGTTGTGAGCATATTTGTTGTGATATAGTTACGAATGAAAACCAAAGTGATCCACCGTTCCTATGCCTGTCATAATATGTAATGTTGCAATGAAGCTGATTCAATCGGTACCGTCGGTCTGTCATTCTGTCCTGCATTTATCGATTACAGATCCACCTCGATGTTTCTTGGTTGAGTCCGTTCTGCACATCATTAATTTTTTCAAAGTTTTTAGTGGCTGTGGTGTTCTAGTACTCAAGGTCACAGATTAGTTGCCAAAGTGTCAGGAGTTCGAGCCCTAGTATCACTCAAGACCCCCCCCCCGGGTACAGGGTCTAATGCATGTTAAATCTGTTATGGCACAATGTCCTCATATTGCTGAGGTTTCGAAGTTTAGAGATAAGGTGTTAGCTCAGATGTCTTCGTTATCACTTGACCGTGGTTCAGAAGTAGGAGATCCGTCGCCAATAGCGTTCGTGTTGGTTTTTTGTGCGATGTTAACAAATATTCACAAAAGAGCTAAGGAAATAACATGAAGACTATTGGAAACAAACGTCACGATATTAAATCATGCTGAAGTGATGATAATATGTTACATTTTCAAGACTCCAATGCAAGAACATAGAGACCCGCTTTGAAATGATTTTTCAAGTGTCAGAGCCGAAAACCAAAACACATTAGCCGTGACAACAATTAGACTACGGTAACTTTTTTTTAAATATAGCTTAAACAATAGATTTTCAAATCTCAGTATTAATTCCGTTTTACTTTCATTCCTTACAAAGTTATACCAAAGGTTAAACAGTGCGACCAATTTATTTCCTCAAACATATTTACAACAACAAACATGTTGTTACTTCAACAGCATACGCATACGAGTGAAAAACCTTTCTCGGTACATACTGGAGAAATTCATATATGTGAAATGTTATCAAGTTTATTGGTGGTAATTCGGAAATTTTGCACACGTAAAAATTTGTTCTGACCTTTGAAAAGGAAAAAAAGTACTTCTGAGAGAAATAAATTAATTTTCCAACATAATACTTTTTTAAGGAAGACACAGATTTCGCTTTATTAGAAATAAATTTTAAACAGCTGGTGATTACTTTAGCATCAAGTTAACTATAATATCATGTTTCCCCCAAAATAAAACCCAGTTATAAACAAAGTCATAGATGATGTTTTTTCAGGATACTAGCAATATACGTCTAATTAAGATTGTCAGCCAAGTTTAAGTTGGCATTGATGAATGATAAATCGAAATGCAGGTATAACTGAGAATATTTGTTGACTATTGGATTTGATTACAACTGATTAAAATCCTCATTTTTCAATACGTCGGCCGTAGACATGAGTGACACACACATATCTTACTTTCCAATATTTCATACTACCCTAACATGAAGTTTTTGAGTCTTGGCTAATCTTACATTGATCAGCCCTTTCACATGGTAGGTCTTTAGTCGCACAAAGACTCGACAAAAGTAATACTTTCCATATATTCGCGGCAGTCACTCGGATACTGAAGGTAGTAATTGAGTTGTTTTTGTTGCTTAGATCCTTGTCTAGCTTCTTCTAGACGAGATCTATGAGATTATTCACCCTCAAAAACCATATACAAATATAGGAAGACCTAGTAAGTCGTGGTAAGACAAACCCAGGCATCCAAGAATATGAGGCGGGGAAGCCTGCTCGATGCTACATTTTGAACAAAAAGGATGGGATTTATGGCCTCCCTGGAAGGCAAGACTTTTTAAATGTTCACTAAGAAATCTGGAAACAGCTGTCGGATTGCATCTGTCGTAATTCAAAGTAAGAGATCCTCCAGGGGAATCAGCTCGATACCAAGTACGAACCAGGTGGACGAGCCAAGTCCTTTTATCAATACCTTTTCTGGCAGAGAACAGCTCAAAATAAGTCAGGCTTTTAGATGTAGTCAGAGCCTCTCTGGCACCTTCCTTCGCCAAAGCATCCCCCCTCCTCATTACCCCATATATCTACTTGCGAGGGGATCCACTGAAAGTGCACAACGCAAGATGATGAGACTTGTTTTAATTTATAAAGAATAGAAGTTCCAGTTTCATCACCAACGCTACTCCAGTTTGACAAATGTTGGATAACACTTCGACTATCAGACAGAATCCAGATGGACTTAGGGTCTAAGGAAGACAGAATATAATTTAGTCTCTGTAGTGTTTCCTCCCTTCACCAGGAGGCGCACTGTGCACCCCCACGGTAAGAGTG
This sequence comes from Trichonephila clavipes, assembly GCA_019973935.1. NCBI lineage: Eukaryota > Metazoa > Arthropoda > Arachnida > Araneae > Nephilidae > Trichonephila > Trichonephila clavipes. The sequence continues at coordinate 88,550 of BMAU01000672.1, read as the reverse complement.
TGTTCTTTTGTGTATAAGAAAGATAGCTTCTCGGCACCGGCACGTTAGGTCGGTGGCCATTTTGAAATATTACCCGCGTGGGTCCTTTGATTTTAAATTTTCATGTTCATAGTAATAAAAGTGCTGTCTTTAAGAATACGTCTGTTGGTGAAGCTACAACAACATTACACCTTTTACCACAACGTATCACAGTCTCGATAGAGATGAGTTCACTTTTAAAAACTGAACTAAAATCAGGATTTCTCTTCTTTATTCTAACAATGCCATTTGTGTGTTTGATAAGTGCTCCACTACCAGAGTGAGAATCCTCGTCTTTGCTACGATCAGTATATTCAAAAGTAGTGCCTTCTGGAATGCTGTAATAGTGATGTGTATTGTTGCTGTTGTCTTTTCCAAACAGTGCTGAGAAATTAAATGGCATCTTAGGCGTCCGAAATGGCCCTTGCTATATCGACAACCTTTGACGAATACAGCAGTTGATGGTCCGTAGGGTTTAGATCTATGTAGAGGAGTTTAGCCAATGTAGGAGGACAATTAAAAATATTATTAGGAGAATGACGAATGTCAGGACAATGAAGACAACTATTGTAACTTCTTTGGCCATCAGGGGATATTTTCATTTCTTTAAAGTGTCTTGTTCGTAGTTTGGATATAGTAGTTGAAATTACGTGATGCCAATTAAGTTCAGGGATGAGGTACTTCTTAACTGGATGGGATGTAAGTTTACGTCTGGCTTTTGCATCCGCATCGGTAAGGGTAAGGATATTGGAAAGATTTGTGGAATTTCGGGCTTCCTTGGCAAGGTTATCAGCTTGATCATTACCGAAGATGTCTATGTGGGCCGGTATCCTGTGCACAGAGTAGTTTTTTGGGTTGCAATTACTCTGTTTATAAGGGCAATTATATCCTGGGTCAGTTGAAAGTTGCCCCTCAGGATCGTCTGGGACACAGATCTAGAGTCTGAGAACAGTAATTCCTTGGAGATGTCTGTAACCCCTTGGAGATGTCTGTAACCCCTATAGTAGCGATACTCAACCTGCGGTCCGCGGGCCGCATGTAGCCCACCGAACCTTTTTAAGGAGCCCGGTCATGGCCCATTGCTTTGAGAAATTCATTTATTTACGAAAATTTGGTGGAGAATCCTTTGTCATAAAAATCCAATAAATCAATTTTGCTTTTTGCTGTCGATGTCGTATGGGTGCGAATTGATATTTTTTTTCTGATTAGTAATAATAGACAACAGTGGAGTAGTAACCATTTTATAAGTGGGACTAATTTTTAACTATCTTTCATATCTAGCAAGCGAAGAAAATAGATTGTTTCAAGACGATTGGGAAAGTGACTATTTTGTGATGAAAACAAGCATGGTTCAGTAATTGTTTCATTAGTCCGGAAAGTGTATTTAAAAATACCTATGAACAGGAATCGTTCAATGACACTTTTCCTCAAAAATCTCTTTTAAGAGATGATAAATAAGTTTTCTTGAATAGTCTTTACAACAGCTAAAAATGTTTTGTCAGTGGTGATGTCACAACGATAACAAAGACACCCTGTGAAATTTGTTTTACTATTGGTAATCATATGAAACCGTTTACTGATGCAGAAATTGTGAAAAAGTTATTCTTAAATGCTTCCAATTTAGAAAAATTCAGTGACAAAAATAAAAATTATAAAAAATAATATCTAAAAATAATAGGAGTTTTAATATTTTAATCAATTGCCACTTTTTAAATTTTCTATGCTATCATGGTCTTAAAGCATTTCTCCCTCTCCTCCTCCATTAATCCTCATGAAACATGCCTGTGTGAAATAGCTAACATATCTATACGGCCCGGCAGAAAAAAAGATTGAGTACCCCTGCCCAAGAGGGTGCATTCTCAGGTAGCAGATAAGGGGACACCTCTTTTGGATCTTCCTATGGGTGGTAGAAGGGAGATAAAATATCTTCCACGGATCAATAGGCAAAAGTCCAACATCTATCGCTCTGGAAAATTTTATTTCCATGATTGCTGTGCTTTAAGAGCCTGATATTGATAAACAAAAATAACTGAATATAAAAATGTTTGAAGCACAATGAAAGGAAGTATTTAGTTTTTCTCTTCTGTATTGTAATATTAACCATTCAACAACTTCAAAAGCTTTTCTTTTTATCGAATAAGAGTAAAAAAAAACCAGGTGTCACAATGGCCAAGATAATAGGAAAACGTATCTGATTTCTTTCAACTCTCATTAATATAAAACTTACAATGTAATTAAAAAGATTTTAAAAATAAGAGTTGCCCAAATGAAAAGTGGACAGTTTCTATAAAACGAATGGTTTTATTGGAAATCAAAAGAAATCGCTTTGGCAGTTGTAGCACAGGTCCCTTCGTTTTGGCAGCAGGTCTATATCTTCACTCTAGAATGAACGTGGTTGATTCTTGAGGAAGTCTTTTCTAGATTCCTCCACTTCATCATCCAAATAAAAATGTATAATGTCTTAAATGGCCTGAAGGCCTAGAAGTCAAAGGGTAACAAATCCAGACAGTATGGTGGGTATTGTAACATTTACCAATGGATTTTTTGTAAAGTTGCCTTGGTTTCACTGGAGATGTGTGGGCGGACATTGTCATGGAGTGCTGCTCTTTTTGAAAATTTTTCCACCAACTGTTCGAAGACGTTCAACCTAAACAGTTCTCTCCATAGACTGCCACTATCCGTTGTTAGATGTCCACATTAAACTCATCTCCTGCAATCAGAAACCGTACTACCACACGTTATTCCGATCTGATCACATCCTTACATGGCACAACTTTACTTTTCGATTAATTTCCTCTATCACTTACAGATTTTCCACTTAAAATCATATGTATGCGATGTACACTTCCTACCACTCTTCGCGTCCCTGTTTGGTGGCTATGCTGTAGCTGCACTCAGTCTGATCCACTTTTCATTTGGGAAACCCTTATATTTTGTTAACTCGGAATCCTGAAGTCCTCCTGGTGAGTGCGTGCTTCGCAATCACCACACGTCTTTGATATGTTAAATGAACCTTTGAGTTAGATAAAATTGCATTACGATCTATTTGCATCTCTTACAAGTTATTATAGACATTAGGAAATCAAGATCATGCAACTGGTTATTGGGTGTGTGTTACGGTTATTAATCTCTTCAGACCTTAGGTACACGTATGTGTACAAGTGGTTTTAACTTTCTATCTCTATTAACGGATGAAAACAATCAATTGAGATTGAAGGATTGAAGAACGTTCATAGGTTTTTGTTTAACCACCAGATGGCGATATTTGTACTTTTTTCCTGGAGACTTCCGACTCACAAAGTAGCAATGGCCGACTTGATAAAAAGCTGAATCAGCGAGCCTTTTTTAAAATATATATTAAAACTTTTGTGAGCATCATATTTTTTACTTGATGTAGATGATTTTCAAGAGTTGGTAGATTATATAATTATCACACTTACAACAGTTGTAATATTCTAATTAGAAGCAATTTTTTTAAAATTGAAAACAAGTATAAGAAATTATGAATCAAAGTGGTTGTGTGGTTGTACTGCTAAGTGTTCAAGTGAGGGAATTCTGCAGATTTAGTTTTGCCTGATGAGGTTGATGCATTTGTTGAGAAAATAAAGAGGATATAATTGATACAACAACACCTGTAAAGTAAAAGCTGGAACACAAATTTTTCCGATGTTCGATATGATAGAATCGGACATTTCCCTCGATCGATTGACAAATTTCAATCAAAATATGCATATTTGGAGGTAATAAATCTAGAAATAGGTTTTTTTGTACCTTCGTTTATAAAAAAAAATTGTTTCGAAACATTTTGTTGGAAAACTTAATCATTATGCATTTCTTCCATTTTTAAAGGAAATTTATTGAAATAAATATAGTTGGAAAAAATTGATTTTTTTTATTGTTGCAGCTAAGACCCGAGGTGTACATGTGTGTATCACTCAACGTAGGAAAATTGTTTATAAAAATTTAGTTTTCCGTTGCATCTGTATACTTTTGACTATACTAATGAAAAAATCAAATCAGCAATTTTTTTTCTCATTTAAAATACGTCAGTATGAAGAGGTTATGATTACATTTTTAAGTGCTTAGTAATGCTGCGCTATAAAGCAAACAATACGAGGTCTACCTTGTACTTACACTTTCGAATCGAGCTTCAAAACTGCATTAACACTATCATACAGTAACAACTCAGGTGAATTGTTTTAAAAAAGACAACAAGAATTCGCAAATAAGTCAATTACGCTGACGCATACATATTGTAAGCAATTTATAGAATATTGTAGAAATAAATAGGTGGTATATTATGGTTAATGTTGTTGTTGCCTGATCTATGCACTGCTGAGAAATCAAATGGCACCAATGGCGTCCAAAACGGCCCTTGCTATGTCGACAACCTTTGGCGAATAAAGCAGTTGATGATCCGTGGGTTTTAGGTCTATGTTAGGAAATTTAAATAATGTAGAAGGACAATTAAAAATATGATTAGGAGAAAGTTGAATGTCAGGACATTAGTGAGAATAAGTATTATAACTTCTTTGACCCTCAGGGGATATTTTCATCCCTTTAAAGTGTCTTGTACGTAGTCTGGCTACGATGGTTGAAATCACGCGGTTACACTTAAAACAGAGTTTCTCAAACTGTGGGGTGCACCCCCTAGGGGGCTGTGATTATCCTACCAGGGCGTATTAAAAAGAGCATATTAAAAAGTCAAAAATAAAAGATTTAAAAAAATTATTAATTTTCCGAAAATGATCAAAACAAAATACTTTATAAGATAATAAAAAATACACATTTACAATGATGTAATATACTTATAAATGTGCCAGTGCTGCACAATGTATTTGATAATTAATTCCTCAACACTAAATTAAGAGTAAGTTTAATAATTACCAGTGACCCCATGAGCTATCATATGGAAAATTTGAATACTTATCTTAATAATTTGTACAATTTATAATTAAAATCGTATAGTAGCTTTAGCGTCAAAGTACACTGCTGGCCACCGTAAATGCAACACCAAGAAAGACAAGAGATCGCACAGCAAAATTTATTTTGTAGATAACATGTTGACCTAGTATCAACATGGAAGTATCAAGCGTGAAATTTGGTTCCTGCTAGAATCAGTTGCCAGAGTAGCCACCATTGTTGGAGATCACCGCTGCCACACGCCTCGACATTGATTCAAAGAGACTTTGAATGTGTTCTTGGGGTACAGCAGACCAAACAGCTGTTCCACACGTTTCCAAAGTTGATCTGGTGCGGCAGCTGGGGGTGTAATCTGGGTCAATCATTGATCAACCATGGACCACATGTTTTCTATCGGTGAAAAATCTGGAGAGCAAACCGGCCAGGGAAGCAATTCAATCTGGTGATTGACGAAGAACCTTTGGATAATGCGTGCCACGTATGGTCCCGCATTATCCTGTTGAAGTATGGCTGTGGCCAAGCCCTGAATATAAGGAAGGACAACTGGCTCCAACACCTCAGAGATATAGCGCTGGCTGTTTAAAGTACCGGCAATGCGTACTAGAGTGCAAGAGTGTTATCCAATATCGCCCATACCATAATACTCGGTGCAGGGCCAATGTGGTAGTGCATAACGCAGCTGTTCAGCATTCTCTCACCACGGTGTTTCCAGACTCGAATCCGACCATCGTGGTGTTGCAGACAGATGCGGGACTCGTCAGTAGACAACTCCATTCCATTCTGCCGCCCACATCCTTCTTTCATTGCACCATTGGCAGCGGAGACGTCCGTGGTTCTGAGTCAAGGGTAGACCAAGCAATGGACGTTTTACCGACAGACCACTTTGCTGTAAACGGCGTCGAATGGTACGCGCAGACACTGAATGATGCGTTAAAGACTCAATGTGCTGTGCTATGTTTCGTGATGTGGTTGAGTGATCCGTCACTGCAATGCGCACAATTTACCTGTCCTCACGTGAAGTGGTGCACTGAGGTGGATGTGATCGACCACGTTGGTCCGTCGCACCCTCCTGCATCCAACAGTCACATATCCGCATTACAGTTGTTTGGTTTCGTCCAACACGACTACCGATTCTCCTGAAAGATAATCCACAATCTCGGTAGTCCACTATCCTTCCTCTGTCGAACTCGGATACTTGATCAAAAGCTGATCGTTGTATTCAACGAGACATAACTGATCGTTTTTTGAAAAAACCACAAGAAAAACAATTGCCGAACTTGAAATCGTCGAAATCTCCAAGCCTTAAATAGCTCTTTGAGGTGGCGCCACAGGCGCGCGTGATTTGTGTCTGCGCTGAAATTCTAATCATTTGCATATCTCACCTCCGCTAATGCATGTTGTAAATTTCATGTTATTTGCATGCTTCCTTCAGATCATTTACGTATTGTGGATTTTTACGGATTATTACGGTATTATGGATTTTAGATACGGATCATTCCTAAGATCATTTACAGTAGCCAGCAGTGTAATATAGAATTCAATACATTATTATTGTATGGAGGGAGGTGCCATGAAAGCTATGATTGAAAATTGGGTCGCAGACATTTAAAGTTTGAGAAGCACTGATTTAAGATCTAGAATGAAGTTCATCTTAACTGGATGGGAGGTGAGCTTACATCTGGATATTGCATCAGCATCGGTAAGGGTCAGGATATTGGAAAGCTAAGGAGAATTTTGGGTCTCCTTGGCAAGTCTATCAGCCAGATCATGGCAGAAAATGTCTACGTGGGGTGGTATGCATTGTAAAAAGTCAGTTCTTTGGACTTCAATTACTCTGTTTACAAGGGCAATTATATCCTGTGTTAGTTGATCGTTGCCCCTCAAGATCAACTGGAGCGCAGATCTAGTGTCTGAGAATAGTAAAATGCCATTGGAACTCCCATTTGCCCTGTTGTGATTGTTATCCAAATCTCCTTTAGTTGCCATTAGCTCTCACGTAAAGTTTAAGGAAATTTTACCCGTGGGAATTCTATAGATCTCAGATTCACCATTTGGGAGAATAAGATAGATCCTAACATTACCGTCATCTAGGTCAGAGTCAGAAGATTCATACATATAAGGAATTATTTGGTTTTTAAACAAATCGAAAAGTTCCGTGATGGTGTGAATGACTTTCTGCTCGAGCAGTGCAGCAGACTCCTTTTTGTTACAAGACTATAAGAGATTTAAATTGATTTTTGCCTGTGAAGAGGGACCAATGGACAAAAGATATCTATATCATTAATGATATCTATATCATTATGCTGAAGTTTAGTTTCTTTTTTTATTTCATGGTCATAATGTAGAGTTGAGGATCGTTTCAGTCTGTATCTACCTGTACAAAACAAATGGTACCGGTTCGCCCAAAGTGCATTAAATTATTTTCATTTTATTTACTGTGATGTATTTATCTCGGGTTTGCACAGTTTTTCGTGGAAATCACTTTATATATTCCATGTTAAATCACTTTATATACATTTTTTGGCGTAACTGTATTTTATTTTAAGCATATTTAAATGCAATTAAGTTAAAATTATTAAATCAAAACATTCTAAAATTGTAACAATTAACGTCCCTCTTCTTACGCCATCCGCGGTTAAATTATCAAACGGTGACCGGTACATGGCGATAAAAAGGTTAGGGAGCCCTGATCTGAGTTACCTAAGAGAATTGTAATGGAAACTAAACATAAATTTTAAGTTTTGTGGTAATAGAACATGCATTTAAATATTTTTTTTTGACTAAAATATATTTTTTGTTACATAATTAAGTACAGTTGTTCATATCTTCAAAAATATTATTTTTTGTCAAATTTTGTAAAGAAATTTAAGGATCATAACGATCAAGACGACATGGAAAATAATTATCGAACACGGTACATAAACTTGGTTTTGAAAAATGTCATTTTAATTTTTATTGTGTGCTTTCTGTTAAGTTATGCTTTAAGAAATGGTTGAAAGTATTAACAATAAGAAAGTCTCAAGAAAACGATTGGCATTGTGAGAAAATGCTCCTATAGTAAAAAAAAATTATAATAATTACTTAATATTTACTAATAATAAGTAATTATTACTTAATAATACAACGATATAATAATTACTTAAAAACACATCACAAGAATATTTTCAAAACAATTTAATATAGTTCTTATATCATAAATCAAAGGGGAACACTTAAATTGAAACGCTTCGATTTGTCACCTACTGAACAGTGTTCTTGCTCCAGTGGCACAGTCCAGGATGCCAAGAATCTGATACTTGTATGTATTAAATTACCTTCCGAAAGATTTACATTCATGAGTTGTCTACAAAAGAACAATATAGGTAGGCCTCCACCATTTTTTCCGTACTATTTAGATAGTAAATTTTGTGTGTTTCCTAAATTTACTGTACGTGTATATATTTATATATCAAGTATTGGAGTAATTCTTAAAGATTGACAAGAGAAATACCGTTTATCATACATTTTATTACAATGTTCAGCAAAACAGTCAGTATTCCAAGCCGAGTCCTATTTCAGCGTCAATTAGCAGCGAGTGAGTCGTTCTTCCGCTTGTTTTCAGTAAGTCCGCCGAAGTAGTAGTCAAAGTACTTATGCGGAAGGTGGGTTGAGTTGTCCTGGTAGGAAGTTTACCCCAACTGACAGATGAAGGGCTGTGGATAATATTCCTCACATATATATCTGTTTGTGCACACATTTGCATACATACATATATATATATATATATATATATATATATATATATATATATATATATATATATATATATATATATATGGGTAGTGTTTTCATGCTTTAAATATTTGTATTCTGAAAATCTTATGCTTCCCTAATTTCCCCCATTTTATAATTTTAATTACTGAATGCTTTTGAGCAATTTTGTTCTGCATTTATTGTGTTGTTGTTGTTTTCTAATGCCACCTGTCTGACGTAGTCAGAACGAGGTCCACGAAATTCATAGCGGCAAAGGAAGAAGTACGACTGTTGTTGGCCTTGAGCACCATACAGGTGACAGTACGAATTAATTCGGCGGCGAAATTCGCCGAAAGGACGATAGATGGCGACACCACTTGACTCCATCTCCACAATTAAGGCATGGAACTGAAGGGTAGGGAAATATTCTCCATTCCCCTGCACTCGTGATTCAACCCATAAGACTTTCGGATCCACTTATTTAACGAGCACGTACTCCGTGTGTACTCGGAGGGTATTTGGTGGCAACGGGCATCGAACCCAGGCCTTCCGGTATGGAGTCTGATGCTCTTATCACTAGGCTACCCGCATCCCCGTGCATTTATTGTATTTGCATCCACGTTCTTGTTTCTTTTTCCTTCCGATTACTATTTGTGCTTGTATCCTTCTACTTGAAACTTCCTACAGCTTTTGATCGAGTATTGACTTACGCATGTAAGCCTTGTGTTATACTTTTGTCAGCACATACTCGCAAGGAGTCTTTACGTGGAGTATAAAAAAAAATCAAAGGGAATAAATGACAAATTGGAAGCAACTTGTATGTTGAAATATGTTGTGCAAATTCTCCTTTGTGGTGCTCAAGATAATGTTTTATTAAATGCATTAAAAAAAACAGCGTTAATAATAATACATAGGTGAGGTATTTTTTTGTTAAACAAATTGCTTGAAAAGAAGAAAAACTCAGGAAATGTAGTGCATAATATTAAAATTTCATTTAATTTATGCAAATTTAATTAGTCTTTTCTAAGGATTTCTCAAGGGAATGCTTTTATTTTAAGCCTCTTAAAAATATTTTGCAGTATAATTGAAAATTTATACTTTTAAAATCCTAAAACCAGATCAATTTATGACATCCCTTTACTTTTAACTACGTATTTCATTACAGAAGGATTTTAAAAAATGATCCCAATACATGGAAATAACGAAATTGTCAGATTTTTTCATGTAAGCTCGAGATAAATATTTAAAACATTCGTAAAAAGAACACAATTCTGATGAATATATTATTAATGCAATCCTATTTCAGACATATTATACTTTAATTTGTCTTATTAAGGCACTATAAATAGCAATATGTAGAAACATTTTCGGCGTTTTGAAAACCGGTATGGAAAATCGAATATTACAAAGAAAGATTTTATCGAATAACTTGCCGTTTTAGGGTACATTAGATGTTGCATTTTTTAAAAAAATTTTAATGGAGAGCATTTATAAATGCACATTAGTAAATAAATTTTCCTACATCCAAGTAGTTTTTAATTAAAGAATCATAAAAAAATTATTTTCATATTATACATAAACATTATACCAACAAAGATGAATACTTCCAATGAAAGTAAAATTTTCCATTCTGAATTTGACTTAAAATTTTATATAATATTATAAGCCAAACGATTTCGCATTTCATACCATGCTACTAAAACCAACTTTTAAAAATAAAGATAATTTAATGGTTTTAATTTTTAACAAATATATTCCGCAGCATATTTACAAAAAATTAAACACGCAAAATTATCAACTAATATCGTCTGCTAGTATCGTAATAATATGTGTGAAAATATTTCTACGAATATCATTTTCCTCTTAAAACGTCTTTAAAACCTATCTCTGAAGGCTCTCAGAAGAAAAAAAAGTACCGGCGTGGTTTTCCTGGACATCCAGAAAGCTTCCGACCACGTGACTAACTAACGACCACGTTACAAGACTAACATATAAACTAATTTCTTACAATCTACTCCCTCCTCTCATCCATCTTCTTTACTCTTATATAACGAACCAATCCTCCCAAGTTAGAGTCAAGGATACTCTATCCAATGCTAAAAATATAAACTGTGTTGTACCCCAGGGAAGTCCTCTTGGGTCCCCTGATCTTTAATCTTTATATAAACGATATTCCTAACTATTCTTTAACTAATCTCAATATGTACGCGGATGATACAGCTGTGCGCACAACTTACAAAAGAATCGCTTCAATTACACATTCGCTCTCAACAAGCACCTCAAATTACTTGAAACTTATTATGATCGCTGGGGAATCAGCATTAATGTTTATATATATGTATATATATATATAAATCCGCCGCCGTACTCTTCACTAAAAAACGCAAAATCCCACCACCACTAACCATGTATAATACCACAATTCCATGGTCTCAAAATACAAAATACCTCGGTATTATTTTCGATAAAAGCCTAACTTGGAGAACACACATTTTACACACGCGATCAAAATTCCGGAAAATAATGTTTAAATTCTTCCCCCTAATTGGCCGCAGATCTGAATTATCTAGAGGTAATAAAGTGCTTCTCTTCACAGCCGTTATGCGTTCAATACTAGCTTATGTTTGTCCAGTGTAGGGATAAGCAGCTAAAACTAAAATTAATATTTTAGAAACTCTTCAAATTTCAATCATCCGGATGATCGTAAAAGATACAAGATATATGAGAAATGACGACATCTGGAAAGCCGTTAAAATCAATAGTTTTAAATCTCACACCCAAAAGATTGCTAGAAATTTCTTTAACTCGTTACAAAACACAAATAATGTCAATTTGATTAATCTTCCTAACTATACTCCCAATGATCTTAATAAAAACCCGAGAAGAATTCTTCTCGACTCCTACAATCCACCATAACATTAATTTGAAGTGCAACTTTTATTGCACACCCACCGCTAAGTTTAATTTAATATTTTCTCTTTTTCCATTTATCTCTGCCGTATTCCTCACTTCTGGACTTCGAACGAAAATAAGATCGATCCTTTAGACTTAAATATCTTTCTTAGAGATTTGAGCAGCCAATGAGAGTCATTTTCATCATGTACCAAGATCCAATCAAAGAGCGAACTCAGCTCTCACACATGCGACCTAAAATCACCGAGATCATGGAACTTTTCAGAACGATTGGCTCGACCAATCAGAAGCTTTCAACTTCCAGCATGAAAATTCCCCAGTCGCTCCACATCTACTTACAGATATGGGATGGAGGCTCGCTTCGCGAGCCATATGCCCGGTTATAGCACCCCATAGGCACCTGATTTAAAATCATAAATCTCTTTCTGGTATGGTAATTGAATAATTAGCACTCCATAGCTGAAAAAAAAACAGGAGCACAACAGTGTTCTGTATTCGGCAATACACATACACAGTATATATATATGTATCAACTAGCTGATAACAAAATCAAAAAAAAAAAATCTCCCCTTCCCCCCAGTTAAGATTGTCTCTGCTTATATTCGTTTCAGAAAGGAAATTAATAGATTTTCCCGATGATTTGATGAAAATTTATAATAGTGACCAAAATTTAATTAATGTAATGGGCATAAATGCATCTCATTAATTTTTGAACAGTTTCCGTTCCAAACGATTTAGTTTTTCTCATCAATAATAATAATAATAAATCGAATATGCGAAAATTGCATCATCGCAATCTTCTACACATTAGTTCTCGCACTTGGCCTGGAAATGGAAATAATTGATCAAGCTGTTCTTAAAAATATCCCATTGGACCATGAGATTACATTTATTATCGAGTTAAAAACTAATAAATTGATTGTAGTATGATATTTTTATAGTGTATTTTAAATAACGCTTCAAATGTTAAACCCATGAAAACAAAATCGACAGAAAATAGCTCTAACTGTAATATTAATATGTATTAGATTTGGATTTATAGAAATTTTTTACTACAGGCAAATGTCCATTTAAAAAAAAGTGCACGACTTTAGAATAATAAATTACAAAATTCTTCAGATTATCTGACATCTGGAGGGTTAACTGCTTATTAATTCTTCAAAAAAACTAAAATCTTTTGAGTGACAAGGAATTGAGTGATGGAAACAGGAAATAATTACACTCAGGAACATTGAAAACAGCGACCCAAGAAGGAAGCTAAGTACAATCGCGAAACTTTGCAAATAAGTACAGCGTAATGTGATATGCAAATGATCCAAGTTTTGTGCCAATACGCATGCTCATACACGCCAAGGTGGTGCTATAATCAGGAACAGGGTCCTATATAAGCCAGCACAAATTCGAAGATTCATAAACGTGACGATTACCCGCCGATTGTAGGAAGACTTTGGTAAGCGAAACATGCCAGGTAAACGTGCTAGAAGACATTTCTCACAGTTAAGCGAGTTCGAGAGCGGCCTGATCATCGGTGTGAAAACTGCAGGCTGGTCGATGGGCCGTGTTGCTAGCCAGGTGTATCGTTCGGAGTGTGCCGTTAGAAATTGTTGGGAGCAGTGGACACGAGAAGTTACCCACGCGCGGAAAACCGGGTCTGGAGCAACCAGGAAGACCACGAGGAGAGAGGATCGAATGATCGTGCGGCAAGCACTTGTGGACCCCACAGTGACTCATTCAACGATACGAGCAGACGTAGGCGTAGCAATTGTTCCACAAACTTCCAGACACCTTTCAGAAGCAAATCTTAAATCCAAGCGACCTTTCCGCGCACTCCCTTTAACACCGGAACATCGGCAACTACGTCTACAGTGGTACCAAGCCAGATCAATGTGGAATGTCACAGATTGGCAAAAGGTTGTGTTTAGTGATGAATCTCGGTTTGTTTTGAGGACAGATGATAACCGTGTACGAGTGTGGTGGCGCTTTGGTGAGGGAACCTTAACGGACCAACGTTACATTGATGATATTCTTCGACCCCATATAGGACCTTAACTAAATGGTCTCCCAGGAGCAAAAAAAAAATTTCCAGCAAGATAAAGCTCGTCCGAATACAGAAGAGTTGCTCAAGACTTCCTACGTCATTTTCAGACTTTTCCATGACCGGCCCTCTCCCCCAATTTGTCCCCGGTAGAGCATGTGTGGGATCAGCTAAAACAGCAGATGCCATCGTGTCACTCTGTACATGATTTAGAGTTGGCTGTTCAAGATTTGTCCCATCTGCCTCAGGACAACATAAGGTGTCTAATCAACTGTGGCATTGCCGGACCGTGTGCCCAGTATTTGTGTCGGCATGTATTTGTTTAGCTTGCCAACGCCGGCCCTCTCCCCCATTGAAGTGCCCAGATGCCATCGTGTCATTTGATTTAGTCGTTGCAATCTGCCTCCACCCTTGCCGGACCGTGTGGCGGCATTGTGGAGGTTAATTGCCTTGTTTTTTGAATTGCCTTTTGTTTTTGAGATCAAGTGAATCTCTCATCTGTGTCATTATGTGTATTAAATTTCATTTCAATCCGATGCTTTCTACTTGTGTCGCTATTTTCAATGTTCCTGAGTGTATAAGAGCAAATGTGCATATGTATGTTATAATATCCACAAACACACCACTAATTTAACTTTGAAAATCTAAATTTATAAAAACTAGTAATATTATATAGGTTATGTCAAGAACCGGTGAAGACATTATTGATGTGAGTCAGACGGCCTGTGACACGTTAGCGTCCGGACGTACTTTTGAACGCTCCGCATACGAATTCCGGTGCACAGTGCCAGCGTGCTGATTGCGCCACTTCAGTATCGCTTTGAGCTCTTTTAGAGCCTCACGCAAACTTCTGCCTTCTTGATTTACCTAAATCAAAAAAAAAAAAAAAAAAAAATACCATGACTGAAATTTTGGATTTGACCCCGGCTATGGACTTGGATACTGAATTGACTAATGGAATGGATAACAATGACGATCGACACCCTATGGAAAATGAACCGCCTTTACCTCAAGATGACTCCCGCCCCGGAACTCCACACCTCACCAACTGTGAGCAAATGAAGATACTGGCAAGAAACATCAAATACTACACTATCACCATCGAGAACATCAAGGCTAACATAAGATCCCTCAAGCTTCATGGATTAAACGACGAAAAGAAGACTGCCATATCATGAAAGAACACCTCCAAAGACTCGACAACTACACCGCCCTCAACGCACTAACGGTAAGTGAGTTTTCCTCTCTTCCCAGCTGTGATAACCCCGGTTGTGCAGAACACCACACTCCTTTAAATACTCCCACCAAAAATAATGATAACGAATCTCCTACTCTACCGAAAACTGCCTCACTCAAAAGAAAAGACAATGAATCTGAATTTGTTTCCCCACCCAACCGTAAACTTTCTAAAAACCAAAATACTCCACTGGCTACTGATCAAAATTTTAAAATCAATCTCTCCAACAAATTCAACGCCCTCGAAATTCATGACTCTGAAATCGATCCCGTAGAAGGAACCTCGACCGCAACGTCTGTCAACAATGCTAACGCTGTAAATAACAAGAAAAAACCCACAACCAATGCCACCGTTAATAAATCAGCCGATCTCACGAAGAACCTCCCCACCAGTAATGCTAAAAATAACTTTAGACTTCCGAGAGCAAATGAGAGTGATAAACAACTTCATGCCAAAAATTCGTAGCAAAATGACCGGAGAATATTTTAAATTATATTGCGACACACACGATCAATACCATGAACTTCTTGCATTTCTCAAAAAAATCCAATATCAATTCTACTCTATTAAACTTAAAGCAGAAAGACCTATCAAGGTAGTAATTAAAGGACTACCCAAAAAAGCAAAACCTGAAGATATAGAAAAAGACCTAATCGATCTGGGATTCACCGTTGATCGGGTTTCCCAGCTAATTGGAAAAATAACTAATCAACCACTCCCAGTATTCTTGGTATCCTTACCAAGAAACATGACCAACGCTAATATTTTTAAGCTAGATAAACTTTCATTTTTAAACGTTACAGTAGAGGGCTACGATAGCAAAGGGGTGACCCAATGCTATAAATGCCAACAATTCAATCACACGGCAAGCAATTGCCATATAAAACCTAAATGTCTTAAATGTGGGGAACCCCATCAAACAAGTGAATGCGAGATCGATAGGGTCGAAACTATGTACTGCGTGAATTGTGAAGCATATGGCCACATGGCCAATTACTCAAAATGTCCACTATACCCCAAACCACGCAAAGGAGCAACAATAAAACCAAATTACACTACAATAGTTAACAGTCTAGTCCGCCCAAACGTATCTTTTGCGCAAGCAGCAGCCCAACAGGAAAAGAATAAGAATACCGCTCCCACCCCCCAACAGATGGCACCACGAATCGGTCAGGTTCCTACTACAATAACAGCACAAACTCAGGCCGCAACAACTCACATTGCAAAGCAACAAAAAACCAGTAATGCTAAAAACGAATGTATGGGTCTCATAACCCAAACACTAACTCAAACTATTCAAGCTCTATCACTACTTGTTCAACAAATTAATAGTATAGACTTCTCATCTAACACCCCTCAACCATCCAATGCCAATAAAAATAAATCTCAACGAAAGAAGGAAATACGCGCCTTAGTAGAGGCTCTTCTAGATGACTACGATGAATAGACACCAAATAAGCGGCCTGAGTTTGTGTTCTTGGAACGCAAACGGCCTACTAAGCAAAATCTCAGAATTAAAAATTTTTATAGAGAAGTACGATCCCGACATCTTACTAATCCAAGAAACACGTTTGAGACCCACCCTCAACATAAACATTTCAAATTATACATGTTACAGGAACGACCGCATCTCGAACGGAACTACTCCTACTCTCGGTGGTACAATAATTTTTATTAAAAAATCTATTCCGCATTTCTCCCCCCCATCCCCCACTCTGCATCATATAGAAGCTACCACCGTAACTATTACTCCCCCGAATATTAGCAACTTCTCAATTACTTGTATTTATATTCCCCCTAGATCTGATAAAAACTTATTCACTGTTGATATTGAGGCTCTCATTCAGGCCAACAGTAACTGTGTGATTTTTGGCGATTTTAACGCCACACACAGTGCATGGAATTGCTCCAAAAACTCTCCCAGAGGCATTCGATTAAAATACTTCACTGACGACAATAACCTAGAAATTGCTTTTCCCAACTCTCCAACCAGATATGGATACAACTCCTCGAATACTCTTGATTTCGCAATAATTAGTAACTTCAACTACCCCTACAATATTGTATCCATAAACGACCTTTCGTCAGACCACAACCCTGTCATGTTAAACTTTAATATTGCTACCCCCATCCATAAAGATAATCCTAGAGCAATTACCACCTGTTGGTCTGCTTTCAGAAAAAATCTCAAAAATGAAATTAAACTCTTCGACTATGCTAAAATCAACAGTGAATCTACGTTAGAAGAAAAAGTAGCAAAGTTCGCGGATGCGGTTAGCTCCGCCCACAACTTAGCTTCAAGCCAATTAAAAACACCCGACACAGCTACACGCCACAACACATCAACTATCTAATAACTTGTAAAAATAGGGCCAGGAAATTATACCAACAGACACTAAATCCACTACACAAAACTGAAGCCAACAGACTTCAAAAATTAATTAAAAAAGAAATCAGGATACACGCACAAAACACTTGGAACGCCAAACTCGAATCACTTGAAACCCAAGATAACAGTCTCTGGCGCATGCAAAAATACTTTCGCAAAAAACGCTCAGACATTCCAAATTTAACCGGACCCAATGGCATCGCTAGCAACGATGAACAGAAGGCCAACTTAATTGCAAACACTTTCATAGACAATTACACGGAAAATAAAAGACCAGGGAAGCACACTACCAACATAGACTCTGACGTCACTAATACACTAACAAGATTTTCTCTCTCCACCTTCATCTCCTATCTCTCCCACAGACCCAGACGAGATCTGTGACTATATGAAAAAAACTAAAAAACTCCAAAGCACCTGGAATCGATAATATCACCAATAAAATGATTAAAAACTTTCCTTTTAAAATTATCTTAATCTTTACCTACATTATTAATAAAATTTTATTACTCAGGCACTTTCAACTGAATGGAAAGTTGCAATTGTTTTTCAATTCACAAGCCTGGAAAAAACAAAAATTCTCAGATGCCTACCGGCCAATCTCTCTATTATCTTCGCTCAGCAAAATTGCTGAGCACATAATTTTAAATAGAATCAAAAATCACATCTATAGCACTAACTTTTTAAACCTAACCAGTTTGGATTCACTCAACAACTTTCTACTTACCACCCGCTACTCAGATTAACGGAAAAAATTTCCTCAGGATTTCAGAGAGGCAGGACCACTGGTGCTGTCTTCCTGGATATCAAAAGGCATTTGACCGTGTCTGGATAGACGGACTCATTTATAAACTTATTACGTATAATTTTCCACCTGCTATTATTCATATTCTGTACTCATACCTCACTAACAGGAAATACAAAGTCAGAGTGAACGACACGCTCTCAATTACACACCGCGTCAACATTGGGGTAACACAGGGTTCCCTTTTGGGACCTGTGTTATTCAACATTTACGTTAATGATATACCTTCACACCCACGCACTATGATTAATCTATATGCTGATGACACTGCGATCTCAGCCACTTACAAAAATACAAAATCAGTCACAATTGCACTAAACAAACACCTGGCCCTACTCGAAAAATACTTCAATGACTGGAAAATTAAAATCAACGTGGATAAAACCGTTGCGGTGTTATTCACTAAAGCTCACAAACCAATTGCGCCGCCCACTCTATATTCCACACCACTACGCTGGTCTCAAACAACCAAGTACCTTGGAATTACTTTTGACAAAACCCTCACATGGAAGCCTCATATTCTTTATGCGCGCGATAAATTCGGATCGCATTAAAGAAACTCTACCCCTTAATTTGCCGGAATTCCAATATGTATCTATACAATAAGGTACTTCTCTATACGGCCGTTTTGCGTCCAATTCTGAGCTACGGATGTCCCATATGGGGCTACGCAGCTAACACAAACATAAAAATCCTAGAAACTGCACAAAATTCTATCATCCGATGTATCGTAAGAGCATGCAGATACAACTCAAACGAAAATATTTACAGAGCCATCAAAATACCTCCTTTTAAAAAACATATACAAGACTTAGCCAAAAATTTTTATGACAATCTCCCCAACATCAATAATACCAACATCATCAATCTAGAAAATTACACCCCTCTGGATACTCAAAAAAGACCTAGGAGAATTCTCCTAGACTCCTACAATCCGCCTTAATTTATTTAAATGTTCATTCACCAATCGGCGAATGAACCCCCTCTTACTAAATTTTAATCTACTTTTCTCTAAATTTTCATTAAACTCTAATTTACTCTAAACTCCCATCAATCCTAAATTCAATGCATCTATCAGGAAATATTCAATCTTTCCCCCACTACTTTCTGCACAACCTTCGGCACAGCCATTAGAGAGGATTCTCACTTTCTGCTAACATCCAATAGAAGTGCCCTCTTTCACACAACTGGATCGACAACGACAGAAAGGCCATCCATCAAGACTGACAGCCCGCTCCTCTACGAGATGACGTCACTCCTCCGGACAAGCGCTTCACCTCCGATGTCACCCCATCAATCATCATGTTCCAACCACACTGCTAAGGAAAGCACGGCTCCTCGCGAGCCACAACGAACTCTCAAGACTCTCTACTATTTCACCCAAGACAGCAAACGAACTCATGATTAAACATTTTGAACATTTCGGACAATAGATTTTTAAGAACAATAGTGAACTATAATTACATTATGTGCATTAGAATTTCCAACTACCACTTTTTAATGATTCAACTACTTTCGATATGGGACGGCGGATTTCATAAAATCCAGTTTCCCAAAGACCCCCCCAACTTCTATCTATATAGGTTATGTCAGATGCCACCCCATCAATCACCATGCTGCGACGACACACTGCTAAAATCCTTGCGTTTCAAGACTCCACATTAATCACCTAAGACAGCAAAAAAACTCTGGAATCAACATAAAGGACATTTTGGACAGTACAATTCTAAGAACTCAAGTGAACTATAATTACTATTAAGTGCATTTTTAATTTCCAATTACCACATTTAATGATTCAAATACTTCAGGTATGGGACGGCGGATTTCATAAAATCCAGTTTCCCAAAGACCCCCCAACTTCTTCTATATAGGTTATGTGATGTTTTTCTGAGGTTACTAGTGAAAACTCTGTCTCAGAGTTGAGGAGAAAATGTAATAGTTTAAGGATGCCCAACCCAAATCAGTTGGTGAGTCAAATAAATATTTTCTAAACTGATGTGTGCAGCCCATACCAAAATAAAACAGCAAATTATTCAAAATATTTTATTATCGTTCAACATTCATAATATTTTATTATCTTACAATTAATATCACACTTGCTTTTGTATTTTACTTGAGTTTTTTTTTTTTAAATCAAAGGATAATTTAGTCGACGCGCATCGTGGTTGATTGGTCATGTTTGCATCCAACAATTACACCGCTATTTTTTTTTTTTTTTACCACGTTTAATTTGGAAAAAAATGATCCAGAGCAGTAAGTAGTTCCAAATGCTGATATAATGCGTAGAGCTAATAATTTTAAATGTGAAAAATGATCTTCAAGTATATATTTTTGATAATATTCAATCTTATTCCCTTCCCACCGGCATTTTAGCTTGATGCTTGATTGTAATTCTATTGGCTTCATTTGTAAATTTGAAGGAGATGGTTACATCTCTACATTAAATGGTGCTAAAAATATTGTATAAACATTTCCTCAAACTTTTGTATGAAAGAGAATATAGTGTTGAATTCTTCAAATAATTTTCCGATTTCCTTAGAATGTTTGAGGAAGTTTTTATGATCCTTTTTATAGTCATTATAACAATAGGAAATAAATCAAATTGTTTAACCGCAGCTGATTTTCATAAATCCGAAGCTCTGCTACAAAGGCTTTTATATCTTGATAACAATCGGTAATCAACTTATTTTCACCTTGTAACTTCTGATTTAGCTGTAAATCTGTTAGAAAACATAAATCCAAAAGCCATTGATCATCCGAAAGTTCACTTATATGATGACCATTATTGTTAATGCAAGTTTAAATTTCTTCCTTTAATTTCCAAAATTTCAAGAAACAGTTTCCTCGACTTAAGCGCCAAATTTTGATGCAATAAATGAGATCGCCGTATTCAGATTCCAGTTCCCTAAGATATTCTTGAAATTGAATTAATTGACAACAACTTTTTTTTCATCACATGAGACATATTTAACACTTGTACACGTAGATTCCCAAGGTGGAAAAATACAATGACAAATGAACAGTTCCTAAAGCTTTTATGTGATCGAAAATCAAAGTAACAGCAATCGGTAAGAAAAACCCTTCCTTGCCTTCTACCACCTCCCAGACTTCTAACCCCGCTCAAGCTCCGCTAACACCTGCTGAATCGAATGATTCTGAGATTGAGAGCGAGGATGCTGGTAAAAGCAACCCCACGGTTGTTAGCATCCCCCAAAACCGAATTCCACCAATTTTTGTCAACCCTCCTGGCAATTGGTGCACTTTAATTTCCATAGCTAGGCAATTAGGTATATATATAGCTAGGCATTCTTCTCATTACTGTCCAAAGTGATGACGAATATCGTAAACTCACTCATTTCCTTCGACATGAAGGAGTTGAGTATAATTCAGTTATGCTTAAATCTCATCGCCCCTTTAAAATTAATCCGTGGTCTTCCTACTTCCACTAAAGTAGAAGAAATACTTGTTGAAATCGAGAGAGAAGGATTTCAGATCTATAAAATCTCCCGATTACAAACATTTAAAACCAAAGCCCCCTTACCCCTAATTTACCTACAACTTGTAAATGATGCCAAAGCTGACAGTATCTTTCAGTTTACTGAAATGTTTGGCACACAAATTTCCTTTGAGCGCTATGACAATAGTCGCAACAAAAGACCCAATCAATGCTGGAAATGCCAGGGTTTTTTCGATTCTTCGGAAGTCTGCCATCTCCCAATTAAATGACTTAAATGCGCAGGGCCTCACGAGGCTAAAAACTGCAATCGTGCATTTGAAGACCCACTAATTTGTGCGAACTTCGGTGGGGAACATGCGGTGAATTGGCGCCTATGCCCCCGTTTTCCGAAGAATAAAAATAATAAAAAAGTGCCCCAAAAGGGCAATCAAAATAAAAATCAACATCCTAAGAGAAATAACCATAATAACTTGCCGCAAAATAAAATTCAAGAGAGAAATTTCGGCTCTCGTAATGATCTAAACTTAAAAGTAGTCCCACGCATGCTCAATCCAAGATCCAGCAGCCTCAATCAAACTACCGCGCTGTCATCCCCTCCATCTCGTATTCAAAAGTTGTTTCTGGACAGATCAAGGAGATTAGTCGTGTTAATATCGCACAAATTCCAATTTTTCAACCATTTTCAGAAATGTAATTCAGATAGCTAATAATGAAGGAGTCGAGGAGGAACTGTTGGCCCGGGCTTTCCGAGCAGCACTCCCAGCATTCCGAAAACATTCTCATTCTGACGATAAGGCCTGTGAAAATTTTCAGGCATATGTGGCGTTAAAAAAATGAGCGTAATTATGTTGCCCACAATTCAGCCCAACTTTCAAACGTGCAAACGTGCAATCAATCTCAACTGGTTTTTGGAGAGCAAACGGTCTGCACTCCAAAATTCATGAAGTCAGAGATTTCGTTTTGGAGCAAAACCTTGATTTGTTTTTGGTCCAAGAAACCAAACTAGAACCTGGTCAGGACCCACTGATTGCAAATTATCATCTTTATAAAGATGATCGTGTAATTTTTCCTAGAATTCGTACTGCAGGAGGTACCGCTATATACTGTAAAAGTGATTTCGTTCAAAGCAGAGCCTCTTTACCGAGGATAGAGTATATGGATGCTACTCCTATCGAAATTATTATTAATAATTTCTCTCCCCTCCGAGTAGTTTCTGCTTATGCTCGTTTTTGTGCGGAAATTAACAGAAAATTCCTCTTAAAGGATTTTCTTAAAATTCTAAATTCAGGTAATAACTTAATAATTGCTGGAGACCTTAACGCAGCTCACAAAACGTGAAACAACACCAGGTTGAACAATTTTGGCTTTCAACTTAAAAGAATTATTCACAATTATCCTAATGCAAGGATTGTTGCACCTTTCACTCCGACGCATATTAATTCACGTTCTCGGCCGGGAGTACGGGACTCAATTATCGACATACCTGTTTTTAAAAATATCCCTTATAATTATGACAGAGTTTTAGATAATCTTTGTTCGGATCATCTACCTGTCATTTTAAATCTATACACTAATTCTGATACCATGAAAATTCCAGCGCAACTCTACACAAATTGGGAGAACTTCCGATTCCTTCTTAAAAATAAGCCACTCCCCATTCCGGATTCTCCCAGCAATGAGCATCTCGACGTTGCGATTGGTTGGCTTGGAGAAAATATCTCCGAAGCCCTTGTGGCTGCTTCAAAACCCAAATTTAAAACCGCACCTATAAAATTACCTCCAGATATTCGTTCCAAAATTCGCCACAGAAATAGGGTACGGAGGTTTTTGCAAAGATCTAGAGACCCTGCTCTTAAAAATGAACTCCGTACTTTCAGCAACGAGATCGCCAGTGATATCAGACACCTCTCCCGTGCAAGATGGGAGAAAACAATTGAGGAGTTATCTCCCGAAACAGGCACTCTTTGGAGGCGTACCTCCTTTCTCAAAAAGCCTTTTCATCACATTCCTCCCCTAAAGGGCGCTCTCGGCAGTATCGCAGTTGCCCCGATTGAAAAGGCCGAGGTAATTGCGGACAGCCTTCGAAAACAATTTGAGCTAAGTACTGATGTAGATAATCCTAGATTCTCTGCGCATATACAAAGGAAGGTCCAAAGATTCCTTGACACCCCTACCTGTATTGATCTTAAAAAAACATCTCCCTCTGAAATACAGGAATTCATTAAAAATCTCAAACCAAACAAATCTCCTGGTATTGATCTCATCATAAATCATATCCTTAAAAATCTTCCTCCTAAATTTATCATTTTCATTGCTTTGCTGTTCAACATGCTTTTGGAAAATTGCTACTTCTCTAAAAGCTGGAGGATGGCCGTGGTGATCCCCATTCTTAAACCCAATTCTAATGAATTTAATCCTCAAAACTACTGTCCAATCTCACTACATAGTAGCTTGAGTAAAGCATAGGAATTCGTGATTTTGAACCGCCTGAACCAACATAGCTTAGCCAGGAATATTATTCTTCAGCCACAGCATGGCTTTGTAATTTAGTGCTCTACAGTAACCCTGTTACTCAGAGTCACTGAATTGGTTCACACAGGCTTCCGAAACCATCAGTCCACGGGTATGCTATTTGTGGACATAACCAAAGCCTTTGACAATATTTGGCATGATGGCTTAATATCCAAGATGATGAGACTTGGATTTTCGGGCCAAATCCTAAAAATTATTCACTCATACCTAAACTCGAGAGAGTTTAGAGTCGAAAACTGCCTCTCCAGCCCTCGTTCAGTAAAAAGTTGAATTCCTCAAGGAAGTTTGCGTGGACCAAGACTTTTTAACCTATATATTAACGATATTCCGAAGGCTGACAATGTCCATTTAGCTATGTATGCGGATGACACTGCTATCATTAGTCAACACACTTGTAATTTCAAAATTATTGAAAGATTACAAAATTACATCACAAGGCTTCAGCTCTGGCTCGTTGCTTGGAAAATCAAAGTTAATGCATCAAAAAGCGCAAGCCTCCTCTTTACGAAACAAAGGTGTATAGGAAACTTACAAAATATCTACATTTTTGACCAAACCGTCCCCTGGTCACTGAATTTAAGTACCTAGGGTTCATTCTCGACGCAAAATTGAACTTCTCCCCCCACATCCGTGCTGCACTTCAAAAAGCGGCAGGAATGAGCAAAACGCTCAACTGCTTGATTTCTCGAAAGTGTAAGCTCCCAATCATACACAAGGTTTTGCTCTATAAATTATTTCTCCCGCCAATTTTGTTATATGCATCTCCCATCTGGGCTTCTGCTGCAGTAACTCACTTGAAAAAATTGCACGTTTTTCAAAATAAACACCTTCGAAAAATTATTCGTACTCCCTGGCTTGTCAGAAACGAAATCTTGCACAAAGATCACAAAATTGATCCAATTCTTGATTTCATTAAAAATTAGTCCAAAAAGTTTTTTGACAGATTACATCAAATTCCTAACCAATCTGTCGGAATCATCCCTGTCTATGATAACTTGGTCCCATGCTCTGTAAAAAGACCTATAGCTGCTCTTCACCACATATATCAGCATTTTCCCGTCCCTAAAAGACTTTGGAGATACTGAATATAGTCTTTGGGGTAACTCTTTTCAAAATTTTTTTTAATTCTTTCTAATTGTAACTTTCGTCATTTTGTGCAAAATTTCATCTCCATTAAATTACTTCGACAAACCCACATTCTTTTGAATCGGTCTTGCGTGGTAGTTTAATTCCATGTCAATTATTTTCCTTTTCCACATCTTTTGTGGATCATCTTTTATTTTACTCATTTTCTAGCAGATGGCATCACATTATGGATACTTTCTATGTCAACGCCTTCTCTTTTCGTTCGCTGTTCAGCGACACTCTCGTCATCACTACACGATTCAGCAGTGTTTGTCCTTTCCCTTCATTTTAACATCATGTACCACGAGCACCACGGCATTAATTGCTTTTATTCTCCATTTTATCTTCCAAATTCTGTGTCTAGTATCTGATTTCGTTCCTCAAAAGAAAGGATGAATTAGAAAAGTGCACAGATTTCTGCCACCTTCCTCCGGGATGGTGCCTCATTAGATATGTTCCATACTTGCCAATTGAATTATTTCTCGCTCTCTCACTGGTAGTATGTCCTCAGCTGCAGGTGAGAAGCTTTCTTTTAGAACGGCTCTGAATCAGTGGCGTAACGTACACCCCCGCACTGCGGGGCCCAAAGCTAGACTGACGCCATTAACGTAGAATTTCACAAAATTAGTGTTACATTTTTTTTAATTCAATTTTTAAGCGATTTTCAAATTGGAGATCTAACATCATTCAAAATGAAAACTGATCGCTTATTAGATATCTTAGATCCAATAACCAAATCAAAAAACATTTTAATTTGCTGTAATCCCCGCGACGAAAGAGATACTTTTCTTTAGTGGGGTTTCTTTCCAAACCTAAATTGCTAACAGATAATAAGAAAATCAGACGGAAAATTGGATAAAATGCTAGAAAGATAAAAAAATTCATCACTATTTTTTAGTATACTTTATGTTAGCGGTAGGGAGAAAAAAAGACATGTTACTTTTTACTGAAGTAGCAAAGTAACTTATTGGCGTCTTTAGCTCCCCCCACATGCATTTCATTTTCATTTAGCGAACTCGTAAATAACGTACATCTGTTATGCTTTTTTCATGAAAAAGTATTGCGATACTTGAAAACGCATAGAGAGCATTTTAAATGATTACATGGTCTAGATTTATGATTTAGAAACCCATATGCCCACAGAAATTTCCGTAGATTTATGAGTATTCAATCAAATAAAGCATAATGAGAAATGATTCACAAAATTGTTTTTAGAACATATATATTTTTATATCGAATGCTCTTCAATATAAGGAGTATTCCTTCCCTGTTAAAACATTTTGATCTCACTTTCCTCTCTTGTAATATTAGAACTGTTTTTTGTAAACGAAATTAATTATTCTAGTTCTTATATTGTCATTTTGTTAATAAGACAAGAAAGCTGGGGGGTGATTGGAAAACTGGGTTATTTAATAACCCTCCGTCCCATGTCATAAATAGTATCAGAGTCCTTAAATGTTTTTAAAAAGTTGTTACAAGTCTAGAGTTTTTCCTTTTACAGAGAGGTTGTTATAGAGTCGAAAGTTTACAGAAAGATTAAAAAAGTCTTAGTCGAAGAGTTTTTTCCATTGCAGTTGAGTTCTTGTATAATCGGATGACGGGAGAGAGAGTCTCAGGTGCACACTATGGTTGTTCGTTTGTCATGATGATTGATGTGGATCCATTGCTGCTTGCAGCGGCTCGCGAGGAGCCGTGCTTCACATAGCTGCTTGCTCCCGGCATGGATGATTTATGGTACGTGTCGGGAGGTGACGTCATCACTGGGGTAGAAAAGTCGGATGATGGATGTTCCTGTCGTCGGAGGTGATGTTCTCTGCGCAACTCAGTTGCGCGAGAGGATGCACTTCGGTTGGCTGAAGCGGTCAGTGAGAAAACCTCTCTATTGGCTGTGCAGTAGTGACGCAATTGTATGAAAGGGGGTTAGAGAAAAAGTAAAAGATTGCCTGATGGGGTGCAGCGAAAGTAAATTTATCGAAAAAAGATTAAAAAATTAAATGAATGAATGCAATGACGAAGTAATAAATTACTATAGTGTTCATTCATCAATAGATGAATGAGGGGGCGTGATGTTAGGGAGGATTGTAGGAATCTAGGAGTATTCTCCTTGGTCTTCTGTGAGGATCCATAGGTGTGTAGTTTTCTATATTTGAAATGTTTGCATTATTTATAGTAGGGAGATTGTCGAAGAAATTTTTAGCAAGGTCCTGAATGTGTTTTTTGAAGGGGGGAATCTTTGTGGCTTTGTAGATATCGGAATTTGTCATGTATATGCAGGCTTTTACAATGCATCGGACTATTGAGTTTTGTGCAGTTTCTAGTAATTTAATATTCGCATTCGCTGCATAACCCCATACAGGACTTGCGTAACTCAGGATGGGACGCAGAACGGCCGTGTCGAGAAGTAGCTTATGGTAAAGATAAACGTTTGAATTCCGGTTAATTAAGGGGTAAATTTGCTTTAATGCGATTCGGAATTTATCTCGCGCGTATATTATGTGTTGTTTCCAGGTGAGGTTTTTGTCGAAAACAACTCCGAGATATTTAGTGGTTTGAGACCAGCGTAGTGGTGTGGAATATAATGTAGGAGGTGTGATTTGTTTGCGACGCTTTGTGAATAAGACCGCTACGGTTTTATCCACGTTAATTTTGATTTTCCATTTGTTAAAGTAGTTTTCGAGTAGAGCCAGGTGTTTGTTCAGTGCGATAGTGACAAAATTAGTGTTTTTGTAAGTAGCGGATATTGCAGTGTCGTCAGCGTAGATATTAATCATCGTGCTCGGGTGTGAAGGAATATCGTTCACGTATATGTTGAATAACACAGGGCCCAGTTAATAAGACAAGAGGAAACGCGACCCTAAAATGAGTGGAGTTAAAAAAAACTGAGTGGTTCTCAAAAACGAAAAATTCGAAAGGAAAAGGAGTTTAATATTCTTAGCAAATATGTAAAATTGGATAACTTTTTAATATCCGCAAGCTCATCATCTTGTGCAAGTGCTAGTAGTAGTAATGCCAGGGAACTTGATGAACAAGGTCAAGCTCATCCCGGGATTCATAAACGAAGAATTTGGTAAGTTATACCTTTTTTCCATCATAAGGATCTGAAATCGAAAATATTATCTTACAGTGTTTGTGTTTTTCTTAGTGTATCGTTTTTATTTAAGTTAATAGGTTATCAGTCGACTGTTGTTAGATTTTCCATTTTTTAAATACTATAAATACTCCCTAATGTTAAACGTTATTTACTTTGTTTACTCAGACACAGGTTGATTTTATATTCAGTTATAAGTGTAATATTTAAATATTTTTACGTGATGTATAAAGGTACATTATGTTATGGCTTTGCAATTTTTTTGTATATATATTTATATATATATCCGGCTTGAGGACCAAGATCTGACCTTGCGGGGGGGGCAATTATTTTCCGTTACGCCACTGCTCTGAGCTGTTGTTAATAATTTTGATAGCATCTTTCAAATTTTATGGAACTTTCAATTGATTATTCTCTTTTTTTCTTATTAATTATGGTGAGAGGGTAATACCGTTTTTTGGTAAGGTACCTCGTATTTTGAAGCCGTGGGCAAAGTAACAGCACCCAGCACTTTTTCTAACCATTGAAAGAGCTTCATCAGTTGCAACGCCTACAAGATTTTTCAAACCTCTGAATAGGCGTTATTCTTTGGGCGTCCGGACTGTAAGAACAGTCCTCAAAATCCCATATCGTGATTGTCTATGATGCTGGGCTTGACAAAAGGGGTGTTTTCCATTCTGCTGAGTGGCATGATGGTGATTGGTCGAGCGATGGAATCCGGGAGGCATGGCTATGGTTCTTCATCTGGGTGGAAAGTTTTAGAGTTTTTTTTGGCTTGGCTGAGAGCTAAGAGATTGCTCTCTGATTCAAACCTCTGACGATTTTTGCGCAATTTATGACAACATCCTTAATGTTTCTTGTGGTGGCAGTACCTTTCAAACTACAAAAAAAAAAAAAATTCGGGGGTGATGGCCAAATGTTTATTTTTTTATTGTTTGGAAGTACAATGAAGGGGAAAAAATATTTCGGAAAAAATTGCACTCTGGGTGAGGTGGCGTTATGTCAAAACACAATTTATTCGATTCCTACGTCCATACTTCAAACATTTAAAATAATATAGACCAGTGTTTCTCAAAACCCTACAAGGATAGATATTATTACATATTATGTTATTTATTTATAATTATTATTATGTTATGTATTTATAAGTTTTATTTTTGTTATTCATTTCTAATTATTATTATGCTGTTATATGAATATTATTATATATAATTTTTATTATATGACAATACGGTGATTATATTCTTTTTTTATAACTACTATTAAATTATATTACATGATTAATATACGGCTATTAAATTATATTATGATTATTATTATATACTGTATAAGTGTTCCCTACATCGCCACAAACCGGGGGCGCGCTAGCGATGATTGTTTATATCTTAGAAAATTTTTAAAATTGTATTAAACTTCAAAAAAATAACCGAATATAATGAAAGAAGTAAAAAAATAGCCCAAAATACTTTCTACCATAATAACAAAAATTTTTATAATACACAACACTAATATAATTAACTTATGTTTGTCAAAGTGTGGGGTGCGAGGTAACCCTACAAAGGGGTGCGAGTTTATAAAAAAAAATACTTTCTACATAATAACAAAAATCTGGCGTTTTTCCTTCATCAAATAGCTATCTTTAATCCCAAAACCAAATTAAAGAAGAAAAAAAAACATTTTGTTTGTTTTGGTGTATTTCTTCAATGAGAGATTTTTTTATTATGTTTTAACATAAAATATTACTCGTTAAAAGAAAAAAGAAATCCAGACCCTGAGAAAAATTCTAAGATAAACAATTCATCACTGTAATTATTATTGAAATACTGTACATTAGTTGTAGAAAGAAAAGGTAGACATGATTCACTTTTCAGCCAGGCAGCATAATACATTTGCTGATCATTTGATTGACCTTCAAACTTACTGGTATGGTTAGTTTTCAATTAGCTCCGTTTCTTGAACAAAATATGACAGCTTTGCCAGCAAATAACATTTCTGTAATATTAGTGAAAAGTGTCTCTGATTTGCGTCCTAAGGTCTTGCTCTTGTGAATCATTTTAGTTCAGTTTTATTGGATTTTTCTCAAATCATCAAAGAAAAATTAAATAGTCCTTGAAAGCCGGTAAGTATACTTTCTCTTAATTAAAATATTCACTGGAATTCCGATTTGTATCGTGTGCAGTAAAAATAATTATAAACAAATTATTGGGGTGACTGAGTCCCCCCGCACTACCATTAGCGTAAGCGTCGAGTGCGCGCTTGCTCACGGGTTAAAACATTTTGAAGTATTTCTGCTTTAAATATTAAAAAAAACACACACTTATTATTCATCGGAATTTTATATTCTTTTTCATTATTTAACATTAATTCTAAATGCTAATTCTGTGAGGTTTAAAATTACAGTTCTTTTAAACAGTTATTTTCAATTATAGCATTTATCTATAAAAACATTTTACATTTTTGAATACAATGTCGTGCACGCAGTTTTACTCTCCTTACAGTTCAGCTATTATATCAAGAATAATGTTTTATTTAAAAAAAAAATGAACTCGTGCGAAGAGCCGGTGTTTCAGCCAGTATACGTTTTAATGTATCAGTACTGAAGAATTTATTTCACAAATAATTTCTTAATACTAAATTAAGAACAAGTTTAATAATTATTAGTGACTTCCATGGGCCTGTCTTGTAGAGCAAAGTTTTTCAAAGGAAGGTTTAATATCAGAAATTGACTCTCTGAGTTATTTTTCTATATTTAGCTGAGATCTATATTTTGTCTTCAAAGCAGCCACCGCAGAAAATCCGGTTTAACAAAGATAGGATGTTGAAAATGGTAATAGTATACGAAGTGCTTTTTGTTTTCAGTGCAGAAAATTCATCATCCACCTCTACCCAAAATTCAAAGAGTGATTTATTACAAAATTGCCTTTTAATTTTTCACTGGATGTGAAATCTATGAAGATTTCTTTTTCGGAAGTTGAGAGCCCTTCTGGAGTATCTTGAAATAGATCTCTAATCCACTCGTAACTTGCTACCAAGTTGTCCTCGTCAAGAAAATACTTTTTAAAATTCTTTGCCGACATGGCTAAATGATTTTACATGGTTTTAAAAACAACTTTCATATGTTGTTCTTCGGATTTGTAAGTTTTAACACATAACGAGCTGGGGCATTTTCCCCCATCGTTTACTTCAGTAGTGTTAAATCCAAAATTTAAGTATTTTTGAGAATATTTCCTTGATTTAATTTTCGGAACCATGCTCGTCTGTGTACTTGTTAATCCTTTATTATCGTCGAATGTTTGCTTACGACTTAAAAATATATGTATGATTTTGTTTTAACCTACTGCCGTAAATACTTAATTACCGTGAATTACAATTAACGTGCAAATTAAAAAATGTATATTCAAGCTAGATTCGGTAGCTATAGAAGTATCGAGTCGGCCAAAACTGACTGGAATTGTACGAGGAAAAGCACTTTTTACATGTTTTGCGCAGACGTTCGATAGGTTACCCAGACTCACGCAAACGTACCTGATAATGCCAGATGTGATGGATATGATAGAGAGAAACATTGCCTATACTTTTTCTAATGATATTTGTACTTTGAGAAATGGATATGCTGAAGGAAATAAATCTTTAATTAAATACATCATTTTGCGATCTGTTCCAATTTAAAAATTAGAGAAAGGAAAATAACATAATAATAAGTAAGTAATATATATTTTAAATAATTTTTTCTTATAAAATATATATTACTTAAAAATAACATACACAATTTAATACTTATACAGTTTATAATTGAGATCACATTGTAGCTTTAGCGTCAAAGTGCATTTTATTGCAGTAAATATATTATTGTTGTACAGGGGGGGAGCGACAAAAATTATGATTGAAAATTGGGTCGCCAGTATTGAAAGTTTGAGAAACACTGATATAGACAGTTAGGTACATCAGTTGGGCCACAAAAAGTCTTCAAATGGCCGGCGGTCTGGACATGTCTGTGATAGTGTGTACTTGTTTTGGGTACGATAGTTGTGTGAGATGGAAGGCTTGCGAGATCATTCTTATGTGTGCTAAAATTGAAGCAACGATGAACGAAATTAAAATTAGTCAGCGATTTGTTAATTAATACAATAAAAAAAGATATCCACCAAAAAAAACTTATTTTGCTACAAAACTATTCAGTCAGAAGATTTTTTGTTTAAATAAATACTCTGCAACGCAGTATTGTCTATTAATAACAATTGAGTCTCAACTACGATTCAGTAGTGACACAAGATAATTTTGAGAATGTCTCAAAATTTATTGAATTAAATAAATTCACCCTCAGGTTTATTTTTCTTTTCTTGACAATACTGAAAACAATAAAACTTATCTGAAGGTTTTTTTAAAAATTTTTTTGAAGTCTACAAAGCATTCTAAGAAAGCTTTACATACCACAGAACACTTGAGTAAAAAATTAATATCAAACTGATGACGAACACATTTTTTTACGAAAAGAAAATACCTTCCTTAAACAAATGTTTTCTCCTCAGAAGCAAAAATTGGTGATGTTTCAATAATTTTTTCTACATAGCAGAAATTTATACGACTTAAGAATTTGCATGATCGATATCTAAAAACAAAAATAATGGATGGTTTATGCTACATAGTTAACATTCAAGTACAGTTTTAACTTAACTCAGTGGTACGACATCTCATGAGGGACAAGGTCCACTGTGCCCAACTCAGTATACGCGACCTTGGGCCCTGAGGTGCATGAGAATATGTTCCGGTCAGGTGGTCAGTCTGATGCGAAAATCCCCAATGTTAAATTCCCAAGCAAGCTTGGTACTCATTTTATCTTTTAGGAATTATAAATTAGAACACCTTAAGAAACATGCACAATTTAAAATTTTATTTTATAAATTGATTCGTTCGAAATGTATCCTGTTTTTATTTGGTAAGGAACGCTTTAATCAATTCAGTATAGCTGCAATTCTAATCACACCAGTATATTTTCTGTTATTTAATTTTAAAGTAAATATTTGTTTCACGGAATTTAACAGCTATGTGATAGAGATTCGTTGCTTGATTAAAAGAGACTTTCAGCGGTTGTTTTCGGCTGACACAGGCTCATTAATCTGTCAATGTACTACTTTGTGCAATAAAATTTTGTCACATTACACAACGCAAACTTGTTACTGGCTCCGGCAATTTTAACTTAACTTCTAAAGTGCAGTTATAAATTATAATTTTTAAATTTTTAATTTACTATTTATCATTTAACGCGTATTAATCTAATTTATTCTAATATTTTAATTTACCATGACAAGCTATATCTTTAAATGTCAACCCCCTAATTTTTGAAGATAGGGGATTAAGACCTCTTCGGAGATCATGTGCCCAATCGAACATTCTACAGTTCTACGGTTCATTGAAAAACTAGTTTAAACGGACCTCTAAAGTTTTAAAATGAAAAATGTTTCCCTAGAAAAAAAATTAGAAATTATCTGCGAATCTGTACTGAGAACTTTTACTTTATAAGTTAAGCAAAATGTTTAGATTTTTTAATTTTTTCACCTATCAAATTGAAATACATAAATTAACTCACTGCTGCTATTTTTATCTTTTTGATTTTTTGTTAAATTGTTGCGTATTTCATTTTTTTCACCTCGCATTACAGTATATATTTTAAAATTGTAAAACTTTTATTCCTAAAAATAAAATGCACTTTTTAAAATAGTTTGCTACGAAAAAAAATTAAGTTATGTAACATATTTTTTGTAGGAAATGTTTTACATAGAGAGCGTAAAATGTACAATTTTACAACAAACTATATTAATTGTTTATAAAATGCATTCAACAACATTAAACTGATTTTCTTTAAAAATGGAAAATTAAATACGAAATATTGTGAATATTTATTCAATTTAAAACTTAAGATTAACCGTAATTTTCAAAAAGTACTGCATGAAAAAACAAGAAATACACCCGTTACAGTAAGGAAAATCCTCAAGTGCAAGAATCAATAAATTTTGGAAGCATTGCTGAGTAAATGAATAATCATATTTCTGTAAATAATTAATGTTTATTTCTTAGGTAAAAATTCCTTTAGAAAAACCAAGAATGCACAAACATAATTTCTTCCAATGCTCTGCTTATCGTAAAATAGAGAAAAATTATTTCTGTTCTAAGTAATTTTTTGCGAATTTTATTCAGAAATGCATCTTTAATAGAATCCTGAAACTGCAGTTATGCAACCCCTGTTATTCATAATTATTTCTCTGTTATTCCATAACTAAGGAACATCAATATTTCCAAAAAAAAAGTTCTATTTTTTCTAAGTGGAGAAATGTCGGATTTGTTTTCAGTATGCAGTTGGTGCAAATATTTTTTAAAAGATGGTGATTTTTTTTTAAAGGAATGTTTTATTTTGATGAAAGTATAAATCCCCCTCCCTTTTAAGTACGAAAGAAACCGGTCAAGCAAATGATGTTCCAGGGCTGTAATAGGCCTCATGCTGTTTCGAAAGCTGTTAAGAGGGGAAAGCCATGCCTCGCAGCTACACCGGCCAGCGCCTGTCTTTTAAGGGTATGTTCATTTTGGTCTTTAAGGCCGTATCACACGTACACGTTTTAAGCAATTTTTCGTCCAATTCGTGCAATTTTTACTCAGTTGCCATAGCAACCGCTTTAGAACAATTTTTTGCTAGCCAGCTCAAAAAGTTGTTCCAACTAAAAATTGCTTGAAATTCCAGCCAATGGGGTTCTTTGGCGCCCTACGTCATAAACAAGATGACGGCTTCGGTTTCGTCTAACACTTCAGATATGCCGCATAATATTTTAACGGCGTATAATATTTTAAATAGAATGATGCTCTATTTCTGTTTACACCCATCAACAAAAGCGCAAGCAAAATGAAAGAAATAATGTTGGATGTTCGTTTTCCGAAGCAGAAAAATCGGCGAGTAATTTTTCAATCTGGAGATAGAGCGCGGCTGACGCCACAGCATGTCGTTTTGTTTACGGCAACCCCTTCCCCCTCAGATTCGGCCAAAAATTAGACGAAAAAATTGCATGAAACATATACGTGTGATACGGCCTTTAGATCGGCTAGCCATCCTCAAAAGGTTAAACAATGTTAATAGTTCTGGCCTTTTTTGTTGATTTTGCCTACAAGAGCTTTGATGAAAGATATAAAATTATTTGTTTGTGCCGTGTATTTAACTGCAACCAGTTCGAAGTCTAATAACTTGGAGTGTCACGGAACCATTCCAAGAATAAGAAAGCTGAGGTATACCACGCATCAAAAATAGAAATAATTAATCTATGTATGTGTGTAACGTCCTTGTATTGTGTCCAAGTATAGTGATGTAAATAAATTAGCATAGTAGTAATAAGCAGAAGATCATTACAAACCCTTACAAAACACGACAATTGGTGACGAGGCAATACTTTGTTTTATTTCCTTTTTGAAGAAGACATGTTTTTCTGAAAAAGAAATACTCTTGGGGGGAATGAACACCATAAATGATTGGAACGCTATGGATTAATTGTTAAGAAAAAAAATACCCTACTCGTAAAAATAAATAGGGAAAAGTACTTCTGAAATATGTAATTTTATGCAAATTTAATTCAGAAATACATCTCCCGTAGAATCCTGCAACTGCTGTTGCGCAACCTTCATAACCATTTCTGTTTTTTCATAACTGAGAAACATCAATATTTCCGGGGAAAAAAAGTTATCTTTGTTCAAAGTAGATAATACCTAATTTTTGTAGACAAGTATGTAGTTGGCGCAAATATTTTTATAAGACGATGTTTTTTTTAAAGGAATGTTTTATTTTTGTGAAAGTATACATGCAGAAATTTTAAATTAGATACAAAAACTAAAAAATATACTAAAATAAATGAAAAATAGAAAAAAAAAATGCTGGTTGGTTAACTGTTTTTATGTACATTTATCCATTTCACAGCTTGCCAGTAGTCAGAAACTTAGAATCTTTAAATTACTAAAACTTTTCTTTACAGAAAAATGAAACACTAACAGCACAAATGAAAAAGAAAATTTAAGAAAAACAAAGCTTAGTGGCACTTCTTGGAAGTTTTAACATTTTTCTTACTCTACAGGTATATATAACTCCAAACTCACAAAAGAATGTGATACAATTTTAAAAAATGGATTTAGTTTCTTAAAGACACTTAGGAGAAAATAATGCATGTTTAAATTCCTGCTTAACCCTCTGGCCGGAACATCAATTTTTTGCCGCTCTTAGAAACATCCTTCTGACAGACGAGTAAGCAATTTTTTTTTTGAATTTTATTACCTTAAGGACTGTTTTAAATGTCCTTATCGCTCATGTGCTCGGGCCCCTGTTGTTCAATCTCTATATAAATGACATTCCCAGCTACTCACTAACAAATATTAGTCTCTATGCGGATGATACGGCCATTAATGCCACGTACAAAAACTTAAAGACTGTTACCTTTGCCATTAACAAACACCTCAAGCTGCTAGAAAATTATTACGACAGATGGAAAATTAGTATCAAAGTAGAAAAATCTTGTGCAGTCATCTTTACCAAAAAGCGCACCATTCCTCCCCCTCTCATAATGTTCAATAAACAAATTCCCTGGTCTCGGAATACCAAGTATCTTGGCGTTATTTTTGACTCACACTTAACTTGGAAACAACACATTTTACACGTTCGCGATAAGTTCCGAAAAACAATGTTTAAATTTTTTCCCCTAATTTCCCGGAACTCACATTTAAGTAGAGATAACAAAGTGCTTCTTTATACAGCCGTTATGCGTCCAATACTCGCTTATGCCTGTCCAGTATGGGGTTATGCTGCTAAAACCAATATTAATATTTTAAATACTCTGCAGAATTCATATATTAGAATGATTGTAAATGCCTGCCGCTACATGAAAAATGATCGCATAAATAAAGCTCTTAAAATCACTAGTTTTAAAGCTCATATTCAAAAATTAGCTATAAATTTTTTCGATAATTTGCCAAATACTAATAATGTAAATATGTTAAATCTAAACGATTACAACTGTAACGATAATACCAAAAGGCCAAGAAGAATCCTTCTGAATTCTTACAATCCGCCTTAGCTTTTTTATCCCTGCAATAATTTTTTAATTACTGCACCCTAGTAAATTTTTAAATTTTTTTATTATTTTTCTTTCAATATTTATTTAATCTCTACACCCCACTGGACAAGTATATATTTATATCTCTTACCCCCATGGGCAGCCAGCCTGAGGCTAAATTCACTTCTACCCCCAACTTACTGAGAGAGCAGTCCTAAGCTCTCAGCACCGCATAAAACTTTAACTCCAAGTAGTCATCTCTAAGCCCCTCCTCCCGGATTCCATCGCCACAGCCAATCGCCGACATGTCACTCCGCAGACTGTGAAAACCAACGAAGTCAAGTCCTGCATCAAAGACATCATGATATGGGATTGAGGACTGTTTATCAGTCCAGGTTCCCAAAAATAATCTGTCATCCACTTATCGCTCATGAAATTGAGTAGAATTTTTAATATTTAAGTCTTTTTTTGAAGCACGGTATATTAATATACTTTAAACACAAAAATTGATATTAGTATTTTTATAAAAACTGATGAGAAATTATTTACATTCATGTAAAAATAATTAAAAATATTAATATCAAAAACGAAAAAACTATAAGAATATAGATACTGATAGACGGTGATAGATAAGAAAAATCGCACATATCGTGAGTTGAAGATAATCGCCAAGTACCACCACGTGATCCTCTCACTCGGGAGAGTCCAACTGCAGATGTCGAGGCAGCCCACCCCCAAAATCACACCACAGCGTTATCTAAAGACAGCAAAGCCACACAATCATCCCCGTCTGAGAAACTGATGTTTCAGTTAGAAGTTTAAAGCTAATATTTTGGTGGCTGTAGTGCTTCTTTAAAAAACTCATTTTTAAAGTATTTTGCTTCTTTCCCCCCAAAGCTCCTAATGACCTTCTTGACAAAAATATTTTGTAGGGGAAAAGTATTTGATGTTATCCGCCAGATGTGGCTAGTGAAGGACATATCTTTCATACTTATGAATCTGTTTTGGTAACTAAGCGCGGGAGAACTCACAGAGTCTGTTATAGCTCTTCAATTCCATTAAAAACTTACGATTGCTTTCTGTTGTTTTCTAGAATTTTAATTGACTAATTTTTAAAATTTAAAAAGTATATGAATACGTTTCCAAATTATTTATCATCTTAACGTGAATTAGTTAGTTATATAGAGTGATGTTTATATAACCATCAAGTTAAGTACTTACTAATAAAATCGATAGAAAATAGTGCTAATTGTAATCATTAATATGTATTTAATTTGGATTTGCTTATAGCGCAATCGTCATCTTAGTATTAAGAAAATTATAAATATAATGCTTCTTAATGGTCACTTGAGATACAAGTTTGCATGACTTAAAAAACAATCATTCATTCTGTTTTTGCGTTATTATTCGTTTGAGAGTGCACTTCCAGAGGCATCCCTGCTTGTTTGTAATTCATAAGAGAAAATCTGAAGTATCTGATTCAACAAAAAATCTTGTGTATTGAACCTAATACAAACAAGAATTAAATACAAACTATTTTGAAGAATCTTTTCAAATAATTTTTGGAGTGAGCTAATGATGTGTTTGGGCCTATAACTGTCGATTAATTTTGGATGGTTACGTTGTTTGGAAAACTATGACCAGGGCAATTTTCCAAGTGTCAAGGAAGTAGTTGTAGAACAGACATTAGTTGGAAAACGTTTGTGATGTTGGTTTGAGAAAATTTTTTGCTCGGTACAGTTTATCATAAACATTATTATTAGGGATTTCTGAATTTCCTTAGCCTTAAAAGCTAGTTCTTGATGTTGCAAACGTTTAGTTTTGACGTGAATACGTCTTTAAAATTGCTTCCATAATAAAGAGGTGATTCGTAAAAACGAATGATAACGAAATCGGGGGATACAGTTTGCTGTTTCAGCTACATATCTATCATCTCTATACAAAATTCATTTACACCACTAGATAGCTAAAGGAACGAAGAATTTATTACGCTAAGGAAGGACTGTGACTCATAGATCTTAGACAGGTATTATTGCTAGCTCGGACGCTGACCAGTGAGGTTGAACTGCAAACGCTCTCCCTCTGCTACTACGACCGACCGCCACGTGGCATATTGCTTCGGCAGTATCTTGTTATTTTCCCCTCCCCATATTGATAGTGCATCTATTATCTACAGCCCTTGTCAGGGCTAACCTGCTTGAGCAGACACTGTAATTCTCCCCTATTTTTTGACCTGATAACGAATGGAAATGGATAATCGAAACGAACCCACGGATATGGACTTAATCGACTCGCCCAGACGAACACCAACTCCTCCACCTCTTTCGGCATGTGAGCAGATTTTACAAAACAAAGCCCAGCTGCAAAAGATGGAGACTTTCAAAAAGTTCAAGCTGGCCTGCATCGCTGAACTTCAAGCCATGCCCGATCACCACCCGGATGAGCCTTTCTACAGACGTGCCGTTTCGGAGCTTCAAGAAGTTGAAGAAACAATCAACTTGGCGGTAAGTGATTTAGCCTCATTTCCTCCTTGTGTTTCCCCTGGCTGCCCTCATCATGATTCAGGATTGAAAATTATTACGCCTAAAAACTCCCCAGATGTAACTCCTACTAAAAGAGTATTAAATCTTAATAGTAACAGGATTTCCAATAAACGAAAAGAAGAATCGGACTTTGAATATCCTCCTCTAAGGAAGACAACTAAAAGGCAAATTTTAAATGTTCCAAATGATAGCATTTCGATTTCCCCAAATAAATTTTCCTTACCTAGTGATAGCAATATAGAAGAAATCACAGGTTCTCAAAACGCTATTCCCGTTGTTACTCCCAAACCCCCATCGGCCACTGGCCCTACCCCTTCCGGCAATCAAAACCCCGTTAGTACGCTTCCCCTCCAGTCATGCTTAGAATCACTGAAACTGTCAGAAGTCAAATGAAAATTATTAATGAAAAGTTCCCTAAGATAAGATCACGTACAACCGGAGAATTTATTAAACTTTATACCGATAACTTAGAACAATTTCATGAACTGTTAACTTTGCTGAAAAAACTAAATTCCAATTTTATGAAATTAAACCCAAAAACGAGCGCCCCATCAAGGTTGTACTGAAAGGACTGCCCCGCAACTTCAAGGTCGAAGAAATTCAAGCCGACTTAGAAGAACTAGGCTTTACCCCTGAAAAAGTAAATCAGCTAATAGGCCGCCGTAGTAAACAACCTATCCCGGTATTTCTGGTGACTCTCCCAAGAAGTATTGAGAATTTAAAAATCTTCCACTTAAAAACCCTAAGTTACTTAAGCATTCGTGTGGAAGGTTACAACGGAAAAGGTGTCACGCAATGCTACACGTGTAACCACTTCCATCATAATTCAGAGAATTGTCATCTAAACCCCCGCTGCTTAAAATGTGGTGAGGGACATATTACCCGCGAATGCCCAATAACCGAAAGGCTAGAAACCGCCTACTGTATCAACTGCGAAATGTACGGCCACATGGCTAACTGGAGAGGATGCCCCTGTTTCCCAAAGCCCCCTAAGGGCACTGCCCTGAATAATCGTAATTCGTATACTAATATATACAATAGTATTATAAGACCCAATGTATCCTATGCTCAAGCCGCAAATCCAAATAAAATTTCAACCAACTTTAACTCCCAAAATAAACAACCGATGGCGCCAAAAGGACCTGTGAATTCTGCTCAAATTGAGGCCAATAGAAATCCCTCTGCAAATAACAGATCTATTCCAAATTTTAATAACAAGTCTAATAATAACTTTAACGGATATAACTTTAACGGAAATATTTTTAATAATAATAATTTTAACTTGCAAGCGACCCTACAAATGACTATGCAATGTTTGTGCCAACTTTCTCAATTTACCCAAGCCATAGCTACTTCAAATCCTAATTTCATGAATAACTTTAACCAAGTGCAAAGAGCAAACAATAACCCAAATCAAATGTACGCCTTATTAGAGGCCTCTTGTAACAATAATAATGGTTAAGTCCCCCATTGGCCTCAATTTGTGTTCTTGGAACGCAAACGGACTGCTTAGACGTAGAGTAGAGCTACGAATTTTTATAGAAAAGCACTCTCCCGATATTTTTCTCATACAGGAAACTCATCTGAGACCTTCGCACACTTTTACAATAGCAAATTACACTTGCTACAGAAATGATAGGATCACTAACGCAACGGCCGCCGGCGGAACTCTTATTCT
The DNA here is from genome assembly GCA_019973935.1 of Trichonephila clavipes. NCBI lineage: Eukaryota > Metazoa > Arthropoda > Arachnida > Araneae > Nephilidae > Trichonephila > Trichonephila clavipes. The sequence goes on along the minus strand of BMAU01000672.1, from coordinate 46,998 downwards.
TATCAAAAAATCTCTTAAACATTACTGTCTCCCCACCCCACCTATGCAAGCTATTGAAGCGACTAACATTATTCTAACTCCCCTCGACCATGACCCCGTCTCTATTGTCTCTGTTTACATTCCCCCTTCCTCTGACGATAACTTATTTACAATAGATTTAGAATATTTTCTCCAAACGAGTAGTCATTGTGTCGTCTTCGGCGATTTCAATGCTACTCATAGCGCTTGGAATTGCAATGTAAACTCAAATAGAGGCAAGCATCTTTTTTAATTTTGCCAATATCTTAAATCTGCACATAGCTTTTCCTGACTCTCCCACAAGATTTGGCCATAACTCAGCTAATACAATAGACTTTGCTTTAATCAAAAACTTTTACTACCCTTATACTATTAAATCTATTAATGATCTATATTCTGACCACAACCCTGTTTTCCTAAATTTCGATTTTAAACTTAAAGTGGAATCCTCAAATCCTAGAGCAATTACCACCAACTGGAAGGATTTTAGAATTAATTTAAATAATAACTTCTCTCTTTTTAACTACTATCCGAATAATATTAATAATACCAATGATCTTGAAACCAAAATTACAGAGTTCACCGAAGCGGTCGTCGCTACCCATAGCCACGCCTCCCAGCCAATAGTGAACGCTCGCCGAAACTACACTCCAAATCACATTAATCAACTTATTAAGCATAAAAACAACCTACGTAAACGATATCAGCAGACTTTAAATCCTTTTTATAAAACTTTATGCAATAGAGCTCAAGCCAACCTCAAAAAAGAACTTAAAATATATAGTAATGATACTTGGAATGCTAGACTAGAAGCTCTAAATACAACTGACAATAGCCTCTGGGAGGCACAGCGGTTCTTAAAAAATAAAAGATCTCAAATTCCTACGTTGAACTGTGCTACTGGTATGGCCGTCACTGATCCGCAGAAGGCTAACCTCCTTGCTAATACGATTAAAAATAACTTCATTGAAAATAACCGCATGCAGGACAACTACGATCAAGATGACGAGGTTGTCACCTCAACTGTGAATACCTTTCTCTCTTCCCCCCTTCTACTCAAATTGAACCTGCCATGCCTGATGAAATTATTAACTTCATTAAAAATACTAGCTCTAAAAGGGCCCCCGGTAAAGATACTATCACAAATAAAATGCTAAAAAATTTTCCTATCAAATTAATCCTCATACTAACTATTCTTGTCAATAAAATTCTTAAATTTCATCACTTTCCTAGTAACTGGAAAGAAGCTATCATTTTCCCTATTATTAAACCTGGTACAAATAAAAATCTTCCTAATTCATATAGACCTATTTCTCTCCTTTCAACTTTAAGTAAATTAACTGAGTACATTATTCTTAATAGACTTAAAAATTCATTAATGATAATAGCCTAATTAACCCTAATCAATATGGATTTACAAATAAACTATCTACCCTTCATCCTCTTCTCAGACTAACAGAAAGTATTTCGGAAGGTTTCCAAAAAAGAAGAGCACGGGAGTGGTCTTTCTGGATATCCAGAAAGCCTTCGACCGTGTTTGGATTTTAGGACTCACTTTCAAACTAATTACTTACGATATTCCTTCTCCCCTCATTCACCTCATCCACTCTTATCTCACTAACAGATCCTTTCGGATCAGAGTAAATAAATCATTATCTAACTCTCATTCCATCTCTGCAGGGTGTCCTCAGGGCTCATTGCTCGGGCCCCTGTTGTTCAATCTCTATATAAATGACATTCCCAGCTACTCACTAACAAATATTAGTCTCTATGCGGATGATACGGCCATTAATGCCACGTACAAAAACTTAAAGACTGTTACCTTTGCCATTAACAAACACCTCAAGCTGCTAGAAAATTATTACGACAGATGGAAAATTAGTATCAAAGTAGAAAAATCTTGTGCAGTCATCTTTACCAAAAAGCGCACCATTCCTCCCCCTCTCATAATGTTCAATAAACAAATTCCCTGGTCTCGGAATACCAAGTATCTTGGCGTTATTTTTCACTCACACTTAACTTGGAAACAACACATTTTACACGTTCGCGATAAGTTCCGAAAAACAATGTTTAAATTTTTTCCCCTAATTTCCCGGAACTCACATTTAAGTAGAGATAACAAAGTGCTTCTTTATACAGCGTCCAATACTCGCTTATGCCTGTCCAGTATGGGGTTATGCTGCTAAAACCAATATTAATATTTTAAATACTCTGCAGAATTCATATATTAGAATGATTGTAAATGCCTGCCGCTACATGAAAAATGATCGTATAAATAAAGCTCTTAAAATCACAAGTTTTAAAGCACATATTCAAAAATTAGCTATAAATTTTTTCGATAATTTGCCAAATACTAATAATGTAAATATGTTAAATCTAAACGATTACAACTGTAACGATAATACTAAAAGGCCAAGAAGAATCCTTCTGGATTCTTACAATCCGCCTTAGCTTTTTATCCCTGCAATAATTTTTTAATTATTGCACCCTAGTAAATTTTTAAAATTTTTTATTTTTCTTTCAATATTTATTTAATCTCCACACCCAACTGGACAAGTATATATTTATATCTCTTACCCCCATGGGCAGCCAGCCTGAGGCTAAATTCACTTCTACCTCCAATTCACTGAGAGAGCAGTCCTAAGCTCTCAGCACCGTATAAAACTTTAACTCCAAGTAGTCATCTCTAAGCCCCTCCTCCCGGATTCCATCACCACAGCCAAATCGCCGACATGTCACTCCGCAGACTGAAAAAACCAACGAAGTCAAGTCCTGCATCACAGACATCATGATATGGGATTGAGGACTGTTTATCAGTCCAGGTACCCAAAAATAGACTGTCATCCACTGTCATCCACTGTGACTCATAGCTACGACAAATGGAAAATTAGTATTAAGGTGGAAAAATCCACAGTCATTTTCACCAAAAAGCATTCTATGCCACCACTCATCATGTACAACAAATAGATCACATAGTCTCAAGAAGCTAAATATCTTGGAATTAATATCGATACACACTTAATATGAAAACAACATATTTTATACGCTCACGATAAGTTCCAGAATATCATGTTTTTAAACTTTACCCATTAATAGGCCGGAACTCTCATTTAAGTATAGAACACAAAATGCTTCTCTTTATACAGCCGTTATGCGTCCAATAATAGCTTACGCTTGTCTAGTTTGGGGATATGCTGCTAATACGAATATTAAAATTCTTGATACTCTGCCAAATTTTCTTATACGTATGATTGTGTCAAAGCCACAAGATACATGCGCAATGACGACATACGTAACGCCTTAAAAATTATTAGCTTTAAATCTCATATTTAGAAAATAGCAATTAACTTTTTCAACGCTCTACCAGAAACCAGTAATTCTAAAAGGCATAATTTAATTCCTTACATTTCTAATGACAATACTAAAAGACCAAGAAGAATTCTTTATTCTTATAATCATCCATAACTTTAATTTTCATGCAATAAATTTTTTATTGCAACATAGTTTGCTAAAATTTTACTTTCTTTTAAAAGTTTTTTTTCAATGTTAATTCCTATCTACTCCACTGGACAAGCGCCTCCCCATTTTCCTAAATCTCAGCCCCCAGGGCAGCCAATTGGAGTTACTGTTCACTTTACACAGCAACTAATCAGAGAGCAGCCTTTAAGCTCTATTCCAAGCCAAATAACTCCACTTTTTCGCCCAGATGAAGCCCAATAGCCACGCCTCCCGGATCCCATCGTTTGACCAATCGCCGTCATGCCACTCAGCAGAATGAAAACCACCACTTTCGCAATGCGCAACTTTAAAGCCTTGTTACGATATGGGATGGAGGACTGTTTTACAATCCAGATTCCCAAAGAAAAACGCTTATTCAACTATGACTCATTGCACGTGGTGGAGGGGTGAGCGCTGCCATTTTGAGGTAATTTTGCTGCATATCGCGATCATCATTTAGCATAGCTTTTGACTCGGGGATGCTATGACATTCGTTTTAGTTTCAATCGTCAGCTCTCATCAAAATTTATCCATTGTATATTAAACATTATTGTAAAATAGTGGCAATAAATATATCGAAGTGTTAAAATAGAAAAAAAGCACGATGAAAACATAAAATTTCGGCCTATACGCATCAAAAAGCCAAGTCGAAATACATAAATCGTATACGGTTGGAAAAGGGTTCTTAAGAGTAATTGAATAGTACCATTAAAACCCCATGTGACCAACTCCAGTAGTGCCAAAAACGTAAAAAAATGAAAAAAATGAGTGCTGCGAAGCTGATCAACGATGCTGCCAGTACATCTGCAGCTGGGGCATTTGAAATTCAGCAAGTGGATGATGAAATCGCTTTTATATTGACACCGGACTATGTATGCATCTATTGTGTACGATCGTCGTTTATGAAGACACATTAGGCAGAAGATAATGCACGTTTCACTACGACATTTATCAACAATCTATTGGGACACAGTATGATGTGTGCGATCGTCTATGGGTTTTGCACCCATTGAAGCCAACAAAATAAAAACACTTTCTTCTCCTTAATACTTTTCCTGAAGAGCCAGTGGCTGATTTTAAAATGTGTGGTACGTGTAAAAACAATCAACAAGTCGCAAAGCCAGTGGACTCACCATATATCGTAACATCAATAGTTTCATTGATAGTAAAAGAATTAACATTTACATTTCGGAAATAAATTTCAGAATGAAAGACGTAAAGGCGGGTGATGTCTGTCAAGTAAACGTAAGGATCAATGAAATCTTCGAATTCATACTCAGGTGTGTGTACATCCATTCGATCACAGTTTTAACAGAAACTAAACTCTTTATGTTTCGATCGCTATTACAATATTCTAAAGCATCGCTAAAATTATATCTGATTACAATCCTGATCTTACTACGCCAATTATAACGGAGACTTTAATGTTAATGTCTCACAATACCGCTCATTGCCCGGCTTCCTGCTCTGCGAGTTCAATTTGACTTACATCGAGAAACTTTTCCAACAACGTTGGGTAACACCTGTACTGATTTAACGTTTACCAGAAATTTCGATGTATCCTGTATGCTCTATTTGTGTTGTACTTTTTATATTGTCGTAATTATTATTACGACTTGTCTTACTTTCGTACTCTATTAAGTTATATTATAACACAGTAATTATTATTTTACTTGATTTCTTTCCTGGAACCGTTGAAAGGGAAAAGGTGCCATCATAAATTAAACATGGAAACCTGGAGGACTTCTTAGTGTTCAAACATGATTAATAATAAATTTATTATTTTATAAAAAAATAATATTATTTTATAGAAAAAATATATTACCCGTTTCTCGAGACGTATTCACGTACAACACATTCGCGTATCGCGTATATCACACGATCGTGTCTATGATACAGCTACACTCTTTTTTTGTTGTTATTGATTCTGGGTACTCTCTTTGAATATTCTTACCTAAGCTTTACTTTTAGAATTATATATCTTAGAAGTGGACTTAATCATATTTTAACGCATCAAAATAGAGAAGTTTTTATAAAAAATGCACCAGTTATTATTTAAATTAATAGTAACTGTGAAAATATTGCGAATGTTTCAAAAATCCTAGTTCAGGCACTTTTGAAAAGTCCTAACTATATACATAAATGTACGAAAAATATTATAGAGAAGCATTTTCCACTAAAATAAAAAAAATTTTAAATATATATATATATTCTTGCATATTTGCCCCAAAATTTTATTTAAATGCTTTTTTATTGTAATAAGAATCTTGCGACAAAAATTATATTTTATGTGTATTCTAATTCAAGTGAAACTAAATAAGAAAAAAAAAACCATGATTTATTTTATGCTTCTGCAAAGTTTTTGTTCGTTTGTAGTCAGTAACCTAAAGTTACTATTTCAAAGAATTGTCGATGTGATTTTATATTTAGCATGTAATAATTTCCTCTTAGTCGAACCCATTAAATAATACAAACACCCGTAATAATGGAAGTTTTTAAGTTTATTAGAATTATTAAGTAAATACTCTTCTTATGGATCATATAAACAGAATAAAAAGTGCGGGAAATAGAATTACATTCTTGTGAGCACATTGATCACAAGAATAAATTTTTCTTGCAGTAAGAAATGAAGTCTTTACCAAAATTAATGAAGATATAAAAGCAAAATCACGTACTATAATATGTAAATTGGACTTAACTGTGTATATTTTGCACAAGAAACAAATTTCAATCATTAGATAAGTAAATTTTGAAGAGAAAAGATTCAGAATTATAAATTAATCATTATAGAGGTTATTGAAATAATTTATGTGATTTGAGCAGCACTAGCAATTGGACACACAGGTTTATATAAAAGTTGCACTATAATGGACCATGAAGGCTAATGCAAAGGAAGACCAGGATGACAACTGAGCTAGCACCAACGGGAGATTAATGAGCCTCGAAATATTTATCTTGCTTCGTCCCCATCGACACTATGGCCACGAGTTCATGACCATGATCACTAGGTTATTGCAGCCAAGACCAGCAAAAGCTCTATTGAAAAGGTCAAGTGAGCTTAAGTTAAATAAAAGGAAGTGTAAATGGTAGGCATATAACAAAATACAGCAAGATGTAAGGGAAATATAAAGGTGCAAAATCTTGAATAATTGCTCACAATCTCGTGCAATTTATGAATCTTGCCTAGCAAGCTCTTTAAACTTTTTAGTTGTTTTATGCCGCTTCCAGTAGTACAGATTGTAAACATTTTAGGAGGATATTGCAATGTTTATATTACTTATTTTTGGCGTTTTCAATAAAATGGGAAATTCAAAAAAAAGCATTACATTTTAATCAGTAGGGTAAAACCCTTCGGGAAATCGATTTTGAGTTTTTGATGTTTCTAAAATCTCCAGATCAGGATCTTTAGAATGATATGACATACAAGCCATTATATGAATTAGAAGTATTTTAAAATGATTTTTAAAAAATAATCAGCTGATGTTCCCCGCCCATTTTGTCAGAGAGTAATGTAAACATTGTCTTTTTCAACCTGGGAGAAAATTGCAAGCCCTCGAATTATTTTATTTATTCATACCCAATTAACTTTAGATAACTGTATAATAACTGCAAGTTTAAATGCTAGATTTGCTAAAAACTTGGAAACAATTTTGGATTTCAAGTGGGTTTTAATTAATATTACATTTAATAAATATTATTTTTTAAATTTGAGTCTATTCTGTAGTTTAAATTTAGTTTTAATTAGTTATTATTACTGGTTAAGAAATCTTCGCGTGTTTAAATAAAGTATTAAAAATGTTTAAATATTTGTAGGCATAACTATTTGCGAAATCTAAAATTTCAAAGTTGCTTGGCATTCAAGAAAAAAATTTGAAAATATACTTGTGACCAGATGATAAACATATAATGAATGTATTGAATGTAACAAACAAAAATGCTTAAAAAAATCATAAAAGAAATTTCATATCTGCATAATGAAGATAATAAGTGATAATCATCAATATTAAATGAAAAAAAAGTAAGAGATAAGGGGGAAAGGATTAAAAAGTAGTGCATATTACTTACTTTGACAAAAGGTAAGATTTTTTATAAAAATTATTTTTTCTAAATTTTTTTAAAATTGTAAAAATTTACTGTATACATGTACTTTTTATTTATTAAATGCAATTGTGTCTTGCATTTATCATTGCAAATGCTGAAGTGGCATTTCTGAATTATTCTTAAAACATTTAAGTAGGAAGTCGATATCATAACAAAAAATGACAGTTTTCAATAAATTCATAATAATTAATGCTCGGTTAACTAAAAGTTTGTCTTTGAAAAAACTAATTAATATATTTAAAAAAGTTTCACTTCAGTATAAATATTAAAGTCTAATTAATATACAATCAAAATCCTGAGTCGTTATGTTTAGCTTCTGAGAAAAATGAATGACATGATACACCAAATGTGATGTTTGTTGTCTTTGCGAGAAGCTTGTTACATACGTAAAATTCATGTTTAAAAACATAGAAACAGTTTTATTTTGTGGCTGTTTCAGAAATCATTTGTGTCCGGTTTAGAGGACTTTTGAATTTTAAAACTTAAAAACTGTATCGGCATCCACACAAAGCCTAATTAAAAATTAACAAAAACCTAATGAAAAATTGTCACTACTGCACTGTTGTCTGTTATCTCACTAACTGTAACCGATCCAAATAGAAAAAGAATATCAATTTGAACTCGTACAAAACTGACAGCAAAAAGCAAAGTGAAGTATTTGGTGTCTTGACAAATAATTTTCCACCAGAATTTTAATACTAAGTTCTTAAATAAGTATAATTCTTGAAGCAATGTACCAAGTTTGGGCCACTTAAAAAGATCCAGTGGGCCGCAAGTTGAGTATTGCTGGAGTTTAACATACGCTAGGAGGATATGGATTCTTCATAATCCCCTAATCCTTCCATTTGGCCTCCAGAATGGCATTTCGCAACCACGCAAGGCAGTTGCTGATTAATTAGGATAAAGATTTTCCGCTACAAAATTTTGTTTATGTATAAATTTATTAGAGGTATTTATTTCAATTATCTATGAATGCTTTTAGTTCGTATTTGCCGTTTCGAACGCTCAATTCCTTGTTATTTGAAATATTCCTTTCTTTTTCAGATTAATTAAGGGTAATCCTTGATCCCCAAAATGCCAAGTCTGAATTCATTTGAGTGGTTGACTATTTTTAAGGCATGTATATACACGTTTAGTAAATTGACGCTAGCCTTTACAAACATTTTACTTTTTTTTGGTAATGCTAAGTGGAGAATTGTGAAACTAGGAAACCATTTTTATCACATGTTAAGATTATTGCGGTAATTAAAATTTTACAAGGCTCACAAACATTTGTTTATGACTTCAGAAGAACATGATTAAAAATCACATATAATTAGACGATGCATTATTTTTTAAATAAAAAATTTACTAAAAATCTTTATACGTGGTTTTTTTAACTGCATTAGGGATGCCTAATGGTATAATATTGCCTTCTTACGTTAACCTATTGACTGCCAACTGTGAGGTATCTCCTTGTGTCTGCTGAAGTTTGCGATTGATATTACATATATCCATTCGAGTTAGGAATTATTTGAAAAGAGAATGAAAAACATTTATACCGTTCAAAAACATATTAATTATCAATTCTTATTATTCAAATTATAACTTGGATGATTAGATTATCACAAAATAATTGTAAATTTATGAAAGTATTCTAAAAATTAATAACATGTTTTTAGCATTCTTCCTGAGTATGATGAGCTTTAAAGCAAGGATCAACGCTAAGTACTGGGTTGCTGGGACACACAATACTAAATCCAATGCAAAAAAGAAAATTTAAATATTTGCTACGCAAAAAGAATTATGCTACAATAACTGTCAGTATACATTGGATACTGTTGATAGAAGTGAGCTATCAGAGCTTAGTGAGGTTGCGTTTATTCTTTATTACAGCTTTACATCTATGTTTCATTGAGCTGAAAATGGTTTAAAGATCTTCCTTCATTATTACATGATGCCAGGAAACAATTGCATCCTCAATTAGTTCCTTTTTATTTCATGGGTACCTCATTCGTAGGTGTGTGATACATGGGCCATTCAATGTCCGAAATCATCAAACAATTAGGATTTTAGCTGCTGTTTTATGCTAAAAAATTAAGAAGATACTAATGTTTAATAAAATAGGACAAATACATGTTGTACTTCATTATTTTTGTGATGAAGTGTGTTTTTACATTAAAAATGCAATTTTCTCAAAATAATTGTTTTCAAACTGCATATACTTTTTTCTCAGAATCTACTGAATGAATGCACATGCAATTTTTACTGCATATAAATAATATGTAACTATTATAATGACTAACTTTTTTGGACATTTTCCCAAAATGTTTTCCAGAAAAGAAGTTATCGTAAGAAAAAAAGACAATTTTCAAAAATTTCATAGTGATACTTTTACGTTGCATGTTTTTGAAAAGCCTTAATCAATGTATTTGTAAAATTTAATCTCTGTATAAATATCAAATGGCCCAGCGTGGCACGGGCTTCCTCTACTTTTATAAATATTCCTTTCCCTTCACAAAATCAGCACTTCCATTATTCTTTTTCGAAACTACTTTGACTTGTTTGTTTCTTTCCCCTCCGCTTAAGCCCGGGCTTTACCGAGTGTGTAACTCAATTTCCTCTTTCCTTCATGACGCCAGCACTTTTGTGCGGGTTGTGTGCGTCCCATGCGAGTGATTGCTATAATGATGTCATTAAAATTCCCTTTTTCGAAATTTTTTTAACTTCTTTCCTCTTCAGTTACCCCCTGCTTTGCACGGACATTTTTGAATGTATAACATATTGTCATGGAAATTCCCCTTCTCCTCTAGCTGTTAGCACTTCCTCTTGTGTGTGCATGATTTCTATATTAACGTCATTACAATTCCCCTTTTCGAAATTGATTCCACAGCTTTCCATTGTCAGACACATTTCTTTTATCTCTCTAGATCCCGGCATTACAGTGGCTTTTTTGAGCGTAGAACTATCCCCCCCCCCATTATATTTATAAATGATGAATTAAAAAATCTTACAGATTGCTATGAAATTATTTTTTTTCTGATCGTTTGAATGTTTATTAAACATATGTAAGCATAATAAAACAATATATATATATATATATATATATATATATATATATATATATATATATATATATATATATATATATATGGTGAAAAGCCTATATTCCTAGTTTACATTCACTAAAAAAGCATTCAAAAGCAAAAGAATACTGTCCGATAAAAATATTTTAGTGTTTTATAACAATTTTGTAGTTTTTCATTCCACTGTGTTTAGTAAATCCTTTACAAATGTATCTGGACGAAAAAAAAGTGTATAATACAAAACTAGCATATTCATTATTTTAACAATAATTATTTTCTTAGAGCTTAAAATAATAAAAGGTGTTTGGTATTTTCATTTACTCAATCAATCATTATATAACAATAATTTCCTTTTCAGGTTTTGAAATAAAAAAACTGATTAAAAAATGTTCATTGAGTAATTAGTTGTGTCATATCGTTATATTAAAAAATGACTGTAAAAGAAAAATCTTGTTTATTGATAAAGACTTATTTAATATTTAAAAAGATTGTAAAATAATTAAATCAATATATAAGACATATATTACTTTTATTATATTAATTATAAAATATTTTTTTCTATATTTGGTATCAAATTAAATAATAATTTCACAAAAACAAATATTTCAATGTAAGTGAGAGAATTAGCAAGCTATAAAGTAAACAGAAATGAATGAATATGTAAATAGAAATAAAAATTATATCAGAAAAGTAATAGCAGTAGTGTAAGTTTCTGCTATTGAACTATGGGTGAAATAACCTGTAATAGATAAACCGAAAGAAAAAATTAATGATAATAAGCTGATTAACAAAATATCATAAATAAGAAGTATTAGGAAGCCATCAACAGGAAAAAAATTAAATTAATATTACATAAGGAATGTGTGACGAATCTGTACGGAACCTTTCCACTAATATTCTTAGGCGTCTTTTGGGGGATTATAAATTCGCGTATATTTCCAATCAACTCCGAAAAGCGAACGGGATATGCAAAGTATAGATAGGGTATTTAAGTAGAGCGTTGTAAGCTAGCAAAGATGAAGGCTATTGAGCCAGCAGCAGTAGCCTCAAGTTTGGAGAATTCAATTGGATTACAATATTAAAGAGTTACTGTTAATAATCTACGAAGGAATTTTTTGAAGATACCAAAGTATTGCCAGGTGATATAATGTAGTTTATTATCGCTTAAATCAATCACTAGTTTAATAAAATTAGTTTAAGTTAATGAAAGCTAATAATTCGAGTTACGTGTATTTCTCGGACCTCCTATTTCGGTAGACCTTATTTGATCTTACGTATAATTATTGATTAATTTCATAATTCGTAATTTAATTTAATATTAAAGGCAAATCCCTTTTGTTTGATGTAACATAGAAATACTATATGTTATTAGAGTTTTTGATATTTGAATCAAGATAATAAATACAAATTATTATACAAATGGCTCTTACTGATTATTTGCCTCAAATTAATCTTGGTGTCCAGGGTGGAACCCAGGGGAGGGGGTCCCACAAATGGTGTAATACTTTCTAACATCTCTGTAATATACATAATATAAAGTATTAGTTATCATTCAATACTAAAAAAAATTAAGTTAGTATGAACTAAAATAGAAAATCTATTTAAAATAGGTCTTTGTTGAAATAATCTAAAATCAACAACAGTACTGAATGATACAAACAATAAAACATGTTGCTAAAAAATTAATTATTCAAACAATTAATTTTTGCAATATTTCTATTAGCAATTGTAATTCTATTGCAAAGAGCACAAACAAATGAGTACATACAATCATAAATAACTATAGTGATAACTGAAATATATATGTATCATATATGGGTAGTATGATAATATATAAAATATGTATACGATCTCCAAAAAACTACATAAGGATAAGATTATCAGAAGCAACATTAAACCATCAGATGTAAAATCACATCAACACTGAATTTTAAAGAATTCCAAAAGGAGATATGAGAAAATCTTTTCAAGGTGCATATTTTTTCAGCTAACACTTTTTGATCACAAATGATTGATTTATATATTGCAAGATTGTCAAAAGCAAAGTTAAGTCGAGACAAAAAATCAGGTCAACATTGAACTTAAAGGAATCAAGAAGAAAATTTGAGAAATATTGTTTCAAGGTCAGCAAATATATCATAGTTGTATTCTAGTTTAGCAAATAGCTTTCTGTTAGAAAAAATTTCTGATTTTTTTTCATTTAAAACAAAGATGAGATCTTATCGTTCATAGAGATCACAAGGCCATAAACAGTAACATACAAAAAACATGGTTCACAACATTACCAATTTGTCGATAGCAATTGGTTTGAATTAAGTGTCATTTTCTCTCTGTTATACTTCAAGCAATATTTTTCTACAAAGATGTAAACATTGAATTAGCTGATGAAGGAAGAATAGCAAAAATCTTTATTTTCAACGACAGAAGATATTATAGCAATGTATTGGTATGCAAAAAAGGTATACAATGAATATGTACAATTAGCTAAAAACTACATGAAGAACAGATTGTCAGAAGGAACATTAAGCAATGATGCCGCAAACAGTTTTGAACAACAACAAAATAACAGAAATTCTTACATACCATAAAATCCGGCGTATAACGACCACTTTCAACATAAAAAATTAAATTGAAATTTAGGGGTTCAAGAGCTTTAAAAACAAAAAAAGACGAGTATAGAAAAAAATTTTGACTTCTAGAAATATCGAAATACTGTTTATTTAAAAGAAATGACACTCCTTATGAACTTAAAGAGTTGTAATTCTGTATAGATGTATACTATTTTTTTCTATACCTTAGAATAACACCTCAAATAAATTACTTCAAAACATGAGAGCATTGCATGTGTACATTTCAGGTCTCTTCGTACAAAAGAGGGTGTGCGTTATATGGCGAGCATAACTAACATTAAAAAATGCAGCTCAAAAGTATAGGTGAGCATTATACGCCCGATTTTATCATAATCTGATATTTTTCTTTGCATTGTTTTCTTTAGCATCAAATTGTTCGATATCGTCCCTTTTTTTATTCATTTCACTATTGGAATGCGAGTCTAAATAACTATGCATATCTTTCATGATATTCAACATTGATCAGCACCTGCTGATGAAGGAAGAAAAACAATAATCTTTTTTTTCAACCAAAGAAAATGTCATAGAAATGTACATTCATAAAATCTTTAAAAATATATTTGAAGAACAGATTGTGAAGGAAAGTTAAATCATATATATATATATATATATATATATATATATATATATATATATATATATATATATATATATATATAATGCAACATGACAAAAATTGCATTAACTCTGAATTTTAAAGTGCAGAAAAGAATTACTTTTTATAGCATTCAATCCCATCCATAGTCTGATTTTGATGAAATAACCATAAACAGCTCAGAAAATCTTAGACGTAAATAAAAATTCGCATTAGTATTTGTATTCTTATCTATCAGCATAACTGCATTTAAATTGGCACCAGGCGAACTGTGCTATTTCTCACCAAAATCTTGCAAATCTTTTTTGTTTCATATAAAAATCTGTGTTGTTTTGATATCAAGGAATGATTCGTGTGGCGCCAATTTGGTTGTGGTGACACTAATAGGTTAATACCTAAAAATCTAACTTAAATCACGATATCTACAATCATATAATCCCAATAAGTTTTGCATTGAGTTCCATTTTCTTTTTGTTATCCTAATATTATAATTGCAAAAGTTTGTATGTATGGATGTTTGTTACTCTTTCATGCAAAAACAACTGAACGGATTTTAATGAAATTTTACAATAATATAGTTTATACAATAATATAATTTTTTCTTGTTTATTGTAGTTTTAATTATATGATACCGTGACTCAAGTTTTTAAGTCAAAAAATGATTTGGGAAGCTTTTAGTAAACTGAAACTTAGATAATGTGGTACTTATATATTAGCATCACCACAGCAAAATTGGTGCCATGCGAATCACACCTTGATACCAAAGCAACAACGATTCTAACATATTTTATATAAAATCAGTCAGATTTTGGCGGAAAATGGCGCAATTCATGAGGCGTCAATTTGGCTGCGGTTACGATTATACGTCAATACTGATAATAATTACTTATTCTTTAACACAAATATCAGTGGATTATTTTAGACAATGAAATTAACTTCTTACCTCCTTTTATTATGTTCAAAAATAATAATAATCTGTTACAAAAAAACTTTATTGCTTTTCTTTGTTCAACGACAAATTCTAAATCTTGCTTATTGTAACAATAAAGTTGAAAATCCTAGCTAGCAATATAACAAAAAGAGAATATAGAAATAAATACATTTTTCTACGCACATTTTTTAATGATTTTATTATACACGTGTTTGGTAGTAACAAATTGATCCTTATATCAAAATAAATACTTTTATCACTTCTGGATCATAACAATAAAATTTAGTTTGCATGTTTCGTTTTTATTGAATTGAAATCCGCCAAAAATGCTCCGGAGGAATTGATGTTAAAAATTCCGTTTGGGCTCTATTAGATTTTAGACTTGAAATTTAGCACATATATTTATTTTACGAAGTAGAGATCCATTTAAAGTTTCTTTTGTGGAAATTCACTTGATTATTGGGTTAGGCGAACACAAAAAAATATTTCGACTTCTATTTTAGATATTATTCGAAGTTCTTAATTCTGACCTTTTTATATCAAGAGGCGAGAGTTACAGCTATAAAAATATTTTTCTACACAATCAAATTCTTAATGCTAGATATCAAAAATTTATGAATATATAAACAGTATTTATTTATACAACATCGTGAAATACACAATGAAGCGGTTGGATAATGGCTAGTCAGCTATAATTTTGTACTATTTTGCAACTGATGAAACATGGAATTAGTAAATAAAAGAAGACCAAATTATCACGCTATTAGGTTGGAAGTAGGTAAGACGTAACACTAAAGTGTACCGATATTCAGGCAATGATTTAATTTCAAGCTTTACTTACTTTGGGGCTTAGTACCTTGATATCAAAATCAGATAAATTGTAGCCCAAGCCTAACCTTAGATTGATAATACAAAAAAACATGTAAAAAAATCTTGTTCGTAAAAAAATTTTAACTTAAATCACACAATATTCGCAATCTGTTAATCCCAATTAGTTTTAATTGTCATTTCTTTCAGTTAAATTTTTCTACTTTTTTGTTACAATGGAATTTGACAATAGAGGAAAAGGGTACTTACGTATCGGCGTCACCTCAGCAAAATTTGCGATATCAAAACAATAGATTCTTACGTGTTTTATATGAAAAAGAAAAAAATCAATCAAATTTTTGTGAAAAAAAAAGCACCACTTCGGATGCGGTGATAAAAATACGGATGGAATGGAAGGAAATGTTGGTAATTGCGTTTTATCGCACCCCAATGTGAACATTCAAAATAACTCTCCAAGTTAGCAGCTTTGATCTTCGCTTAGAATAAACTTGTGTTTGCAAATGTTTTTATTAAAGTTAAAAAAATTTTAAAGGATTAATTTTTAAGTTAAAATTTCCAAATTTCACTCTTTGATAACTTCTTTTTTTTATATAAAAAATTTACTGCGTTAATGAATTCTTGAAGAAAGGGTTTTTTATATATATTTCAGCAATAAACGGTTTTTCCATTAGTTTAATTTATCACTATATTCTCTTTTTGTTATACTGTGAGCTAGGATTTTCAACTTTATTGTTACAATAAGCAAGATTTAGAATTTGTCGTTGAACAAAGAAAAGCAATAAAGTTTTTTTGTAACAGATTATTATTATTTTTGAACATAAGAATAAAAGCAGGTAAGGAGTGAATTTCATTGTCTAAAATAATCCACTGATATTTTTTGTTAAAAAATAAGTAATTATTACCAGTACTTACGTATAATCATCACCGCAGCCAAATGGTATCAAGGTGTGATTCGCATGGCACCAATTTTCCTGTGGTGAAGCTAATGCATAAGTACCACATTATCTAAGCTTCTGGGTAAA
Source organism: Trichonephila clavipes (assembly GCA_019973935.1). Classification (NCBI taxonomy): domain Eukaryota; kingdom Metazoa; phylum Arthropoda; class Arachnida; order Araneae; family Nephilidae; genus Trichonephila; species Trichonephila clavipes. The sequence continues at coordinate 30,310 of BMAU01000672.1, read as the reverse complement.
ATCCTAGGAGAGCCCACACCCTTTGCGACAAACCAAAAAAAGCGCCAAGACAGAATGAGATGGCGCCAAACGAAACCAACAATGGCGGAAAGTAAATATAGCGGAACAAGGTGGATGTGTAATGAAAATATATGTACACAATACAGAAATTAATCAAATATATTAAGATGAAATTAAAAAACAGCACTTACTTTCTTACTGCTGATCTTTTCCGAGTGAATGGGGACAGTGTGAACGTAAATTTTAAAAAAAGCCTTGAAGGCCTTATCGCTAAGCGAATGATCATGGGAGCGCCGCCATATATATTCTGTGAGGTAATGGTCGAACATACCCATTCGACATCTCCGTTCAAATCCATCCAAAACAGCACTCTTTCGTTCGTATAATCCCATTCGCTCATTACATTTGGAACATTCATAATTCGAAACAATCAATTATTCCATCCTTCATACTCCATCCAATCAATTTTTTCTTACATTTCGCATTCAACAAAGTAAAAAATTCGAATGTATATTCACGAACACGCGTGCCATACTTACAGCCCAGTGCCCAACAACAAAACGACAAAATTCAAAATGCTCGCCGACAAAATACGAAAAATTCAAACATAGTTAGGTTTACCATATCTAAAGTATCAAAATAGGGTTACCAAGATGGCGCAATTATCGCCAACCAAAATAGTTCGCGCCAAGGGTGTGGGCTCTCCTAGGACTGAACCAAGCTTCTGTTTACAAAAAGCTTCACAAATCATTTTTTGACTTAAAATCTTGAGTCACTGTATCTTATATAATTTAAACTACAATAAGCAAGAAAAAATTACTGTTTAGAAAATAAACAAACATAAAACTGTGTGACACTAAAATAGAAATTATAGTATTAATTTAATACAAAACAATTCATTTCCTAAGACATGGGAAATCTAATGTTATCCTATTTGTGTTGCAAATCCAAAAAATGAAATTTAGGAAGAACCTTATTTGTGCTACAACTTTTTCGAAAAACGAATGTAATTTCACCACAAAAAGTTAAAAAAAAACTATAAATAAATATATTAACAATAAAATGTGCTAAAATACCCCCAAAACTGCTCTTAACATTAATTTTCGCAAAGTTGACTTGACACGTCTGATGACATCATATCTCCATTTAGCTGAAAAATTGCTTAAAAATTGAATTTTTAAAAAAATCTAAAGCGAATCTCGAAAAAAAAAACTCTTTGAGGTGTTCAGGATAATGTCCTACAGCTTCTATATGCCAAGTTTCAGACTTCTGGGTTTCTTCTACAGCTGAAACACACAAACTGTTTTATTAGTATACATATATAGACGATATTGAATAAAAATACGTGTAATTCATTAATAATTTGGTGCATCGCAATTTAAATAGTTACATGATAAATTAATGTATGTTCGTTTGTTTTCTATTGATTACACAGTGAAAACTAACTTTCAGGGAAAGGCCCTAGGTGCAGCAGCTGCTGGTCAAAAGATAATCAAATCGGAGAAACAAACAAAAGTAATAGTCCAACAGCATATATAGAAAGAAAAATCGTTCATTGTGTCCCTGTAGCGCAATGAATAAAATTGAGCTTTTTTTGCAAACATAATATATTTTAAAGAGGGTAGAGCCATTGCAAAGCAGTGTACCCAAAATTTAAAAATAATTTTTTAATGAGTGTTCATATTTAAATTTCGCTTCACAGAAAATAATGATTTCACAAAAACATATATATGAATGCAAAAGAGAAAATTAACATGCTAAAAAGATAAATAGAAATGAAAGAATGAAAATATAAACAAAAATTATAACAGAAAAGTAATAACCGTAGTATGTTTCTGCTACGGGAACTATGAGTGAAATAATCTGAAATAGATAAATTAAAAGAAAAACATATGTCATAAACCATTCCCCCAAAATATTATCATAAATAACATATATTAAGAAGCTTTAAACTGGAAAACAATAAAAGTAGTACAAACTAAAATTTTAAAAAAATAGATAAAATAAGCCTACATTGTAATAAAGCATTAAATTAATATTATACGACGAAAGGATGATATTCTGTCTAACGTCTATATTGCATTTAATATAAAATTTAGATGTAATACAATAGTGAAAAAATTAAATTAGTAAGAACCAAAATAAAAAAAACTATATAAAACAGACTGTGATGTTGAAAAAAATAATTTAAATCAAAGGGTTATCTAAAAAAGAAAAATTAAGCCCTAATTTTGAAGGAAATTTTTAAATATAAAAAATTTAAACATGAATAAAGTAAACAAATAAATATGAAGTAACCTAGAATATAGTAGAAATTTTAACATTAATTAAATTACATCTTTTTTTTAATTACGTAAGAGGATAAAATACGTTGAATGTAAAAATGGTTCGGAATAATCAAATGGATAAGCAAAACAAATGAGTTCGTTGCCAAAACAACTAACTAAAAACCCAGTTGATGGGAAAAAAATGGAAAAATCACTTAAAAATTTAATTTTAAAAAAATCTAAAGCGAATTTCGAAAAAAACTCTTCGTAGTGCACATCATCAGGACCTAGAATAATTATGTGCCAAGTTTCATACTTCTGGGTTGCTTAGTTTGGGCTGTACAGGTGAAACACGCAGGGTTAAACCGTGTTTTATTAATATAGATTAATATACAGATAAAATTTGAAGTTTTTCTATTTAACAGTTTCTGAAAACAGGTTCCTAAAAAAGCTTAATTCAACATTGTCGTTATACGAGGTATTGACTACACTTAAAGCTGTAGCGAACTCGAGACCACTTCTAAAACTCGATGTGGCAACGCGGACTGATTGGAAAGACTGCGAGTGCGCGAGTACCAAGCCCTAAGTGGTCGGCCTTCACTTCTCGACGAGAACAGTTGGAATCTGTGAGTTCCACCCGTGAGCGCAGTGTGGATATCTGCAGTTGGCTTTTACCTCTCGACGAGAAACTGTATTTGGCTCCATCAGCGATCGTAAAGAATGACTTCTCTAAAAATGTCAATAATCGGATCGCTAATGATTTCTACAAAATTGTAAATATTGTACATATTTTTGTATGTCTGTGAACTGTCCTGTGAGTTTGAGAAATAAACCTACAAAAGACCAAATAAGTGTCATCACTTAGATGCTTGGGACGTTACAGACTTATATATAAATGGAGGTTCCATCGAGATAATTGACAAGAGAGAAAGGTATGTGTTCTCCCCATTATTCATTTCCAGGCCAGAAAATATAAAATATAATTTAGTTACCTATTGTTTATGTGAATTCGGGAAATCATTCCCATAGGCACATCACTGCATAATATTTTTAAACACTCAGAGTGTTGTTGAATATAACGAGAAATTTTTGTTTTTTATGTGCGTGTGTGTGTTTTATGTAAAGCATTACATTTTTTCATGTCATTTTAAATGGTAAAGCTTTTAACAAAAAAAAAAGCTTATTTAGATGCAATACTTCTTTTAACGGAAATTGATGCTTGTGTGAAAGAAAACCTACTACCTATCTCGCAGAGCGAGGTGAAAATAACGTATTATTTTAATTTATGTATTTCATATCCCAATATTACTAAAGGTTTTTATACTTGTTGTGTCCTCACTGTCGGTCAATTAAAAATGAACGAGTTTTATTTTTATTCTTAATCTGCTTAATTTTGTAAAAATTAAGAAAGTTATTTATATATCTCTGATATTGTTTTATTTGTAATATTCATTAATACCTTATTGAATTCTTGTTGTTAGTTTGAGTATTTTTGTTGTGTGTATTCTGTATTAACTGTGTTTTCACTGCTAAATTATTAATTGCTTAAAGATTAAATTTTTTCTGGAAAAATTGGCGTTTTGGGGAAAAGGAAGAAAAAGGGATTTAGTCCTCTTCGCGAAAGAGTTGGGAGAAATAGCTTCAGAAGGCATGAAGATGATAGAATTAAAACAAATAATCGTAGGTAGCAAAAATTTTGAGGATGAATTCGTTAAAAATTTACTATAAAGTGTGTGTTATGAATGATAGGATGGAGAGTGAAAACTTGGAAAAACAAGCATTAGCGAGGGAATTTCAGTTAGAAAAGGAGACACGGGATGGAGAATTTCGAATATTATTCCAAAATACACACACACACACACAGACATTGAAAACCTACAGTTAAAACTAGAATGCCTGAGAGTGCAACAAAACACTTTTGTTACTTCTTCTCAAGTGCCACAGTTTGAGGAAACAAAATATTTGACACAGATCAAAGTTCTGAACAAATCGGGTTAGATAGGGAAGAGGAGAAAGAGGTTAACTCTAAAAACACAAACAGACATTGCCTCCTGTTGTCCCTTGTAGCCGCATAAGTCACGTGACTAAAATAAATTCGAGTACTTTATTTGCTAAACAGCAAAACAGTGAAGAACTTGCCCTTATAAATTCGTAAGTATCCAGTAAAACTGATGTAGATGCTTGCGAGCCTATGCCTGCGTCTACGGAAGGCAATAATAAACTTACTACAATTAGGTGCTTTGCCTCCAAATATCCTGACGTCATTCCGGTGTCGGATAAAACATCAAAATCTGCAGTACATGCACTTTTGCAGGTATTTCGTCGGATAGGTTTTCCAAGAGAAATACACTCGAATAAAGGGAAATCAATCATGAGTCGTTTAACCGTTGAATTCTTTAAGAAAGTTAACATAAAAGTTTCCAAGAGTTCAATTTTCCCACCTCAGGGAAACACAGTAGAACGTTTCCATCGGTCAATAAAACAGATTCTAAAAGCATCATGTATTGAGGCTGCAATTTTGTTTGGAGTAAAACTGAAAGGATATATTAACACAAGCAGGCTAAATTTTCCATTCGGACAGGTCATAACTCTCTGGCATCTTTGAAAAATGATGCTGGAAATAATGGACGATTGCTCCACTAGGCTTTAACCTTGCAGTCTTTCAGTTTTACCATAACGCATAAAAAAAAGGGAGAAACAATTTTTGAATGTGGATTGCTTAAGTAGGAACTCCCTACATTCAGACTAGTGTACTATCTATAGCCATATTGTCATTGTTTGTCTTAAAATCATTTTATAATGTGTAATATCTATATGTGTGTATTCTTTTTTTAGTTCATGTATAATCAATTAATTAGTAGTTTTATATATTTTTGTGTTTTTGCTGCATATATTACTTTCATTGTGTACATAAGTTCTTTTTATGGCCTGGTCATGAGTGGAAAGCGCTTCCAAAATAGCGTTGTTGAAAATGATTTTATTGATGTTGAATATATTTATAATTAATGTAGAATAACTGAACTAGACAAAGAACTTTTGTTTCTCCTGTGTCCGGAGAAAGCAAAACTCTGGAGGGGGGAGGAGTTGTAGCGAACTCGAGACCACTTCTAAAACTCGATGTGGCAACGCGGACTGATCGGAAGGACTGCGAGTGCACGAGTACCGAGCCATAAGTGGTCGGCCTTCACTTCTCGACAAGAACAGTTGGAATCTGTGAGCTCCACTCGTGAACGCAGTGTGGACATCTGCAGTTGGCTTTTACCTCTTGACGAGAAACTGTATATGGCTCCATCAGCGAGCGTAAAGAATGACCTCTCTAAAAATGTCAATAATCGGATCGCTAATGATTTCTACAAAAGTGTAAATATTGTACATATTTTTGTATGTCTGTGAACTGTCCTGTGAGTTTGAGAAATAAACCTACAAAAGACCAAATAAGTGTCATCACTTAGATGCTTGGGACGTTACAAAGCATTACTCATCACTCGTTGCGAAATTAAAATAGGTTTAGTTAAAGATGTTTATACACAGTTTGAACAAACTTTTGTAATATCCTAGAAGAGTTTATTGATGCAAATTATTACTTTAGTGTATCTAAGATTTAAAGTCTATTGGATTCAATACAGAAAGGCCAGTCATTTTGTTTAATAGTATGGTTTGCAATATTGACCAAAATCAAAACTATCTATGAATTATTTCCAGCAGAAACATTTGTCCTTGACTTGGCTCTAAATTTCCTCAACAAAGCTAAGACTCAAGTCCAAAAATTTAAGAACAATATCCAAATGTTTGGATGAACTACGTCTTCTTTTCCGAGATTTACGCATGTGCGTGTCGGTGATGGTTTAAGCTTATTTTGGGCCCTTGGTGCAGCAGATCGACAGGACTCTTGACACTGGCGGATCCTAGGAGAATATGACTTAGTCCATCTTATCCAAACTCTTCCGGCCCCTAAGCTCTTCCGCCCAATGGATAAATCTGCACTTATGAGTGTTTCAAGTAGTTCTCTTTTTCATGCTAATTCATCAGAGGATTGGTTTATTTCGTCCATTTTCTTTAAAGGGTAATGTTTACATAATTATGCACTCTTATATATTTATATATGTGAAAAACGATTTAAATCTCAATTAGTCTAATTATTTCAAAGTATCTAAGTAAATTAATTATTTGAATTGTGTGTGTAAAATATACATGTTTATACGGTACTTATACGTTCTATGGAACAATGCCAACGTTCAAGGTAACTCGCGAAATTGGCAAAACTTATTTAACATGTGTTGCATGAGCTGAATTGGTAGACATGCGCTTCCTATCATATAATGTCGCGAATACCGTTGCGATATTTCGTAAGTACAATTTATATAACGCCGTATACTATATAAGGCTAGAGAAACATATAGCCTGAGAGCCGTTTCTTTTCATAAAATTCTCAAATCAAACTAAAGGAGAGAGTTCATATTTTTTCATAATTAATGATTTTATTCTCTCATAATCTCTTAGTTGTCATCACTAATATAAACCACATTATCAGCAACTATCTTGCCTATTCACTTCATTAAAATTTTGGACAATCCTAGTTGTAAAACTGTTTTAAATTTACGAAGTCCATGATTTTCTTTGGTAGTATGAGTTTATCAACGTTGTTGCTCAGTAGCGTACACAGGAATTTTTCAAGGGGGTAGGGGGTCCGGAATCGAAAGTTCACCATTCTTGTATCATGCTCCTTTTGATTTTGTCTATTTTCGAGCAAAAAACACAGTAAAAAACTAATTTTTGAATAAATATACTGCTCAAAACAATTAAAGGATATTTTAAGTTTTATATAAAATAAAGATATAAGCGAAATTTTTTTTGCCGAAAATGGAAAAAGAGAATCACAAATGCAAATTTTTCTGATTTTCTAACTGTGGAGCATGCTAATTTTGAGTTTGACGTCAAAAACGTCGCTTCAGCGGCAGCAAATGAAATTTGACTTTCAACTGAAATGAAGACAAGGATGATCGGCATTCAGCGACTGCTTTGTTTCGATGAGTACGATGTCTCAGCGAAGTTTAACTGATTCAGAAGCTTGGAGAGTTGTTGGTAGGTTAGAAGGGGGCCAAACTCAAGCCGAAGTAGCGCAAACCATTGGAGTGTCACAAAGTGTGATTTCCAGGATCTGGAACCGTTTTTTGGAGAGTGAAAGTGCAGGCTGAAGACCAGAACAAGGTCGTAGACGGGCAACAACGCCCAATTTAGATCGTTATTTAATGTTAACGACTCGGAGACACCGAAATATGAACGCTACTCTTCTCTAACACCTTCGCTCGGCTACTGGCACCACGGTTTCAACTCAGACTGTCCGAAACCGGCTCCATGGTGTAGGTCTGTATGCTCGCCGACCGCTGGTATGTGTTAGACTAACATAAAGGCATCGTCGCAACCGCAGGGAGTGAGCAACAGAGCATGTGAACTGGAGGAGAAATGAATGGAGCAATGTTCTTTTTCTGACGAGCTCCATTTTTCTGTTCATCCGGTTAATAGGCGTATTTTCATCTGGAGGAAGCGTGGCAGTAGGAATAATCCTGCGTTCGTGCACGAAAGTGTCACATTTTGCGGTAGAGGAGTGTTGGTGTATGGTGGCATCTCCATTGACGGGCGCACAGACCTCTACATCATTGGAGATGAACCTCTGACTGCTCGCCGATATAGGGATGAAATCCTCAGACCTATTGTAGTCCCTTACGCTGCAGCAATCGGAGATGACTTCATTTTAATGGACGATAACTGTAGGCTACATCGTGCTAACCTGGTGGAGGATTTCCTTTTCGAAGAAGGAATCGTACGAATGGAATGGCCAGCGTGTTATCCAGACATGAATCCAATACAGCACGTTTGGGACGCTCTAGGAAGACGAGTTGCTGGCCGCCAACCACCCCCACAAGCTCTCCAAGAACTGGAAAGAGCTCTTTTGGAAGAGTGGGACAGAATACCCCAACTCGTGATTAATAGCCTCATTGACTCCATGCCTCAAAAGTGCTCAACGTTGCTGGCCGTCCGTGGAACCCATACCCCCTACTGAAAATGATGTCCTTTGAAGAAAACACCTTTTCTTATTCTTTTTTCTCATATGCACAAATTGTGTTTTTTTTCCTTTTGTACACAAATGCGCAATAAAATGCATTTTTTTCTGCCAAACACATGTGTAATTTATTCTCATATAACCTACTACATCTGTCGACCAGGTATCAATCAGCTAAGAAGTTTCCCAGCCACAAGATCCACCTAAAACCGCAATATCCTTTAATTATTTTGAGCAGTGTAATTAGCATTAATTAATAAAATCAATCATTAATAACAAGTAATTAAATTTTACGTACTATATACTTAGAATTATAATCAATCGGAAAAAATCAAAGGCTTTGGGGGGTCCGGATCCACAGGACCCCCCCCCTTGTGTGCGCCACTGTTTGGGTTTTAAAGCTCCAACCAAGGCAAGAAACCCTGATCGGCAAACATCCTTTTTTGAAAAAGACGTTAGAGATTATTTCTCGAGTACTGTACAAAACAGAGTTCAGTTTTTGGAAAAAGGGAATATGCTTAAAACAGTCTCCGAGCTTAAATTAATAGGTTTCCGTATATTAAAATTGTCTTTGTTCATATGTCTGCTTTATAATCAACAAGCTTTTTCTTAAGTGGAATTTTATAAAAATTATATATTAATTTTGGTCAAAACTTAGTTATTGTGAGACATAAATACATCTCATAAACACTGGATCAACGCTATTCTATCATATTCTGTTTCCCACTTTTCTGAATTGTAGGTAATAAATCAAATATGGGGATTGTAACTCGGCATTCTTCTCCGTATATTTATTCTCCTTCCCGGTTGAGAATATGATTTGATATTGTTGATCTAGATTTTCGCAAGATATCGTAGTTAACAAGTAGATTAGAGCTGTTAATGATAAATACCAATAAGTTCATTATAATATGATCTATTTTAAACAATAATGGTATTGATAGTTGCCAATATTTTAAAATAACGGTCTCTTCAATGTCATTTCCATGATGAAAGTAAGTGATTTTATCCAAACCTGAACAGTTTCAGTGAAATGAGATGAAATGAGCTAATAAGGATTTGCATTGGCAAAATGCTGTCCGGGGAGAAACCTACGAGATCGAGTTCTTGGACTTCCTAACCATACAGGTCAAAAATCCTCAAAGTTATAGCGAATTTAAAAATTTTTAAAATTGTTTAAAAACGTAAAATGGGGGTGGGGAAGGAATGGGGCTATTGGGATAAAATTACATACTTGAAGAGCTCAAAGGGAGAACAATCGAATACAGCCAGTGCGGTTGACCAAGTTAGCATAGGATTCGAGTTATTAATGGGGAAGCTCTGTAGGGGGGAGTGCCGGAGGGGGCCAATTCCACATAAAGCTTCCGCATACACGAAAATATGGCGGAACTCCAAAATCAAGTCCCAAGCTCAATTCCTTAGGGGGGGTGAAATTTTTTCAGACCCCATAGCATTAACATGGGAGCATGATATTTTAGTGCTTAAGCCCTCCCCATGCCTACACAATGGGAGTCAAGTATATGACTGGATGGGTCCCGACGAGTGGAACAATTGGTTCAAATCTCAAGTCCTAGAATCAAACAGGAGTCAAGATATTGTGGATTTAAATAAAATTAAAACAAAAAACTATATATAAAAAAATAGCCCTATGAGCAAGAAATTATAATAACTGGAAGAGCAGTTAGAGAGGGATTGAATGAGCCGGATCCGAATGGACTGTGTGGCTCAGGTGTCGAGATATTGGCCGAAAAGCTTTTGAGGAGGAGGGAATGCAGCGCAGGGGATGCGTCCCAGCGGATCCTAACCATAACAGAGGTTGTTACGATCGCCAAAAAATCAGTCCCCTAGTACCAAAAAAGTGGCATGTTTAAAAATTTACTTTCCCATAGAAATAACATTGAGGACTGCCTAAATATCAACCCCATATCTTTAAAAAAATGGAAGACTTGCTCATTTCATCATTTCACTAAAACAGTTCGGGGATTTAATCAACGACGATTCTAAGTGAATATGAGGTCTAGTATTGTCAACGACTTATTGATTAGCCCATACTTACTACCGACGTGACTTAATGGCGAAGGTTATCTTAATTTCTGGAACATGTGTTACCAGAACTGCTGCGAGATGTTCTGATCACCATTTGTAACCGCATGAGGTTTCAGCATGTTGGGGCACCAGCCCACTTCAGCACTTATGTGCGCACTTACCAGAATGCCACGTTTGGGATACGCTGGATTGGGCATGGTGGACCAGTCCCTTGGGGCCACCCCTATCTCCCGGTTTATTGAATCTCGATGACTTTTTATGGTGACATGTGAAGAATCTTGTGTATGTGACTCCACATGACTCGGATGAAATATCTTTGCTTGAATATGTGAAGCTGCTGCACGTGTGCGTGAAATACCTGACATTTTGGAACGTGTACGCCAACCACTCCAGCGATGCTATTAATGAACGCATTTTTAAACAGTTATTCTAAGCATTACCCTTTTTAACGATAGTTTCAATAAACGCTGTCTTTCCTTTCGTCTCTTGTTTTTTGTGTTTGTGCCTCACCGCGTCACTTGTGCCCTTACATTCCTATACAATAAATGATTGTTACAATGTCCTGTACCCTTAAACCATGGCCCACGACTTCAAAATACGAGGTACCTTACCAAAAAACAGTATTACCCTCTCATCATAATTAATAAGAAAAAAGAGAAGAATTAATTGAAAGTTTCATAAAATTTAAAAGATACTAACAAAATTATTAACAGCTCAGAGCCGTTCTAAAAGAAAGCTTCTCACCAGTAGCTGAGGGCATACTACCAGTGAGAGAGCGAGAAATAATTCAATCGGCAAGTATGGAACATATTTAATGAGGCACCATCCCGGAGGGAGGTGGTAGAAATCTGTGCTCTTCTCAAATTCGTCCTTAACGGAAGGAAATCAGATACTAGACACAAAATTTGGAAGATAAAATGGAGAATAAAAGCAATTAATGCCGTGGTGCTCGTGGTACATGATGTTAAAATGAAGGGAAAGGACAAACACTGCTGAATCGTGTAGTGATGACGAGAGTGTCGCTGAACAGCGAACGAAAAGAGAAGGCGTTGACACAGAAAGTGTCCATAATGTGATGCCATCTGCTGGAAAATGAGTAAAATAAAGGATGATCCACAAAAGATGTGGAAAAGGAGAATAATTGACATGGAATTAAACTACCACGCAAGACCGATTCAAAAGAATGTGGGTTTAGGTCGAAGTAATTTAATGGAGATGAAATCTTGCACATATATATATATATATATATATATATATATATATATATATATATATATATATATATATATATATATATATATATATACAAAATGACAAAAGTTAAAATTAAAGAATGTTTTTTTTAGAGGAAAAAAAATTTGAAAAGAGTTACCAAAGACTATATTTAGGATATCTGAAGTCTTTTAAGGACTGGAAAATGCTGATATATGTGATGAAGAGCAGCTCTAGGTCTTTTTGCAGAGCTTGGGACCGAGTTATCATAGGCAGGGATGACTCGGATAGATTGGTTAGGAATTTGAGGTAATCTGTCAAAAAACTTTTTGGACTGATTTTTAATGAAATCAAGAATTGGATCAATTTTGAGATATTTGTGCAAGATTTCGTTTCTGACAAACCAAGGAGCATTAGTAATTTTTCGAAAGTGTTTATTTTGAAAAACGTGCAACTTTTTCAAGTAAGTTACTGCAGCAGAAGCCCAGATGGGAGATGCATATAACAAAGTTGGTCGGAGAAATAATTTATAGAGCAAAACCTTGTGTCTGATTGGGAGCTTACACTTTCGAGAAATCAAGCAATTGAGCGTTTGGCTCATTCCTGCCGCTTTTTGAAGTGCAGCACGGATGTGGGGGGGGGAGAAGTTCAATTTTGCGTCGAGAATGAACCCTAGGTACTTAAATTCAGTGACCCAGGGGACGCGTTGGTCAAAAATATAGATATTGGGTAAGTTTCCTATACACCTTTGTTTCTTAAAAGGAGGCTTGTGCTTTTTGATACATTAACTTTGATTTTCCAAGCAACGAGCCAGAGCTGAAATCTTGTGATGTAATTTTGTAATCTTTCAATAATTTTGAAGTTATAAGTGTGTTGACTAATGATAGCAGTGTCATCAGCATACATAGCTCAATGGACATTGTCAGCCTTCGAAATGTCGTTAATATATAGGTAAAAATGTCTTGGTCCAAGCAAACTTCCTTGAGGAATTCCACTTTTTTCTGGGAGAGGGCTGGAGGGGCAGTTGTCGACTCTAACTCTAAATTCTCTCGAGTATAGGTATGAAAGAATAATTTTTAGGATTTGGTCCGAAAATCCAAGTCTCATCATCTTGGATATTAAGCCATCATGCCAAATATTGTCAAAGGCTTTGGTTATGTCCACAAATAGCATACCCGTGGACTGATGGTTTCGGAAGCCTGTGTGAACCAATTCAGTGACTCTGAGTAACTGGGTTACTGTAGAGCAATTAGTTACAAAGCCATGCTGTTCTGGAATAATAATATTCCTGGCTAAGCAGTGTTGGTTCAGGCGGTTCAAAATCACGAATTCCTATGCTTTACTCAAGCTACTAAGTAGTGAGATTGGGCGGTAATTTTGAGGATTAAAGTCATCAGGATTGGGTTTAAGAATGGGGATCACCACGGCCGTCCTCCAACTTTTAGATATGTAGAAATTTTCCCAAAGCATGTTGAACAGCAAAGCAATGAAAATGATAAATTTAGGAGGAAGATTTTTAAGGATGCGATTTGTGATGAGATCAATACCAGGAGATTTGTTTGGTTTGAGATTTTTAATGAATTCCTGTATTTCAGATGGAGATGTTTTTTCCAGATCCATACAGGTAGGGGAATCAAGGAATCTTTGGACCTTCCTTTGTATATGTGCAGAGAATCTAGGAATCTCCACATCAATATTTGGTTCAAATTGTTTTTGAAGGCTGTCAGCAATTACCTCGGCCTTTTCAATCGGGGCAACTGCGATACTGCCGAGAGCGCCCTTTAGAGGGGGAATGTGATGAAAAGGCTTTTTGAGAAAGGAGGTACGCCTCCAAAGAGTGCCTGTTTCGGGAGATAACTCCTCAATTGTTTTCTCCCATCCTGCACGGGAGAGGTGTTTGATATCACTGGCGATCTCGTTGCTGAAAGTACGGAGTTCATTTTTAAGAGCAGGGTCTCTAGATCTTTGCCAAAATCTTCGTACCCTATTTCTGTGGCGAATTTCGGAGCGAATATCTGGAGGTAATTTAATAGGTGCGGTTTTAAATTTGGGTTTTGAAGCAGCCACAAGTGCTTCGGAGATATTTTCTCCAAGCCGACCAATAGCAACGTCGAGATGCTCATTGCTGGGAGACGCCGGAATGGGAAGTGGCTTATTTTTAAGAAGGAATCGGAAGTTCTCCCAATTGGTGGAGTGTTGCGCTGGAATTTTCATGGTATCAGAGTTAGTGTATAGAGTTAAAATGACTAGTAGATGATCCGAACAAAGATCATCTGTAACTCTAATGTCAAAATTAAAAGGGATATTTTTGAAAACAGCCAGGTCGATAATTGAGTCAAGTACTCCCGGACGAGAACGTGAATTAATATGCGTTGGAGTGTAAGGTGAAACAATCCTTGCACTGGGATATAATTTTGAGTAATTCTTTTAAGACGAAAGCCCAAATTGTTCGACTTGGTGTTATACCCCATTTTGTGAGCAGCGTTAAGGTCTTCAGCAATGATTAAGTTATTACCTGAATTTAGAATTTTAAGAAAATCCTTTTCGGGGAATTTTCTGTTGATTTCCGCACAAAAACGAGCATAAGCAGAAACTACTCGGAGGGGAGCGAAATTATTAATTTTAATTTCAATAGCAGTAGCATCCATATACTGTATCCCCGGTAAAGGGGCTCTGCTTTGAACGAAATTACTTTTACAGTATATAGCGATACCTCCTGCTGTACGAATTCTAGGAAAAATTACACGATCATCTTTATAAAGATGATATTTTGCAATCAGGGGGTCCTGACCAAGTTCTAGTTTGGTTTCTTGTACCAAAAACAGGTCAAGATTTTGCTCCAAAACGAAATCTGACTTCATGAATTTTGGAGCGCAGACCGTTTGCGTTCCAAAACCCAATTGAGATTGATTGCACGTTTGCACGATTGAAAGTTAGGCTGAATTGTGGGCAACATAATTACGCCCATTTTTTAACGCGACATAGGCCTGAAAAATTTCACAGGCCTTATCGTCAAGATGAGAAAGTTTTCGGAGTGCTGGGAGAGCTGCTCGGAAAGCCCGGGCCAACAGTTCCTCGTCGACTCCTTCATCATTAGCTATCTGAATTACATTTGTGAAAATGGTTGAAAAATTGGAATTTGAGGTGTTAACATGACTAATCTCCCTGATCTGTCCAGAAACAACTTTAGAATATGAGACGGAGGGAATGACAGCGCGGTAGTTTGATTGAGGCTGTTGGATCTTGGATTGAGCATGCATGCTACTTTTTAAGTTTAGATCATTACGAGGGCCTAAATTTCTCTCTTGAATTTTATTTTGTTGCAAGTTATTAGGATTATTTTACTTAGGATGTTGATTTTTATTTTTATTGCCCTTTTGGGGCGCTTTTTTATTTTTAGTCTTCGGAAAACGGGGGCATTGGCGCCAATTCGCCGCATGTTCCCCACCGCAGTTGGTACAAATTAGTGGGTCTTCAAATGCACGATTGCAGTTTTTAGCCTCGTGAGGCCCTGCGCATTTAAGGCATTTAATTGGGAGATGGCAGACTTCCGAAGAATCGAAAAAACCCTGGCATCTCCAGCATTGATTGGGTCTTTTATTGCGACTATTGTCATAGCGCTCAAAGGAAATTTGTGTGCCAAACATTTCAGTAAACTGAAAGATAGTGTCAGCTTTGGCATCATTTACAAGTTGTAGGTAAATTAGCGGCATAGGAGCTTTGGTTTTAAATGTTTGTAATCGGGAGAATTTATGGATCTGAAATCCTTCTCTCTCGATTTCAACACGTATTTCTTTTACTTTAGTGGAAGTAGGAAGACCACGGATTAATAATTTAATGGGCCGATCAGATTTAAGCATAAATGATTTATACTCAACTCCTTCATGTCGAAGGAATTGAGCGAGTTTACGATATTCATCATCACTTTGGACAGTAATGCGAAGAAATTTACCAGTTAGTTTACTTATTAGAGTTGGGGCTAATTACCTAGCTATGGAAATTAATGTGCACCAATTGTCAGGCGGGTTGACAAAAAATGGTGGAATTCGATTTTGGGGGGTGCCAACAGCCGTAGGATTGCTTTTACCAGTATCCTCGTCCTCAATCTCAGAATCACTCGATTCAGCAGGTGGGGGCTGGGCTTGAGCGGGGTTAGAAGTCTGGGAGGTGGTAGGAGGCAAGGAAGGGTTTTTCTTACCGATTTTCTTTGCGGTATGTCTTTTGTCTGGGGTTTGAAACCCATCATCATCAATCAGTCTTTTTTTGTCGGTTTTCAGTCTTAAATGTTTTAAAGGTCTCTTGCTGGGAGAGTTCAGTGTGGTGTCAGATGGAACAGTCTCTTTTGGAGTAGAGTCCACAGGAATTAGATGGGCGCGTTGCTCTTCCACTTTCTTGATGAGGGCGTCCAGGGCCTCGATAGATATGGGGAGCCGGAAGAGCGGTAAGTTCATCCTTTCCTTGGAGGCAAGAAGGGCGGTGTGGATGTTTCCCAATTCTGCACTAGTGGCGGTATACTCGTCGCTAGTTGCTGGTACAATGGAAAGTTTCCTTGCCCAGATGGCGTAAGAGTCTCTGAGATTGATCAGTTACTGATTGTTGATTATAGTAGATGAATTCGTCAGTAATCACGAATCTGGAAGGTGAAGATGGTATGTGAACATTATTGATAATTCCATTTTGAGTCAAATCCATGTCATTAGCGGTGTCATAATTCGTTCCAGGTCAAAAGGATTGGAAGCAGAGCCAAAAATAACCTACGTACACAAGCTGTGCAGTCGCAGGCAAGCAAAAGAAATGAGCTCAGAAACTAACTCTATTCTCGACGGAGTCTGGAGCTAGAATCCTGGCGAAGAGGTAAGCGAAAGCTGCGGCAAGAAGAAAAGCAGAATTTCCGATACCGGAAAGCTTGAGAAAAACGACCTCACTTCGTGAAGGCGTAAACTCGAATCTCCCTGTACCTTTAAAGTTTGTACCATAAACTCGGGACCACCCTGTATAATATACATAAGTAATTTACGTATAAATATTTTTAAATAATTTGACTACTTGATATTTAAATCGTATATAATATACAAATATATTAGAATGCATAATTATTTAAACATTGCCCTTTACAGATGAATGATTGAGTAAAGAAATCTACCGTTGAGGGACACGAAAAAGGAAACCGCTTAACGTCCGCATGTGAAAATTTCGCAAAAAAAAAAAAAAATAATAATAATTGTAGTACATCCGAAGAAATGGATTCTCTTGCCCAGAATAAATCAGAAGTTTTCATTTCTCTCTCTCTCTCTCATAAGCACACACACAATCTTTTAACCTTCAGATTTATCAATCATTGTTTTATTGCAAAATTTAGTCTCTTATGTGAACATAATAACTGTTTTTTGAAGCAATTGCATTTAATAACTAGGATGAGATGCTCTAGTTTTTGTAAAAATTAAAAATCTCTTATCCAGAAGGTCATTTCAAAAATGAATGTCAATGTTAACATCAAAATTGAAAATTGAGAATTTGTGCATAAGCACTTTCTAGAGAGTGGTCCCGTTTATGTAATTTTTTGTCAATTTTTTCCCATTTGAATAATATTTTGTGCTCTTAATTTTATCTTTCCCCTTTCCTTAAAATGCACTTAATAAATATGATAAACCACCCAAAATCCCTATATCTCCATTAAAAAAAAAGGTCTCGCAAATAGTCGGATACCTTAAGAATCGAGAATGTTACATACACTGCCATCTGGTGAGCTTATGAGTAGCATTCCTAAAATGCACTGAAAAAAAACCCACGAAACATTTACAATTTAAACCTATCATTCTATTGATTTAATATGCAACGAAATAAGTGAATAAATTGTGCAGCTGTATTTCAAAAGCTTTGATAAAAGAAAGACTGAATTTCAGTGATAAAGAACTTTGAATTCTGAAAGTAATACTTTCGTAAATTATTTGTATACATGTCCCATGTGTATAGCGCCATCTGTTTGCAGAAAGAGACATTTAAAGCCAATGAACAGAAAACGTGTCTGTTATCGGTTTATTCAAACCGTTAAAAATTTCTTTTCAACTGAGAAATCACATTTATATACGTACAAATTAATAATCAGTTAGCAGTGAATTGGCGAATGCAGTGCAATATCCGATATGCATCACAATTATGGAACCGTTATTGTGTAAAATGCTAATTTGCAATGAACAGTTGAACTACTCTGTGTAATAAATGAGGGAAAAAATTATGACATGAACTGTTATTAAATTTCAAATGTACCACCTTTTAATTTCTCAATTTGTTTTTTCAATATAATTTCCTTTTGCTCTTGTAGATAGGATTATATTTCAAACGACGTAACCAGGCGCACTACGCGAAATTATTACACTGTTCATTAAATGAGATCTTTTTTTTGTTTCAAGAGGGACCTCTCAGATCGAGTAACTTCCAGCTCTTTACCAGAATGGGGAAGAGTGAGATCATCAATGACTCAAGACGCTCCACGAGTCGTATTATCACTCAGGAAGAATCCCCATCATACATCATCGCGGTTTAAGTGACACGAAAGTTCGACGTGCGAGCCTTACAATCATACTATAGAAATGATCTTCAGGGAAGATCAATCTCCTTTCTTTAGAGAACTGGGTGGTTGCATGAGTTCAGCTTTTCTCTTAGCCCTCTGCTGCATTTATTACAATGAAATTTAAAAATAAAAGGTCCATTTGAATAATTAAACGCATTAAAATATTAGAAACTATTTATCCTATGATCCGATTATAAATATCCTATAAGTATAATCTTAAGTAGACAATAAGATACATTTGCGAGTGTCGCTTTTAATCAATGTGAATGAAAGGAAGTGTATCGTTAACCAATAAGAAAAATCCCGTAACACGGCAAAGGTCGGGATCCAGTGAGTGATGAGAAAAACTGTAATCGAGCAAAAGGTGTATTTTTAAATTAACTGAATTAATCCCTCCGGGGGAGCCTGTAACCCCTAGAGGGCGCGTCCCCAGGTGGCGGATAGGGGAACGCCTCCATTGGTTTCCAATGGGTGGTAGAAGGGAAATAAAATACCTTCCGTGGACCAACAGGTAGAAGTCCAACCTCCTGGAGGCTATGGCACCTTTTTTCCATGAATAGTGCAATATTGAGTGATTCAGATAATGTTACCGCGTTCGTGGTAGCCGACGCGCCACGGGTTGAAGTCCGGGTCCATGGCGAGAAGTATACTACGAGGACCCTAAACATTTTGCAGTTGAATATTAATGGTACCCAGAGAAAGATTGAGGAGCTCACTGAGATCCTCAACGTAAATAAGGTACATATTGCGTGTCTACAAGAGACCAAGCTTAACCCAAATCTGAAGCTAAAAATCAAAGGCTTTACTACTCTGCGAAAAGACAGAAAAGACCGGCCAGGTGGCGGCCTTGCTTTCCTTGTTAAATCAGCAGACATAAAATTTAGAGAAATCACACTGCCACCAACTACAGATTACGATGAGAACAGCACGGAAGTATAAGCAATCACTGTACTCCTACCGCAGCAGGAAGTAACAATAATTAATCTGGATGGTAAATACAGACAACTTTGACATCAACTTAAATCTCCTTAACACGCTTTTGGACACAAAATTGGACACAAAAATTCTTTTAGGAGACCTAAATGCCAAGAGCCCGTCTTGGGGGTCCAGGACCCTAGACTTGAAAGGCTCACAGATTGAAGACCTGCTCTGTGACAACGATCTCTCCATACTAAATGACAAGAGAAGTACCTACCTCTCCAAAACCAACGGCACAACATCAGCCCTTGACATCACGGCCATTAACCACCAAACAGCAAGTCAAGCGACATGGAAGATTCTAAAAAGTGCAATTAGCTCTCATTTCCCTATTATAACTTCGATAAACTAAAGAGTTGATGGCACCATCCAAAGCAAAAGATCCTGGAACTTTCGGAAAGCAAACTGGGCAAAATTCACCTCTGAACTTGAAATGCTCTGCTCCCTTTCTTCGCCACACACCCTCGACGAGAGACTACAGTCCTTTGCTTCGCATATTAATGCAGCTGCAAAACGTTCTATCACTAGGGTCAAAAGAAGAAATGACTGGGTCCCGTTTTGGAAAGACACCAACATAGAGAACTTAATTAACGAACGTGACAAACTAAGTACAGAACTTCAGAAGAATAATACTGAAACAAACAGAATAAGATTCACGAACCTTTGTCACGAAGTTGAAGAGGTGATTTCCTCCTGCAAGCGTAAAAAATGGACTGAATTCTGCGAAACTTTAGATCCCCCAAAAATATCTCAGGATTGGAAAGTCATCAAAACTCTTAATAATCAATCAACACACCAAAAAGCAGACATTCTTACTAACATATCATCCTCTGGAAGAGATGCAGCCACAAATAAGGAAACTGCTTCCCTGCTAGCAAAGCACTATGAAAACAAAAGCAAGCTAACCTTCAACGCAAATGACAGGAAACTGCTGCGTACCTACATGAAAACCATTCAAGACTCAAAAAGATATAACCATAAAAATATCTTCACCATACCACATTCTTAATGGAAGAGCTAGAAGCTGCCATTACTAAAATGAATCCCGGCAAAGCCCCTGGTCCGGATGTTATTTTTGGCCGAATGGTCCAACACTTTGGAAATCTTGCAAAAAAAGAACTATTGGAAATTTTTAACCTTTCATGGGCTACTGGCAAATTGCACAAAATCTGGAAACTTTCCACCGTCATTCCAATTCTGAAACCAAACAAGAATGCTTCAGAGTGCAAAAACTATATATATATATAGGCCAATTTTCCTCACCAGCACCCTCTGCAAGCTCATGGAACGGGTTATCCACCGTAGGCTTATGAACTGGCTCATCGAAAACAAAAAACTTCACTTCTATCAAACAGCTTTCCGAACCCATCATAGTACTACCGACCAGCTCTTTTACCTGAACCAGTCGATAATTGATGGTTTTCAAGAAAAGCCCCACAAGAGAACTTTAGCAGTATTTTTGGACATCTCAGCAGCATTTGATAGAGTTTGGCGTCAAAAACTGGTCCATACTATCCAAGGCACCGGAATTAATGGCAAAGCGTTATTGTGGATAAATGATTTTCTCAGAGGAAGAAAATTTTCTGTTAGATTTAACGGGGCACTTTTTCAGAATCTCGCAGAATGTGGGCTGGAGTTCCTCAAGGCTCTGTCTTAAGGCCCTAGCTCTTTCTCATCTTTATGAACACCATCCACCATCATATCCACCCAGACACAAATATCGCCTGCTACGCTGACGATATTGCTGTATGGCACTCACACAATGACATTACAGAATTGGAAAAGGTCCTAAACACAATACGGAAAGGTATTGCTAAATGGGCAGAGAATCTTAAATTAACCATCACAAAACAAACAAACTACTGCATCTTCTCAACCGATAGACGACACAGAAGCAGTTTTAATGCTAATATCAAAATGCAGAACTCTCAAATAAAAAAAGTCGACCTACCCACCTATCTTGGAGTAATCTTAGATCCCGAACTCCGCTTTTCAAAGCACATCGAACAAACTGCCAACAAAGCTCTTGGAAAACTGAATATTCTTCGAAAGCTATGCGGAACTTCTTGGAGCTCAAGACCTCAAACCCTAAAAAGCACTTTCTGCACTGTTATCAGACCGGTTTTAGAATATGCGACCCCAATTTGGACTCCGGCCTCTATTTCTGTTAAGCGGAAACTTGATTCTGTACAACACAGAGCTGCCAAAATTATTATTGGAGCAGTGTCATCAACCAATAATGAAAAGGCAGAACAAGAATGCGGCCTGCCTCCGCTAGAAAGCAGGCGCAAACTTGCCACTATCAAGTTCACTAATAAACTACGCTCATATGGTTTGGACCATATCTCTAGAAGAGTTTTTGATAAATGGAAGCATTCTACGAGGCTCTAAAGATCTTCGACTCTCCAACTTGATAGTGAAATCAGAAAAGACCTCAATTTGGATCATTCCTTCTTGGAGTTCCTTCAGGAGCCCCTCATTCCAAAAACCCACCAAAGAACACCTGTTTCGAATTGGAATTGTTGCAGCCATGTTCCAAAAAAGAAGACCCTGTAACTCTCAGACAAAAAGGACTGGAAACGATAGAAATACTCTCTCAAGATAACTTTGCAATCGCCTACACCAATGGTTCCTCAGACAGATCCCTCAGCAATGGAGGTGCCGGAATCATCTTACTCCTCCCAGATGGTAATAACTACAAACACAAAATTAACACAGGCATAATCGCCTCAAACTTCACAAGTGAACTCGTGGCAATTAGAGAGGCCCTTATATTATATCAACAAGACCCACATGTTATTGATTCTACAGAAGGATTAGTAGTCTTCTCAGATTCTAAATCAACTATAGAAGCCATAAGAAACGGAGAGACTAACATCTCCCTGTGATATTATTATCCTTCTAGAACAGCTGCACAACAATAGAAAATACTGTATCCTGCAATGGATACCCGCACATGTCAACATTGAGGTTAATGCATGTGCAGATAGCCTCGCCAAAGAAGCTAGAGACATCGAACATAAGTGCACCACGATCACACTTGATGATGCTAACGCAGTAGCCAAACATAGAATTATGAATCCCCCTTTTAAAAAAACCCTAGTTACGGAATTTGACTGTCCCCGAATTATAACATTCACAATTGCCAGATTGAGAACTGAACACCTTAAGGGCATGAAGATTCACCCAGACAAGACAAGATCATATGTTCAATGCAAACACTGCCCAGATCTTCAACTGACGCCCAATCACATCTTGGAATGCCCAACCGTCGCAACAAAGTTACTAAAAATGGGAATGGTCCCTCTGAGCGACTCTTTGCGGGAACTCCTATACAGCCCTGATGCTCCCAGAATAGCAGAGGCAGTGATCAAGACTTTCGACGGAATTTAGTGATATCTACTGCATTTATTCATGGACACGAAAACAACAACTGAATTTTAATATTATTTTGGAATCAACATTACGTTGACATTTGGAAATTATTAAAAAACACATCGAGATATTAAAAAGTGGTATTTCTAAAATATAATAAAAGTTTAATATGTTCCTATTAGTTTTCCCCTTCATTAATCACACTGAATAGTTCAACTTTTCATGGCAAGTTTGCATTTTACGCTTCACGTACAGAGTTACGGTTCCATAATACCGACGATTCCGTGAATTCACTGGTAACTAATTATTAATTTATACGGGGATTAATAAAAATAATCCCGGAATTGAAAATAATTTGTTGACTTTGAATAAACTAATAATAACTGACACGCGCGTTTTCTTTCTTCGCCTTTAAATGTCTCTTTCTACAGGCAGATGGCACTGCATACACGTAATATGTACAAAGATTTACATAAGAATTTAAAATTCTGTATCAACAAAATTCAGTTTTTTTTTATCAATTTCAGTTTTTTTTGGAATGCAGCTACACAGTTTATTTAATCACTTCGTTTCATTTTAAATCAGTAGAATTATGGGTGTAAATCGTAAATGAATCACGTTTCTCTTTCTTTTTCAGTAGACTTTACAAATGCCATACATCTGCTCACCAGATGGCAATGTACGTTATTTTCTCAATTCTTAAGGAGTTAGGAGAGGTCTGAAGATCAAATGTCGTCCACGACACTTGACCATTGTTCAAAATTATGTGGTCCGTTGCCAAAAGCCCTCAATATTTATTCACTCACTCACTTGACAAAAGCGTCATCTCGAAGCCCATAGGGAAAGTAAAATCTTAATGTTAAAAATAACCTAAATCACCAGGGGGCGCTGGCATCGTGAGGGAAAGGGAAAATTTCAATCGTTACCAAAAGGGAAAATTTTGTACATTGTTTTCCAGTCTAGCATAGCGAGTATGTGTCATTTTATTTTTTAAAAGGATATTTCCTTTGTATTTAGCTGTAAGTAATTTTTCATTATTTAACGATTATTAATGAACATCAACATTGTTTTAAAAACTAATTTCATATTGATTTTTACAAAATATTAATGAATAATTTAAATAAAAAAAAAGCCCTCGTATTTTCTTAGAACTTATGGATGAATTCAGATTGATTTATTTTCTTCTGCAAATCGAAAGCAATTCAATATGTATTTCAACAGGAACTAATTGAATTTAGTGTCAAACATGTAGCAATCTACTATCAAGGAGATACAATCCATAGTAATAATAATTTTGTATTTCAGGTCAGTAGTGTGTCCATTTTTTATTTGAAAAGCAAATTTTCTTTGGTTAGCGGTAAGTAATTTGTTTTTCATTATTTAACGATTATTATTTTTACATCAACATTGTTTAAAAAATTAATTCCTTATTGCTTATTGCAGAATAATGAATATTTTTCTTGTAAAATAAAAACCACGTTTTGTTTGGGGGTAAGGATGAATTCAGATAGATTTTAGTTTCAAACATGCAGTAATTTTTAATCAAGAAAATTTAATCCAATTCTAATAGTAATTCTATTTTATCTTTTTTTCAGTATTAAAGGATAGTTGAAGGAATACTATGTGGGTATCGAGAATAAATACTTATTTTTATTACATAAATTTGTGTGTTTTCATTATCTATTGTTCTTTATTTTCTTAAAAATATATATTACTTGTAAAATTTAGTAATGGATAGCTTTAAATGTGTTGAATGTGATAAGACCTTCTCTACAGTTTCGAACTTAAATCGACATGCAAAATTGATTCATAATAAGGTAAGTACAATTAAACAGGTAAGATGTATTCTTTGCAATGTAGAACTCATTTCTAAAAAGGCCTTGGAGGATCACATTGATTTGGTACATAATATTACAATAGAAAAGGATACTCGTACATTTGACACTTTTCAAGATTTCAAGTTGTGGAAAGAAAGCATTGAGAAGCAAACTAGTTCCTTGTATGTGAAGAATACTGCAAGTAAATCAGGGAAATCTGGTGGGAAAATAACCTACTTTTACTGTCATCGCAATGGTTTTTATAATGCAAGGGGTGATATATGAAGAGAAATATGAAAATAGCTGGTAGCAACAAGATTAATGGAAAATGCCCTTCAAAGATGAAAGTATATGAAGACATTGAAAGCAAAGTGACTGTGGAATTCACAAAACCCATGTAGGACATGGGATAGATTTGGGACGGATGAAAAAACTAGAGAAGAAAAAGAAGATATAGCGAAAAACTAGAAAATAAAATCCCTGTCGAAGCTATCTTGTATGATATTAGAAATTCTATTAATCAGAAACTAGAAAGAATTCATTTAATAACACGGCAAGATATAAAAAATATTAAAGAAGAATACAATATAAGCTCTGATGGTATTTTGGGATTCAAATGATGTGGTAAGTGTTAACAAGTGGGTTGAAGGCCTGAAAAAACAGAAGATTCTCCTATAGTTCTCTTCAAGGACCAGAACATTTTTGACGAAAATTTATACCCTGGTATGAAAGCTGAAGATTTTCTTCTTGTAATTATGAATGCTTCGCAAAAAGATATGTTAAAATTTTATGGAAACGATACTATATGCTTGGATTTTACACATGGAATGAATGCATATGGGTTTGATTTAGTGACACTATTAGTTTTGGATGATAAGAGAGAAGGATTTCCAGCAGCATTCATTTTAAGCAATCGACAAGATTCTACAGTGTTAACTCTGGCATTTGCAGCTATTAAGGAACATACTTGTATTTCTCCAAGAGTTTTGATGACAGATGATTCTGAATCTTTTTTTAATGCATGGAAGACCGTTTTTGGCATTCCTGAGAAAAGACTGTTGTGTACATGGCATGTAGATAGAAGTTGGAGACGTAGTATTGCCAGGTTGATAACGAAGAAAGAAATGCAAGTTGAAGCTTACAAGATTGTCCGAAGTCTTTTAGTAGAAACAGATGAAGCAGCCTTCGATATAATGTTAAAAGAAGCACTGAAGATGTTTGATGAAAAGGAGGAAATGAAAGAATTTAAAATGTATTTTGAACAAACCTACAGTAAGCGAAGCGAAGTATGGGCATATTGTCACAGGAAGTGGTATGGAATAAATACCAACATGCATATTGAAAGTATGCATAGGACAACAAAGCATGTGTATCTCCAAGGGAAAAAGTCAAGCGACTAGATAAGGCATTGTTTAGTCTAATGAAATTCGTAAGAGACAGAGTATTCGATCGACTTATTTCTTTGGAGAAAGGTAAGGTTTCTTCAAAAATATCTCAGCTGAGGAAAAGACATAAAGTTGGCCAAAGTTTAACCAGCTTATGCATTGAAAATAATGAAGATGAATGGTCAGTCAGCTCCACAAGAGGTAAGGACATATATATTGTTAAAAGAAATTTTACGTGCTCCAAAGAATGCACTTTGATGTGTAGGGAATGTAACCACTGTTTGCATAATTTTACATGTACATGCATTGATAATGCAGTTCAGTGAAATATGTGCAAACATATTCATTTTATTTGCAGCAAAAATTTGAATAAAAACAATAGTACCATATTAGAGGAAATACCATCCTTAGATTCACATGTAACAGATGAAGAAATGATTATTTGTGAAGATCGAAAAGTTTTGGAAAAAGAAGCACATGTGGATAATTTGAGAGCCACATCTACACGGACAGAAATCTCCAAGGAAGAATTCCAGAAAGAATGCATGCAATTATTAAATAAAGTATCCCCAGAACAATATGATAACATTTTAACTCTTTTAAAAAATAATGTCGATTCATCGCATTTATTCCCTGAAGCTAATCAAGAAATTGTATCAAGATCTTTGAATATGGAGCCGTCAAATAAAAAGATAGACACAGAGATATGTTTCAACAAAAAAGAAGACTTCTCAGAAAACTTCAACTACATTGAGAAAACCTACCCAAGAAGAATGTCAAAGTGTATCAACGAGTCTGGTTTTGACAGCAAAATCTGTATAAAAATTAATTTTTGGTTTTAACACTATAATTTTAAAAAAAAAAATGACTGGAAATTAAAAGAGGTGTTAATCTAATACTAATTTTAGAATTTTCAAGTATCCATATGCAATATATGAAATTTTCTACTGTAGGTGTTTTTAGATCATAGTGCAATGCTGATTAACTAGAAGGTGTTTAATAATTCCTTACGATTTACATATGTGCAATACATGTATGTTCCTTTTATTATAGGCAGTTTTAGGTCATTCCAATATAGAGTTCCTGATTCACAAGAAGGCATTTAAAAAAATTTTAAGTCTATATATTTAAATTCCTGGCTAGTATGTAATGTGCAATATATATATGTTCATTTTTACTGTAGGTTTTAGATCCACATGTTGTGAAAACTCCAGATTAACAATGTATTTATAATAGTTGATTTAAATAAAAAAGAATACATTTGAATTTTTGCAAATGGGTAACTGTAAAAAATAACCTGGTTATATGCATAAATTTAAAGTCTCAATAGTAATAATATTGAAACAACTTAAAGTAAAAAATTTCTTAACTGAATAAACTTGTATCTTATTTGCTATCACTTCCCATTAAAATAGTTGACATAATAAAGTTCAGTCATGTTTAATTCTAAATATTGCTAGTGATTTACAAACAAAAAAACTTTAATATATTTTTTCAGAAGTTGATTTTGTTCTCTATCCTAAAGATACCCCTTTGTAGAGATCCAACTGTATTCACTTCTCTGTGGCTGCTACCTTGACGTGGTAGAGAAGCTTAAGTATCATTTGAAATTTCAAATGGTATAACTAAAAAGCAATCTTAAACTAAATTATTGATAATAAAATTTCAGTTTATGAAAAACTAATTTAAATACACAATCTGTATTTTTAATGTATTGGTCTTTTATTTCTAGAAGGAAAATATTCTTTTTAAAACTTGGATTAACTTATAATTTCAATATTTTATGTATGGTTTTCTAAAGAAGGAACTTTTAAATAAAAATTTCTATAGTTATTCTAAGTTCTTTGGACTTGAACTACTTGATCAGTATTAAATAAGTCTGAGTTTAGCATCTTTCTGAATTAGGTAAATATGTCAAATTATGAGGCCTACCACAAAATGCAAACATAGCTCTGTAATAACATTAGAAGTCGAGTCAGTTATCTCTTAAAAAGTTTAATTAATGTTTTGGTTTACACTTACTTCTAAATCTCATAAAAGCAAGAACTGGTTCAAAAGAATGCATGTAAATAAAAATAATTTTGAATAAAACTACAGTTAACAAAAATGTTAACAAATGTTTCCATCAACCATTGATTGTTTACTTTTTTTTTTAATATTATTTTACTTGTGTTGTGATATTAAAGAAAAAAATTAATCTAACTTATTAAAGAGAAGTCTAACACACATTTCAGATGTAAAAAAATTACTGTTGCATTATCATTTATATTTTTTTTAGGTGACAATCACTTATAATTTCCAATTTTTAGAGTAATAAAAATAGAATCTCCTAATCTTAATATATTTTTCTCTTTTTCAGGAGAAAACATTAGTTAATCTTCTGTAATTTATTTTACATTAACCTTGCATTTATCTGTCTTTATAAAGGGTCATTAGTTCTCTCGTGTGTTTCTGATTAAAAACAGTAATAGTACAGATTAAGACAGGCTTAATTGTGTCTGTAATTTAATAAATTGTATCTTTTTATAGAACCATGAATTTTTCATCAAAACCTAATTATGTTAAAAATGTGCAAACATTTGATCTTCAAGTTAAATTTCTGTTATATCAAAATCTTGATTCTAGTTATTGTTAAATTTGGATAAAAATTATCTATACCTTCATGTGCTGTAATTGATAATATTTTACTTTCTGTGTACATGTGTGTTTCTCTTTATTTTGGTTTACACCTTGGAAGTTTAGAAACCTGCCTTACATTTTCAAGAATATAGGGAATATTTAAATGAAAGGAGTGTGAAAAATACTGCAAGGTAATGAATGCATTTCACATATATACGTATATTAAAAACTAATACTACTCAAATGTATGTAAATATCTGGTTTAGAACTTGAAATGAGAAAATGTATACTATTTACAAGATGAGTGTCACAATTTATAAAAAGGTATGTTCGGGAAAAACTAGTGATAGAAGCCGAAAACTGGTATCTTGTACAACTTTTATACCAAATTGAAAGGTTAGTAATTATAACTGAATGTCATTTTTTTTTGTGTGCATTAGATATTTGTACGTAAAAATATTTATTGTTATGTTACTTTGGAAATTTCAAACCAAACAAAAATATGGATTATATACATTCTTGACTTGTTTTTTCAGGGTACTCGTTTAATTTATTTTTATTTCTGTTTTATAAGAATTTTGTTTCGAGATACTAGCTGATGTTTTTTTATTAGGCTAAATGTATTTATTATTTTAGTCTTTTAAAGAATATTTGTTAGTGACTATTCAATGGACATCATTGCATTTTGTATAATTGTTTTAATTAATATTCATTTTAATTGTACTAATATTGTGGATGTTAATTACATATGTATGTATGTATAGTGTTGAAATTTTTCATTTGAATGGATTACATTACACAAATAATTGTAATTAATACATTAAGATAACTTTTATGAATTATTCATGAAAGTTTTTCAGGTTACCATAACTTTAAAATTGAATGTGAACTAAGTTATTAAGAAATAAAAAAAATATAGATTATATTTACCCTTGTTTGAAAGACAATACATTAAAATCACTACAGAAGTATTAGAAATCATTCAGCGATATTTTTTACTCTATATCAGTGGTCTTCAAACTGTGTTCCACAGAACCCTGGGGTTTCAAAAAAGTCAAAGAAATCGAGAAGAAAACAAATATGTATGCAAAATGGATTCATGTTCTCTATGAAGTTTGTACAGTTACCAGTATCTAAAGCTCATCCTATTCATTAAAACTAAAAAATTTTACTCATATATAATGACTTTATTTTGCAACACTTTTAAAACTTTTATTATAATAAAAGAATACTAAAATTGTTTCATATTTATATATACTTCCTACTAAATTGTGAATATTCTGTTTACTATCTCGGATTCACAAGAATTTTATACTCATTAATCAGCACAATGTCTTCCAAAACAAAATATTTTCTAATGAAAAATGCACCTTCTTACATTTGTGGAAAAACACCTATAAAGGTGGAGTGAGCAAATATTAATGTTCAGCTACATGAGGGGCTTTTGGCGACAGTCCCTCGTAATTTTTGAAATATGGTCAAGGACGACACCTGAGCTGGAACTCCTCTCCTAACTACCACACCAATGGGAGGACGTTTAAACTCGACATATTTAATGTGCATCGTACCCCTACACGGTGGGTACTTGGCTTGAACTCGTGACATGCCAGCCATGACCACTAGGCTACCGTGGCACTATAATGAGGGAAAAGGAACAAATTATCCACAGAGTTGATGTTAAAATCTAAGAACAGCTGTTAAATTTTAGGTTGCAAAATACACAGGGATTTTCACACAGCAATAAACATTTTAATGTTTATTGTTCAAGTTTTCAATGTTCATTTACATGTTCAAGTGAAACATATTTTCTCAACGTAAGAAGTGGCTACAAAAACAAATGAAATTGAACACATCAAATGCGATTGCTTTTAATCTCAATAGACCCTAAACTTTGAAATGTTGTGTAAAAAACATTAGCATATATCCCAGTTACTAAATATAATGCATGGGTACGTGATACTTGAATCACAAATTAATAT